>CM076579.1:1021076601-1021413923 GCA_034641835.2 Pinus albicaulis | reverse complement strand
GAGGGAACATACTCCAAATTCACCTTTTGTTCAAGCACTTGTTCACGTAAGAAGTGATACTTGATGGGAATGTGCTTGGTATTGGAATGCATAACAGGATTCTTTGAGATACTGATGGCACTTGTATTATCACACATAATGGAGATAGGAGGTGAACATTTGATTTGAAAGTCTTGTAAGGTTTACATCATCCAAAGAAGTTGAGTGCAACATGATGCGACAGCCACATATTCTGCTTCTGTTGTAGATAAGGCAATAGAGCTTTGCTTCTTGCTGAACCAAGATACTAACCGGGGCCCCATATAGAATGCACCACCACTAGTGCTTTTCCAATCATCAACATTTCCAGCCCAATCTGCATCAGTGTAAGCATGAAGAGTGAGATCAGCATTCTTTGGATACCATAGTCCAAAGTCTTGAGTTCCTTGTAGATATTTGAATATTCGTTTGACAGCCTGAAGGTGAGACTCTTTTGGATTAGCTTGGAATCGTCCAACAATCCCAACTGCATGCATAATGTCTGGTCTAGTCCCACTGAGATAAAGTAGACTTCCTATCATAGATCTGTATTCTGGTTGATTCACCGTGGGAGAATCATCATGAGAACTGAGATTACATCCGGTTATCATTGGTGTACTTATAGGTTTGCACTCTTCCATGCCATACTTCTTCAGAATTTGCTTAAGATATTTTGCTTGTGATAAGAATATGCCATCTATAGTTTGATGCACTTGCAAGCCAAGAAAGAATGTTAGTTCCCCAAGTAAAGACATTTCAAATTCTTGCTGCATAACAGAAGCAAATTTCTGACTCATAGACTCTTCATTACTTCCAAAGATGATATCATCAACATATAAAACCACAATCAATAGTTTATCATTTTTAGTTTTTGTTTATAAGTTGCTATCAGCAGACCCCCTTTGAAAAACCTTGTTGATGAAGATATTTGTCAAGACGATAATACCATGCCCTTGGAGCTTGTTTGAGACCATATAGAGCCTTTTTAAGTCTAAAAACAAGTTTTTCATCATTTCCCAAAATGAATCCTTCTGTTTGTTCTATATAAACTTCTTCTTCTAGATCACCATTGAGAAAAGAAGATTTAACATCCATTTGATAAACTTTGATTTGTTGGAAGCTTGAAAAAGCAAGAAACATTCTTATGGCTTCAAGTCTGGCTACAGGAGAAAAATTTTCTTCAAAGTCTATACCTTCTTGTTGATCATACCCCTTGCAAACAAGTCTAGCTTTATTTCTTATAACATCCCCATTCTCATTTAGCTTTTTTGGTTGGGGTCAACATTTTTCAGTATTAATTTGGTTATTCTGGTTATTCTTATCTCTGACAGAGCATTTGATGTAAATAAGACAGGTACAGGAAGGACAAACTCAGGGGGAGATGAAGGAATGTGAAGTTTTCAATGACTCACTTTCCATACGCGGGTTACATGAACAAAAGTCGCGTATACACACGAGTTCCAGCAGACACAGTCGCGTATGCATTGCTGATAAGAGAATTTTTATGATAGCTGAAGATATGGAGTAGAGGTTCAGGGGGAGCATCAGTCTGACTGTTAATAACTGCATTATTGACTCTGTATCATCTTATTTTCTTAGTTCTAAATAATGATGAAATGATAATTGGTTACTTATGTTGAAGATCATGGATGAGCCCGGATTGTTACTTGATGAAGAGTATCTGTTGGATGAGATGGAAGTCTTATGATTCAGAGATGTGGACAGATCATGCAGATTTTGTTGCTGATGACTTGTTGTTGAAGGTGTTCAGGTTTCACAAGTTAAGGAGGAGCCTTGGCCATATGGAAAGGATGCATTGGATGCACTTTTTCAGGGGGAGTCCTAGTATAATGCGTTATTGGCATTATGATGGTTCTGATATATGATCTCTCTTGAGGTCTTTTCTGGTATTAGTCATGAAGAGTCATTTCTTTAATTTGATGAAAAGTTCATGTTGAGACCCATGATGTAAAATTGTAATATTCAGTCATGTAAGGACTTGTCAAAATATGTAAGCCCACTTGGTTGGGTAGTTGAGTTGAGATGTGTAAACCCACTTGGTTGGGTATTTGAGTTTCTTGGGTGGATCTTTGATGTAAGTATGAGTCCTTGGTGATAGGAAGGTCATAGAGTTGTGTGCTTCATTGAAAAATATGTTTGAAGATTCAGCATGAACTCAAGGGGAGCTTGGTCACTTCAGTGTACATCAGATCTGCAGATCGCTTGCTTCTACAAAAAGGAGAAAAATATTTTGTTGGTTTTCGTCCGTCCTTTTCCCTTGATGTCAAAGGGGGAGAGTGACATGGTGTTTGAATGAGGAGAGTGACATGGGTGACATGGTGTTATGGTGTTTGAATGAGGAGAGTGACATGGGTGACATGGTGTTTGAATGAGGAGAGTGACATGGTGTCATTGTATTCTTAATGTATCTATCTGTTGTAGTGATCAAACACCATCGTGGTTGCCATCAAGTCCAAAGGGGGAGATTGTTGGCAATATGATGCAGAGTGTTGTCCTTGATGGCAACCCACTTGATAGAGTGTTGCCCTTGCATGGCAACCTAATTGATGAAGTTGTGCTTGATAGAATATGTCTTGATAAACTTGTTAAATGATGAAAATCTGATGTATCTACAGTGAGTACAGAAGGGAATGAAGAAGGAATTTCAGTATGTGCTAGATCTATGATGAAAATAGTATGTCTCAAGGCATACGCGGATTTGTCTAGGAGAAGTCGCGTATGCACGCGGGAAACAACGTGCCAAGTCGCGTATGGGCAAAAGCACTCATAAAGTGCAAAACCATGGGTAACCACCATGGTATTGACCCATTGTATTGGGTAATGATTTGTCTAAATGACCCCGTCTAGGAATACCATCGGAAGTAATATGGTTTTGGCTCATGGTATTGAAAAAGGGTAAACCTATATAAAGAGAAGAAATTCATTGTGCAAATCATGAGCATGGGGGCAAGATGTCTGAGCTTGAATGAATACTTCTCTCTGAAGGATATCTGAATGGAAAGGGTTACAGTTGAATGATAGATTTGAATTCATGATGCACCAATGATGAAGAAGGGTATCTAGATCTAAAATGTACTTGTATTTGCTAGATCTGTTTATGGAATGATTAGATCTGAGATGAGGCGAACATCTGTCTGAAGTAAAGGGTAAAATCTGTGTGATGTGTCTGTTCTGAAGAATTGCAATGACCTAAATGTCTGAAGAACCATACGCTAGTTTGCCGTAGAAGAAGTGCGTATATATGCGGCTTCACTGAAGAGAAAGCGCGTATGCGCAGTGAAATTAGCTCTGTAATATGTACAGAAGTATACGCGGGTTTGTATGGTAGAAGGCGCGTATATACGCGAGATCAGTGAAATGAAAGAGCGTATGCAAACTAGGGTTTGCTAAAGCATGGGGTATGAAATGTCTGATCTGTTCTGCTGTGTTGCTGCTATCTGTATTCTACAGTTATGAGTTGTCTGTTTCAGTTTGGTTGTATGATGGAGCTTAAATATGTGGAGTGGGTCCAGTGTGAAAATTGATGAAACGTGGTCCATAGAGGTGCTGAGGGTTGTAGCCTTCAGTTAGGGGGTTGTAGCTCCCTTCTAGGAGAGGCTGGTAAACGAGCGCAGGTTGGTGCCTGCGTACTGGTATGAGTCTGCGCCAGTACATGTGTTGTAAGATGTTTTCTTTATAATAAAATATTGAAGGCTGAGCAACGGCAGCGGTGGTTTTCTCCCGACTTGGGTTTCCACCTAAAATCCTGGTGTTCATGTGTGATGCTTTGTGTGATGGTTTATTCTGTTCTTACTGCACATGTTTACTATTTATTGAACATCTGATGAATGAATGATGGAATGATATAAGTGAAGAATTAATGACATAATTAGATCTCTATGTATACGCGAGTTTCATAAAGGGTATCCGCGTATATACGCGAGTCTGTATCAGGAAAGTAGCGTATGGGTTTTAGAAGCAAGAAAAAGTAAAAGTTTTGAATATGCAGTAAATACTGATTCACCCCCCCCTCTCAGTATTTTTCCCAACATTCATATCCCAATTTCACCTGATAGTATCTCTAAATCAATAGGGATCCCAAGAACTAGAGAGGAATGGTTTAAAGATTCCAAATTTGACTTGAAAATTTGTGATGATTACTTAAAGCCGGAGCATGCAGGGATTAAAATGACTGAAGGAATTCCTAGAACCTGTCTTAAAGATGAATTTTCCAAGTTGCTAACAATCATACAAAAATATTTTACATGTGAAGGTCATTTTCAGATAATTTATATGTATCATTTCAAATTATTGATTCATTTCACAGGGAAGAAATTGATATAAATTCCATTCTATCTCTTTAGAAGTCTCGGGAAAATGGCAGACAAGGTGGAAGGAAAACCTGAAAGGAATGAAACTTCCATTTTCCACCATGGGTTGATGAAATTGCTATTTTTGGAGGAATTAAACAAACTAAACAGAGACTGGACATCATTCCTGTTCATGAATGGATATGAGCTTGATGTCTTATCTCCAAGGAAAGCCTTCAATCTTAAAAATTCTTCTTCCAAGCAAGAAATGGATGTCAATACTATTGAAGAATTAGAAGGAACTCAACATGAAGTTTCAAAGGTTTCAGAGAAAGACTTGGTAGAGAAAAATGATTTAGTCCAAGATACATCATCACCTCCAGCAACTAGAAATAGAAAGAGAACTAACAAACATGTTACAGACAGAAAGATCAAATCTGAAGCTAAGAGATCCAAAGGAAATGTTGAAGGAGATGTTAAAGGCAAAGGCAGACTTGAAGACATCCTACAGGCCATTGACATTGCAGAAACTCTTGTGGTGAAAGCAGTTGAAGATAAAACATCTAAAGCCAAAGGTAAGGGATTCATAGACAAGAAATTAGATTTCTTTTCAGATGATTCAACCTTTCTTTTCAAACCCCAAAAACCTCTCACTAGGTCACAAATATCAAAATCCATTACTATTGGTAATAGTAAAAAGAGGAAAGATAAAGGTAAGGAAGTAATGGCAAAATAAGTTATTATTATATCACCTAGTGAGACAAAGTCTATAAAGGATAAGAAGATATAAAAATATAAAAGTAAGCCTCAAATAAAACTTGAGACAGATTCTTCTAAAAGACAGAGCAAAGAAAAAGAAGAAACAATCAAACAGAGAAAAGGAAAAGACAAGGTCATAGAGAAGACTGAAAAGGAGATTTTGGAAGAACAATTTAAAGCTTTCAAATATGAATTGTCTGAGACAAAGAAAAATCTAGAAGGATATAAGAAAGGTAGAGAGATGATAGATGAGGTAGAGAAGAAAGTAAATGAACAAGTTACTCATTTTGAGACTTCCATTGAAAAAGCTAAAAATTTGTTGAAGAGGACACAACCTTTACGCATCATAGTGTCACATAAAATAAAGAGGAACTTATGTTTACAAGCAGAGAAGAGTAGCCTTCAAAGACAAGTGAAAGAGTTAAAAGAAGAGATGGAGTTGTTGAAGACAGAATCAAAGAAAGGAAACTTGGAAAGAGGAATCGTGAACAAAGTTATTTGAAACTGATGATAGATAAGGAGGTAACAATTAGATCATCATATTTTTGTCTTATAAACGACATGTAGGCATGTTCATATACTTTCTGAAGCTTAGATCTAAATTTTTTCAAATTTCCAAAGTGTTAAGCAATTCCGCAGCAAGTGTCAGGCTTGAAGCCCAGTTTTTGCTGCAAAATTTCTGAAGGTTTTTTTTGTTTTTGAGAGACATTAACTGATGGGAATGAGCAGTTTCGAAGGTCATGTTTAATTTTTTTTAATCATTGAACATCTTCCAATGGTCAAAAATAGCAGAGGAATTTCACATATCAACTTTTAGTGTGCGCTACGAAAACATGTTTTTTTCATAGCTCAAAACAGAGTTTGACAATAAGGATAGTTTTCATGATAAATTATGAACAGGGGGAGAAAGGTTAAGCATTTCTAAAGGTATCTATCATTAGGGTGAAAAAGAGTATCATATTTTCCAAGTGGATATTTTCAGTTAAAGTAGTTTGAATGATACTAGTTTACATATGCCAAGTCATCAAGTTAACTTCTCTTAAATGAGGAGCATAGTTTCTTCACAAAGGAAATCATGTTATAAATGTTTTGTTAATGGCAAGCATGGTAAAAATATTGGATTCATTTCGAGGAAGACTTGTATTATTTTAGTTTAAATGTAATAAATAAGTTTTTAAGTCCTAGTAGGACTCTTAGTTTTATTTCGAAAAGGTGTCAGTCTAGTTTCTAGAATCTAGTTTATGGTTGGATTTAAGTGTCAGTTAAAGCTTAAATGGTCTAGCCACTTGGAAAACTAATTTTAAAGGCTAAAAGCCTATAAATAGTGTAGAATTTGAGGTAAATGGGGTCGGAAAATGTTATTAGAATAGAGTACTTTGTAAATTCTTTGGATGCACTGAGATATACAGAAGTAGTTTAACTTTTCTAAGGTTGAGATTCTTTGTGTACTTCAGTGAGCTTTATCTTCTATCATATGTTTTATTTCTATAGTTTTAATGCTTATTACTCAAAATTCATGGGAAGATGCTCTGATTTCCTTTAAGTGTTAAGCTTTGATAAATCTCTGTTAAATACTTTTCTTTCAATATCTTTAGGTATCATTACTCAGAATTCATGCACTCATTCTTTGACTTCCTTTGAACCTTAAGATATTGAGACTTTCCTGAATGTGTCACTTTTTCATTGAAGTATATACAAGCCTCAGTTTTATAAGAAGAGCTATTTTGTTATCTTTATCCCTATCACTGAATCCATAGCCCAATGGTAGCTAGTCTCCATCTTTCAACCAAAAAACCTACAAAATAATATACCATAGAGTTAGCCATCTATTTACATCTTTACTCAAAATCATTAACCCTTGAGAGAGCCCTCTCAAGCTGAGGAGGCTAAGCCTCAACTAAAATATTGTTTTGAAATAGTTACACTGAAGTAGTCTAATCAGCAGCCTATCAGGGTCATATTTTGGTGATAACATTTTGGTGTATTTTCCAGGAGTCTAAAGTTATATATCTCCCGAAAATTGTGAAGTTAAAATCTTGAAGGTAGCAGGAGCTTAGAACTTGTTCGAGGCTGCAAAAAACTACTTGGCGACTCCACACATCAAATAAGAAATTGGAAGGTGACTCAACTGCTAGAAGATCAATTGCTAGATGAAGATTCAAGATGAGTTCCATTGCATGAAAAAATGCCAGGTATGCTCCTATGAGTTGGTCTCATATCCTTGGTTTTCCAAATCCTATGCCAAAGGTTGATTGGTTAGATGATCTTCCAATATTCAAAGATGAAAAGAAAGACAATGATGCTCTTCATTTGGTTAGGTTTCATCTGCATGCACATAGCCTTAAGGTTCAGATCCCTGAAGACTATCTTATGAAGATGTTTTTGACCACTCTAGAAGGAAAAGCATGGTCTTGGTATAAAGGTTTAGCAAATGGTTTATTGTATTCTCTTGCTAATTTTCATGATGAATTCTATGAGATGTATAAAGAGTGTCATCCCTCATTATTGCTGGTCAAATATTGTTGTAAAAATTCTATGGATTTTATTCAGTATTTGGAAGATTGTTATGATGATGATGAATTTATGGATGAAGAAATTTTAGAGGCTCCTCATAATAATACATTTCAACGCTTAGAAGAAAGAATAACATCCCATAAGATCCATCATGGAAATCAGCAAGAGTATACTTTTGAAAATCATATTACCTCCACCAAGATTGATGTAAGCAAGCAGCAGACTTGTCAGTCTTCGGATCATAATCAAGATGAGAATTATTGCAAATACCAAGAAGAAATACTGGAAGATAGTTTTAATAACCTTTAGGCAGAGGAAAAGATTAATTATTTATGTAATTTCTTACAGCAGATTAATTCAAAGAATGATCATAATAGTGAGGAAAATTACATTTTCTGTGGGAATCATTTAGAAATGCAGTTGGATAACTTATCAAATAAATGTTGTGTGGATAAAGATTAGTTGTTAGAAGTCACGGGATGTTATGAGGATCATCAAGTTGATTATGTATTCTGGGACCCTATAGCTAGATACATGGAAGAGTTTTACTCTCTAGTGTTTCAGTTTTATTTTTACCATAAAGATCAGTTACAATTTCAGTGGTAGTGGTCATCACAATTTCATAGTTTCTTTGAAGTCCGATGCAGTCAAAAAAATCAAATATCAGATAAAATAGATGATTGGCTACGTTGGAAATTTCACATTGATTGATCCGAAAGAAGTTTGCAGTTGATAGGGTAAGTAGGTAGGAGTATGCAAATAAGCTCAAGGTTCATTGAGCATTTTTAGCTAGAACAATTTGAAGCACATTGGGTAGAATTTTAGAGTTATTAGTTTTAAAGGAATGGATTGCAGTACTGGAGCTACTAGTTCTTAGCATACAATAGGGGGCATACTATCCCTAGTGGAGCCACTATTATCACACCTCAAATTTTGAAAATCTCATGCTTGAAAATCAGTCATAATACTCCTTCAAATTTCTTAGGTTGCAAGATATCATAAAATGATGAATTTTATGGTGAATTTAAGTTTTTAAAACTTTGGATAAGACTTTAGAAATGATTCCAAGTCACATCGGAGGAGTGTGTTCTGAGTAAATGCTTTGAAATGATCATGAGTTTGAAATTTTTCCATTTGTCAGAAAATTGTATGAGTCCGCAACAAATACAGCACAAAATTAATCAAATTTTCTACAGAAACACCTAGTAGTTCCGTAGCGAAAATGACACTTGTCAAATGAAATGTGCTACGAAATCTCTGGTAGTCTTTAACGGTTTAAAGAGTAATGATGAATGGTTAAGTGTTTGAGAATTTCAAGGACCTGCTGCCAGACTTAAGCCATCATTTAAAAGTTATACACTTTCTCATATCAGTCATCATTTGTCTTACGTCCTCTCATTCCACTTTTGGAATTTATCTCTCATACTTTTCACTTTGTTTTTCTGCACTCATCATTTGCTACCAAAGTGGCTCTCTGTCAAGAATATCCCCAGTAGAAACCCATGCTGTATATCAGTTTATCTCCATTTTAGCTACTCTCTGTCATCAATTATTTTCTCCAAAATAGGTGTAAATTTATAAGGAAAGCCACCACTACATCATACAGGAAATGGCTACAGCTACTCCCAGGAAGATTTATAAAGGAATTTTTCCATTCCGATATGAACCTACAACTCCAGATTTTGTTTTAGAAGATCACCATTTCACCAAGTTATTTACAAAGGTAGGGTGCATTGAATTCTTTCAAAAATTACAAGGGCATCATCAACAGGTATCATGAGACTTTGTGGCTAATTTCAGAGGTACATTTACCAAGGTAGGTTGTCTTCATATCCCAATTTCACTTGATAGTATCTTTAAAGCAATAGGGATCCCAAGAACCGGAGAGGAATGGTTTAAAGCTACCAAATTTGACTTGAAATTTTTTGATGATTACTTAAAGCTGGAGCATGTAGGGATTAAAATGACTGAAGCAATTCCTAGAATCTGTCTTAAAGATGAATTTTCCAAGTTTCTAACAGTCATACAAAAATATTTTACATGTGAAGGTCATTTTCAGACAATTTATATGTATCATTTCAAATTATTGATTCATTTCATAGGGAAAAAATTGATAGATATTCCATTCTATCTCTTTAGAAGTCTTGGTAAAATGGCAGACAAGGTGCAAGGAAAACTTGAAAGGAATGAAACTTCCATTTTCCACCATGGGTTGATGAAATTTCTAGTTTTGGAGGAATTAAACAAACTAAACAGAGACTGGACATCATTCTTGTTCATGAATGGATATGAGCTTGATGTCTTATCTCCAAGGAAATCCTTCAAGCTTAAAAATTATTCTTCCAAGCAAGAAATGGATGTCAATACTACTACAGAATTAGAAGGAACTCAACATGAAGTTTCAAAGGTTTCAAAGAAAGACTTGGTAGAGAAAAATGATTTAGTCCAAGATACATCATCACCTCCAACAACTAGAAATAGAAAGAGAACTAACAAACATGTTACGGATAGCAAGATCAAATCTAAAGCTAAGAGATCCAAAGGAAATGCTGAAGGAGATGTTAAAGGCAAAGGAAGACTTGAAGACATCCTACGGGCCATTGACATTGCAGAAACTCCTATGGTGAAAGCAGTTGAAGATAAAACATCTAAAGCCAAAGGTAAGGGATTCATAGTCAAGAAATTAGATTTCTTTTCTAATGATTCAGCCTTTCTTTTCAAACCCCGAAAACCTCTCACTAGGTCACAAATATCAGAAACCATTACTATTGGTAATAGTAAAAAGAGGGAAGATAAAGGTAAGGAAGTAATGGAAAAAGAAGTTATTATTATATCACCCAGTGAGACAGAGGCTATCAAGGATAAGAAGATAGACAAATCTAAAATTAAGCCTCAAAGAAAACTTGAGACAGATTTTTCTAAAAGACAGAGCAAAGAAAAAGAAGAAACAGTCAAACAGATAAAAGGAAAAGACAAGGTCATAGAGAAGACTGAAAAGGAGATTTTGGAAGAAAAATTGAAAGTTGTCAAAGATGAATTGTCTGAGACAAAGAAAAAGCTAGAAGGATATAGGAAAGATAGAGAGATGATATATGAGGTAGAGAAGAAAGTAAATGAACAAGTTACTCATTTTGAGACTTCCATTGCAAAAGCTAAAAATCCGTTGAAGAGGACACAAACTTTATGCATCATAGTGTCACATACAAGAAAGAGGAACTTATGTTTACAAGAAGAGAAGAGAATCCTTCAAATACAAGTGAAAGAGTTAAAAGAAGAGATGGATTTGTTGAAGACATAATCAAAGAAAGGAAACTTGGAAAGAGGAATCATGAAAAAAGTTGTTTGAAACTGCTGATAGATAAGGAGGTAAAAGTTTGATCATCATATTTTTGTCTTATAAACTACATGTAGGGATGTTCATATACTTTCTGAAGCTCAGATCTAAGTTTTGTCAAATTTCCAAAGTGTTAGGCAATTTCGCAGCAAGTGTCAAGCTTGAAGCCCAGTTTTTGCTACGGAATTTCTGAAGGTTTCTTTTTGTTTTTGAGAGAAATAAAATGATGGGAGTGAGCAATTTTGAAGGTCATGTTTAATTTTTTTTTATCATTGAACATCTTCCAATGGTTAAAAACAACAAATGAATTTCACATATCAACTTTTAGTGTGCACTACGAAAACAGGCTGTTTTCATAGCTCAAAATAGAGTTTGACAGTAAGGACAGATTTCATGATAAATGATGAATGGGGCGAGAAAGGTTAAGCATGTTTAAAGTTATTCATCATTAGGGTGACAAAGAGTATTGGATTTTCCAAGTGGATATTTTCAGTTAAAGTAGTTTGAATGATACTAGTTTACATATGCTAGGTCATCAAATTAACTTCTCTTAAATGAGGAGCAAAGTTACTTCACGAAGGCAATCATGTTATAAATGTTTTGTTAATGGCCAGCATGGTAAAAATATTGGATTCCTTTAGAGGAATGCCTGGATTAGTTTAGTTTAAATGTAATAAATAAGTGTTTAAGTCCTAGTAGGACTCTTAGTTTTATTTCGAAAAGGTGTTTGTCCTAGTTTCTAGAATCTAGTTTATGGCTGGATTTAAGTGTCAGTTAAAGGTTAAATGGTCTAGCCACTTGGCAGACTAATTGTAAAGGCTAAAAGCCTATAAATAGTGTAGAATTCTAGGTACATGGGGTTGGAAAATGTTATCATAACAGGGTACTTTGTAAATTCTTTGGATGCACTGAGATATACAGAAGCAGTTTAACTTTTCTAAGGTTGAGATTCTTAGTGTACTTTGGTGAGCTTTATCTTCTATCATATGTTTTATTTCTATAGTTTTAATGCTTATTACTCAGAATTCATGGGAACATGCTCTGACTTCATTTAAGTGTTAAAATATGGTGAATTGAGTTCTTAGATCCTATCTGTAGATGGTTTCTTTCAATGTTTAATACTTATTACTCAGAATTCATGGTCAGTCATGCTCCAACTTCCTTTAAGTGTTAAGCTTTGATAAATCTATGTTAAATACTTTCCTTTCAATATCTTGAGGTATCATTACTTAGAATTCATGCACTCATGCTCTGACTTCCTTTGAACCTTAAGATATTGAGACTTTCCTGAATGTGTCACTTTTTCATTGAAGTATATACAAGCCTCATTTTTATAAGAAGATCTATTTTGTTATCTTTATCCCTGTCACTGACTCCATAGCCCAGTGGTAGCTAGTCTCCATCTTTCAACCAAAAAACCTACAAAATCATAAACCATAGAGTTAGCCATATATTTACATCTTTATTCAAAATCATTAACCCTTGAGAGAGCCCTCTCAGGCTGAGGAGGCTAAGCCTCAACTAAAAGATTGGTTTGAAATAGTTACACTGAGGTAGTCTGATCAGTAGCCTATCAAGGTCCTATTTTGGTGATAACATTTAGATTGCAGAAAATCATCAATTTGTTTATCACCCTCAAACACTTGCCATTAATCTATGTTTTCAGGTACTGTAGGCCTATTTTTGACTTTTACAACATATTGTTGATTGTCATGGGGTATTTGGCAAGTGCTGGAAGCAAAGGAAAGTTCATTGGAAAGGGTGTTTTGAGCTCTAGGAATGGAAGTAAGTTCATACTTCTCAAAAGTTTTCAAGAGGTCTAAGGCTGCATTCTTATACTCTCTTTGCCTAGGATTCTTGGATGAATATTCACCCTTGATGTTTCTAATGATCAGCTCGGAATCAACTTGTACATAAATTTTCTTGGCTCCTATGTCTTTTACCAAATGTAAACTAAGGAGAAGGGCCTCATACTCTACAATATTGTTAGTGCATTGAAAATCTAGTTTGTGGGAGTGGCCTTCATTGGTGTTATGTATCTAGACACCAACTCATAAACCAGTTTTTCCACAAGAGCCATCAAAGCTCATGTTCCAAAGTGTTTCAAGTTCAACTTCGCCATTATGTTGCTGTTCAGGGATACTAGAGTTTCGAATTTCAATTTCTTCATTCATTTTTTGGTTTGACTGTTGTGGTAGGCCTAGATATTTCTCAATTTCATTTACTTGTTCATCAATGTCATCTTCATTATACAAGATAAATGAGTCAGGGTATGAATGGATGGAGTAAAGAGGGGTGTTGTTTGGCCTATCTTGGATGCTAACCATATGTTTCATGTGTGATTCCTGGTACAATCTCCTTGTTTGGTTAAAGACCGGGATGGTAGCATAGGACATGTCCATTTGGAGATTCCCTTGAAGCTTGGCTCCCCATGATCTAGATAAAAGCATTCCATACTTGGGGGGAATGTCAGCCACTACAATGTCCATGACTAGGCTTTTGGCAGGTATTTGTGCCAGATTGACACATAGATCTTTGATTAGACCCAAACACATGACTCTGCTTGAATCGAAAGAATACAAGTATTTGCAAGGTTTGGTTATTTTGAGGCCTAACCTCTCCATCACCACCTTGGGCATGATATTGTGTGAGGCACCGGAGTCTAGCATAGCAATGTGCAAGATTTTGTCATGAATATTAAAGCTAACATAGAATGGAGGGACAAATCCTTCTTGATATTTTCCCTCTACCTCAGGTCCAAAAAACAACTCTGGTTTGTCATCAGTTAAGTTCAGAGTGTCGGTGTCATTTCCTATGTTCAAATTTTTTAACATTTGGGACCTATATATATCCTGAGTTACTAGTTCAACTAGGGGTATGCTTATTTTGATTTTGGCAATATCACCCTCAAAACTGAAAAGTGCTAGTGTTTTTGGTATATTTACATCCGTTTTGTAAAAAATATTATTTTCAACCACCTTGGTTTTCTGAGTTTTATTATGACTATCATTTAGAGCAGTTTTACTGGGGCCACTAGTTGATGTACTAGGGCAACTTGGGTCACCATTTGATTGGTTGGTTTTGTCTTTGTTTTAATCAGTTTTCTTAGCCATGGTCTTGGTGTTTTCTGCTGTCCTTTTCGTTATGTTTTCAGGGGTTTTCTTAACAGCAGTTTCTAGTGTGTTTTTCTTGGAGGCCTCTTGGTTTTTCTTACTCCTAAGATCATATTGCCTATGGACCTCCATTATGGCATTTTCAAATCCTAATTTATATTCTTCAGACTCCTCATAGTTTTTTCTATCATTTTGGTTTGAGGAAAAGAAGCCTTGTTCTTATTCTATCAGAAAAACATCACCCTTATTGTCAAAGCCTATCAAGTTTACGTGGTTTTCTTCAGGCTATTCAGTTTCTCTTTCCTCTTCATCTACATAGTTGTCTTGGAAAGGAGGCCTAATTTGTTGGCCATTGTCTCTTTTTCTATTTTGGGGAGGGTTTCTTCTAAAGTTATGATTTATATTTCTATTTTGGGGATTTGGTTGGTTTTCCCTAGGAGGTGCTCTTTGATTCAAGTTGATCCTCTCCATCATTCTTTCCATTACTCTCACTAGGTTGTCAATCTTGGCATCAGATGTGGAGGCCATGGTTTCATCTTTGTATGTGACTTTCTTTTCTGACCTCATCTTAGCCCTCTTCTCAATTATATTGGCCTCTACACTCACAACTCACCTTTTCATGTCTTCTAATGTTAGGGGGTCTCTTTCTCTCAATTAGTAGGTCATGTTGGGATCAAAGCCTTCTGGAAATTTCACTATCTCTAGGCCTTGTGGGGGTTTCATGTGCGGTGGGAGAGTGTTGTACACACTATTGAACCTAGTGAAATAGTCTTGGACACTTTCCCCGACATTTCTCTTAACGCTTTTATATTATGAGAGGATCTGGAGAGGGTTTTTCTTAATCTACCATTTTTTTATGAATGTATGATAGAGGGAAGCAAGATCATGTATGCTGTTAGGAGTTAAATTTTTGAACCATTTTTTAGCTTCTCCTCAGCTTTGGGAAAACATCCTCATCTTTATGGTCTCTTCTTCTATCTCCTGATAGTCAAAGGCATCATTCATCCTATCTACATGATGTTTGGCAGTGGTAGATTTAGCTTCGGTAAAGTGAGGGATTTTGGATTGGTAGTCTTGAGGCATGGGAACTAAATGTTGGGGTAAAACTAATGGGGAAAACCATGTTTCCATGATTGGAATTAAGGGAAACCAAGGAGGGTTTGTGAGAGGAGGTGGAGGATGAAATGGAGTGGTTTGCACTGTGAATGTGTGAATGGGGGTGGCATATGTACTTGGACCAGTAAACTGAGATTGAGAAGATTTGGAATGGAAAAAGCCAAATTTTTGGAGAAGCTGCAAATCAGGAGGAGTGGAAGGAGAGGCTTCTCTACTAGGACTCTGCTGCAAATATATGGGCTCAAGGTCTGTCTGGTCTATCCCACTCTAAGACTTATTTCTAAAAAGGTTCTTTCTATGGTATAAGTTAAATTGTGGATCTTGCAAGGTTGTGAGGTTTTCAGGGACATAAATTGCTTTGTGAATGGTACTAACAGTAGTTGAATCTTGGGTCTTAGAATGTTTCCACAAAATATTTTCTAGGTTATCAACAATGATAGGAGGGTTAGGGTCGGGATGATATATGGTGCTAATCCTTTGGAAAGCCATATTTCAAACTCAATAATGTAGAGAGGTTGAAAGTTTTAGGATTGTTTTGAAAACAGACCTATCTGCAAGGATACTAAGCTCACACAAAGAGTGACTGGGTTTTAGATTGCTATGACTGATTAGTGCATTCCCACGACAGTCTATGAAAGCTAGTGAAGTTTAGTAGGCCTATGGGAGGCTAGTGGAGTCACTAGGTGGATGTTTTTTTATTGTTTTAAGGATATGTACTTGTGGTCCACCACGAACAATTGATAAAAACCAATCTAGAGATGTTTTTTGGGGTTTTCTAAGCTTTTTTATACAACACTAAGATTTTAATGAGTTTTCTCTAGTTCAGACATCATGTTGCTAGTATGGTGAAACAATTAGATAGTAATCTTGGCTAACACTTGATTTTATAAGTTTGATAGAGTTTTTCTAAGTATTTTAAGGATGTTTAAGGTTGTTAATCAGTTAGGTCCCACCATGATCGCCATTATGTTAGATCCTCGTAATTTGGAAGATTGGCAATGACCAAATGAACAAGGGTAACATCAAACTAGTCTTTAGAGTCCTAGGACCTAGCCTTCTTGGACTCAGAGAGGGCTCTCTCTATAAACATGTAAAGGATGTGATCTTGATTGTTTTAAGGGTTTTGATTTTAGGCTAGATATTAGGTTTAAGGTTTGTTTGTTTGTTTGTTTGGGTAGGTGGTTTATCAAGAAAAATAGGTAGAGTGAGAGAGGTTCAAACCATTGGGCTATGGAGTCTACTAAGGTCTTGAAAATTTTAATAGTAGGAAAAGGGTTTATCACATGGAAAATCTAACAAATTCAAATAGATCTAAAGGCTTATGCGAATGAGGTGAACAACAAATTGTGAACATAGTAGGTGCAGAAGGAAAGTTAAGAATCCTCCAACAAATACATCAAACAAGAATAATATTTATGATTACTAAGCATCAAGAAATAATCAAAGACAGGGCACACCAATAACTCTTTTGATCAAACTCTAACATGTAAGCATTAAGACAATGATCCAGTGAACTATAGAAGAAAAACAACTTGTAAATCTTCTAGTGATTTCATCTTCAAGCTAAGAAAAAATTTAAGAGAAACATATAACAAAGATAAAAGAAGAGGGAACTCATAACTTCATCAATCAAGCTATTAAGACCTCTAAAGAAAATTTTTAAGATGAAATTTAGGGCATGGCAAATCATAAACCTCATTAGCTAAACTCAATCAGCAACACTTCAAAGAAAAGACCTTAAAAACAATGTTTAAGTAATAGAAAAGAGTAGGGCTAACCATAAATCAATTTTTAATTTTCTTCACTGAATCATTTCTAAGATAAACAAGCATAATTGGGTCAAGAGAGCAACCAAGAATTCTCTAAACTGGCCTAGCAGAAGAAAACATAGAAGCAGTGAAGGACAAATAGAACTAAGGTGCCTCTAAATAACATTTCTTAGCCTAAAACTTCTGTCCTACTACAATAGAAAGATGAACAAAATGAGAATACAAGAAAACATGAACTAAATAGGAACACATCACCATTTAAAAATTCTCAGGGATCTTTCAAGTAAGCCTTCTCCAATGTCAAACAATCCAAGCCATTCACAAAAATCAGAGCCAATTTGTATTCAATATCCAAGTCTATGTATTACTCTCAATAATTGTCTAACCAACATGTACAATGAGGCCTCAATGATGTCTTTAAAAAGCAAGGAGCAGAAAACCCTAATTATGTCTTTAGAAGCCTATTAATTAATCATAAATGTCACTTTTTTCCTTTGAGACCATGCAAGGCCCAAGGCACAAATATCCTAATGCATTAAATGAAAAATATCTTCTCAACCATTTTTAACAAAAAAATTGACATTTAGGCTCCCAAAAACTTCCAAAATATTTCCTAGTGTGTTTTGTTGAATTTTTTTTTTCCAGGGGGCAACATTGAGATTCAAGGATGCATTTCCAGGCCAAGGGCGCAACGCCTGCACGAAAAAACTGGGTCACCTTGCAGCCAAGTTTTGAAGGCCTTCTTGATGTCAGAATGGGCTCCATGATGGCTCGTTGGAAAGCTTGTTGAGTATAATTTTCAAAACGTCCCTTGGTTTTCTGATTGGGCTCCATTAACCTATTAAAAAATCAAATCTCCCAAGGCTGATAAAGGCGCAGCGCCAGCCTTGAAAACTAGGCAGAAAGGTGAAATTTTGGGTGTTTTTGACACTTTTGGAAGGCCAAATCAACTCCAAATTACTTGAATTATGTGTGAATGCTGTAATTGACCTGAAAAATACAAAAATGTAAAACATTTCTCCTGAGGATTCCTATAGAAAAAGCACAGTGCCAAGGGAGATGTGCCTTTGGCCCTTTAAATCAACAAAAACCCAAAATTTCCAAAAAGTCCCCAAAATTTGCAATTATCTTGCTCATGGGGTTTTGGATGTCTGTAGGGAAGAAAAAACTAAGATATCAAGGTTTTCTTGGCCCCTTTCCTCCTTGAGTGCTTTAATTTTTGCAAGGGCTCTTTTGAGCTTGGCCCTTGTGATTTGGTTTCTCAAGGCATAGTGCTTGGCCATCTTTTTCTGTAGGCCAAGGTCCCTTTTTGTCTTCTTTAGCTGCTTGTTTTCAACCTTATAATAATTAATGACATACTTTTCCATAGCAATATTTATTTGTATGTCTCTGATCTGAGCAACCTTGCTTTGGAGCAAGATGCTTGTAACCCTATCCTCATCTTCATTTTCACTTTCAAGGTCAATAAATTCAAATTTTTGTTTAGTTCCATGCTTACCTTTCTTATCTCCAACAATGAAATTTTATTTTCCTTTGTCAAGCTTCTTTGTTGATGTGGAGGGCATGGCCCCTTGCCTTTTGGAGGCAGCAAACACATGCCTTTCTCCTCTTTTGTATGTCAAAGGAAGAGGTTCAATATTGTTTACCTCAATTCCATATGTCTTGTTTCTATCTTTGTGATGATCTTTTCTTGGCTCACTGACATCTTGACTTAATTCTTCACTTGCGTCCTTCATGCTGAAATCACTGCCTTCTTTATTGCCTTCAACATTGCCATGAATCTCACTGTGTTCCATATCATCACTGCCTTTGTCAACACTATGAGTCTCACTATCCTTTGCACCACTCCTTGCACCATCATCATTTACACTGTGAGCCTCATTGTTTTTACTGTCCTCATGGCCATCATGAATGTTGTCATGACTATCACTACCTCCATTATTATTGTTTTTTGCATCATTACTGTGATTTTCACTGTTATCATTAGCCTCTTCATTCTCTTCACTGTTATCATCAGCCTCACTGACATTATGGTCCTTGGTATCACTGCTGTCATTAGCATCATTTATATCAGTATTAACTTCATTTTCTTGACTGCTAGATGTTTCATCCTTTGTCTCTACACTATCTTTATCAACACTGATATTTTCATCCTCTTCCATGCTCTCTGCTCCATTGTTGTGACCTTCACTATTTTCTGCACTTTCATTTTTCTCCTCATCACTACTAGAACCCTTACTGTTTTCACTTTCATGATTGTCACCATGGCACTTTGTTTGACTGTCTTGCTCTTTTTTGTGTTCCTCCCCATTGTTTCTTGCCTCATCATTTCCGACAACCTCATTTTCTTCTGTTTCAATGGTTTTTGCACTTCCTTCATCATTTGCTTCTTCCATGTTGACATCACTCCCCGCTGTCTCTTCATTTTCTTCTTCCTCAATGCTTGTTTCACCATTATTGCTTGATTGATCATTACCTTCCCCTTCATTTTCCTTTGATGGTTCATCTTCATTTCCCTCATTGTCTAATGCATTAGGAGAGGGTGAGGAAGGAAGGTTGTCTTGAGGTGAAGGAACATGTGTAGATGGTGAAACATGCTCATCAGGAGATGATGGAGGAGTAAGGACAGGAGGATGAGATGATGAAGGCACATTTCTTTGAGGATGGGGTTGTGTTTTTGTGAAGATCTCATGGGTAATGAAAAATTCCCATGGAATACCCTTTTGCTCCAATTGACACATCACTACCATATTGATGAGAGAATGGTGAAAGAGGCTCTGCATTTGTTCTGAAGGGTCTCTCTTTCGCACAATATAAGACATCTTGTCAATAATCCTCTAGATATAGTAGGGAAAAAGTAGCATCTTAACCCTAGTGAAGTGCATGAGAAATATTATGTGGTAGTAATAAAGCCTAGAAAAACTTCCCTCACATGTGAAGTATTTCATAATGACCCTCATCATGGGTGCATACCTCTAAAGCAGATGTGAAAAAGGAAATATAGAATTATTGTAGTCTTTGTATCTAGGCTTGAGGAATGGCTCATAGTGGCTTATGTAATGTTCCTACTTAGCCTAAGCTAAGAGGAATGTTCATTTTTGGTTTTATTTTCTGTTGCATGAATAAATGAATAAAGGAGGACACGTAAAACTCCTAAGTAGACTAAATAAATCAATGCCTATGTGAACACAGTTAAATCAAGGCCATGTAAATAATCACTTGCAGGTGTGAAAGGGGTTTGAGCTATGAGACTGGGTCAACCTTGACCAAATCCACAGTGTTGTCTAGGTTCAATGCATCTCTTGAAGGGACAACATAGTTTTAGTAGGAGGCCCCTCATGTGAAAGGAGCTAACTCATCAAGGTGGTTTAGGGCTTGCAAAGGCTCTCATATTATAAAAGGAGAGGGAAGGAAACAAGAGGATTTTGTTTATTGATCATATTCTTGAGTATTTTTTCTGCTTAGATAAATACTATTCTTTGTTGTTTAGTGGAGAATTGTTCTTGGAATTCCTATGCAGGGATTTCACCTCTTCCTTTGAGGATCCTTGGAGGAGTATTTTCTGAATTGGTCCACTATTAGGCTTGAGGCCAAGCTCTACTTTCAATTGCAGCATTGATCTATTGAGGGTTTTGCTTCTCTTGCAAGCTGCAGCAAGTGGGAGTCTAGATATGTAGAGATCTAGTGTATTTTGGGAGCCTCTTCTCATGGAGTGTCTCTTTTAATCTCCTAGAATAGTGCCTCTCCTGTTTGTACTTCAGATCTGTAACTTGGCAGTGGCTATCTATATCATTTTGAGCTACGGTGTTGTTTCCATAGGTGGACTGCGTTATTTTTGTATGAGGTTCATTAAGGTGTTTTGATGCTAGTTTTGATCAGAGATCTCTGGTGTTGGGCTTTGCCTTTCACTTTAGTGATCCATGGATTAGCTTTCTGATCCATGTTCTATTTAGATATGATATTTTTTTATGTAATGTAATATTCAAAAATTACTATATTATTTTCCAGATTTGCAACTTGTATCTTAGATCTACTCTTATAGATGCATGATTTGGTCAAAACCCCAAGGGGATCTTGTAGAAAAAACTATGTAGTTTCCAGATCTGATATAGATCTAATGTTTTGTCCATAGATATGTCCTAGATCTGAGTTGTAATATGCAGCTACTACAACTCCTAAAAATAACGCTTTTGAGCCATTTCTGGTGATATATACATGTTGCAGCTCTCTTTTCTGAAGCTATCTTGCTCTCTTGTCTCATGTAACTTACTGTATATTGAAAGAGCTTCAATTTACTTCTAATTTTCTGTTATACCTTCATTTATTAATTATATTTGACTGCCTCCTACTTAAATTTTCAAATACTTCGTTATTCTTGAAGCTTCTTGTTGTGCATAGTTGTAGCCCCTCTTGTAGGGTGTTTTCCAGCTAGACTAGGTTGTGGGAGACCTGTTTACCACACCTAGTTTGATTTGTTTTTTCTCCCCTTCTGGATCTAGACCTCAGATCTGATGATATAAGGGATCCCAGGGCTGCAAAATCATTTATGTACATCAATATCCCAAGGAGTGCATTATTTTTCCAAGCTTGCTGTGCAATCCCAATTTCGGAACATTACAGATTATGTCTAAGCTGGCCTATTTGAACCGCTTTTCACCAACACTAGGTATTCTAGTGGCAATAACAATGGAATTTGATGATAGCTCAAAGTTTACCATTGCAATATTTTCTTATTTCTCATGTAGGTTGAGGATGAAGAGACTAGTCAACTTAGGATGACTTTCTACGTGTTGTACTCTTTCACAAAAATGAAAACACCCTACATTTTGGAAACATGTGATAGTCATAGGAGAGGCATTAAGCTCCATGGTTTTTTGAGGTTAAAACCTATTGATCCTCCCCCCTATGTGTTTATGCCTCCTTGGCGCTTGGCCTTCTTCACCACTAGCACTTCCTCCTTCTCTTGACATTTTGACACGTGCTGCTTTGAAAACCTTAGCTCTATTTATGAAATTGATGTGGAAAAGGGTAAGGGAGTGATGGTGAAAGAAGGAAGCTTTATACAAATGAGTGAGAGGGATGAATAAAGGGGAAAATTGGGAAAAATGAGAGGCTAAATAATCCTGAATGAAAACCAATTAATATATCAACCCTTGCTGTAAAATACCTTAGTAATGATGACAACTTTGAGATGATGAAAGTTTAACCAGTGTTTTTGAGTGTGAAACTTAGGTATTCACTTAGGGTTTATTTCTTTAACAACCATAAAATTATTGGAGAGGAGGTTTATGACATCCACTTACCACTTAAAAATGTTTTAGAAACCTTTGCTGGCAGCTTGAGGAGGCCTTGAGTTGATTTGAGGGTTTGAACTGGTGCAGAGGGCCTCCTGGCCAAACACGCAGCGTGTTCACATGTTGTCGGGTCTGTCGGATCTGATGAACGTGCAGTGCTGGCCGGTGAACGAGGTGTCGGGTCTCCTTGTGTCGGGTGCACAGTGTTCGAGTGTTTATGCCCGAGCCTATTGGGTCTACTGGGTGAAACGTGCAGTGCCTGCTGAGTCTGTTGGGTTGGACTGAATAGATAAAAGTGTAGCATGCACTTCCAGGCGCGCAACGAAAAGTATTTTTACACGGGGAAATTCTCCAAGGGTGCAGCACCCAACTCAGAATGCGCAGTGCCAGGTAGACTTGCCCAAACTCAACCAAAAACCTGACAGTTCTTCTCCTGGATGCCTTTGATGGTTTTTTGGAAGTGAGGAAAGAGTTTTGAAGTGATAGAAGAGTTTATATAGCCCTTGGAACTTTAATTTTTAACCATGAAACCCACTTTTCTAATGTTTTTACTCTCTTACCCTTTTTATCGATGTTTCTTTAGCTTTTGCTACAGGTGACTTGAAAACTTTCAAGTGACTCTTTTTTTTCTCTTTGGTGGCAGCTTTCTGGAAACATGAAATTGTTTTCTTTTTAGCCTGAGGGTCTGTTTTACTAATCTTAACACAGCCGAAACCCTAAAAACTTCCTTCTCTGCCATTTTGGAGCCTAACACATCTCTTTTGCTCATTCAGTAATCGCAAGCTTCTTAAAACATATTTGAGAGTTTTTTCTTATAACAACATTGTCAAAACCTCTTTCTGCTTGCATTTTGAAGTCGTAATCATGTTTTTACCCCTTTTGACATTTCTGAGTGTGGGCGACTTGAAAACATGGTTTTTTCCCTTCCTCATTGATTTCCATTACCTTCTGATCTTGCAGGTTTGCTTTGAGTTATGAAGTTGACTTCCCTTTGGCTTATTTATGGCTTTCAACTCCTTCGTTGATAGGTGATTATGAGAACCTTGAAATGGCTTCTTCCCTTTGATATTTTAAACATGATAACTTTACCTTTGACAACATTAGGAATTTAAACAAAAAGCGATATCTTCAACACTTCCTTTGTTCTTACCTTGGAGATCAAATTACCTTGTGCTTGGCAGGTGACTGCAAACCCTGTCTTCAACTTTCTCACTGATCCTTAGGCATGATAAACTCACCTTTCCCAAGAACTATAGAATTCAAAATCATGCTTTCTACCTTCTCTTTTGGCCACTTTTGATTTGCAGGTGCCATAACATACTGACTCAACTTTTTCTGATATTCCTCAAGTTTGATATATTCATTTTCACAACAGCAACCTCATAATCACCTTTGGTTTCCATTTTGAGCTCAACACTATGTTTTTATCCCTTTGACCACCGAGTGTAAGTAACTGAAATGAGAATTTGATCCTCCTCTCACTGATATTCTTTACATCTTTTTCCTTTGAAATAATGAGGAATTTCACTTTGACAAACTCTGGGATGATATACACAGTAGCCCTTTTAAATTCTTCTTTCTGTTATCATCATGGAGGCCTGACATCTTCATTTTACCTCCTTTGACCATGTTTGGCATGAAAAACTCCTTGGGATGAGTTTGGAATCTTTACAAATAGTGATATCTTCAGAAACCCTTTGCTGTCATTATGGAGTCCATACTTACCCTTTCACCTTCTCTGATCACCTTACCAAAATGCTAGGTTTCTAGGATGCTTGAGAACAATTATCAGTGTTGTCTTCTAAGTTCTCTATAGTCCTTTCAAGTTCATTCATTTATTTTTAGTTCACCTCACCTTTTTCCTTATTTCATATATGATTTCTAAAAATCTTCTCTTCATGTTTGGTCTTTTTGGTGTGCTTCCTTCATGTGATTTGTTGCATTAGATCCCTGCTTGGCACACTGCTGGCCCAGTCAGGCTTAATAACCTTGATTCTTCTTGAACACAAATTTCTTCCTCTCTCTTTGTTGTGAATGTCTTAATTTTGGAGCAAAACTCTTGTCCTACCAATTTTTTGCTGATGGTCATTTTAAACACTCCTGTAGAATTGTCAAAATTCTCAATTATCTCTTGTAGAACTTGAAATCGGTAGAGTGGTTTTCTTAGGAGATTTTATGATCTTTCTTGGAAAACCATGTGATGATATTGTTTTTCATTTGAACTAGCTTCTAGCACAAGAAAATTAGAGCTTAAAACACCAATGATGACCCTACAACCTATGAAGTCGTAATGACCTAGTGGGAGGGTTCTTTGACTTGGCCTTTGATTGAAATCTGGTTTAAGATCTTCAAGTGTAAAAATAGATTTTTTGACAAATTGATATACTGAAGATCCAAAATACAATGTACTTGATTTATCTAAAGAGCCTACATAGATAGTTTTGAGACCATCAATGCTTGAGGAACATGGTGGACATGGAAAGGAAAAGTTGTTTGGTAACCCTAGATGGGAAGTGGAGTGATGGGAAAAAGAAAAACAGAGTACTGAGTTATAGGTGAGAAAATAGGATATATATTAGTGGCATAAGCCCATGAGGGGTATTTTAAGAGTGGTAGGTTAACCATGGAATGGAAAAATAGTAGAATAGTGAAAAATTTGGTATGAGGATAATGAAGGGAGTGAGATTTATAAAACTCACAATATTCAAGAATCTTATTTTTAGAAATATAGAACCAATATTTAGTCATATATAGATAGTAAAAATTACTGATGACTAACAAGCAGGAGGATGATTTGCACAATGAAAGGAGGGAAAAATCAGTCCATTCACATATATAGCCTTCTCTAAGCCTTGATGTTTCATTACATGGATGAATTGCACCAGGGAGACCACCTGATTGGGGAATGAACAAATATTTGTCTCAACATGATGCAGAATTGATATATTTTTCTCATGAAGGAGCATTGAGGGGCCATGATACAACGTCAAGAGTCTGTAATATTCCAAAATTGGAACAACTCAACAAGCCTGCTGAAATAACGCACTTCTGAGAATTATGTGCACATAAATGAGTTTGAAGCTCCTATATCCCTTAGATTAGCTCATCTAAGATCTAAATCCAAAAGGAGAGCAAAAACAAATCAGACTAGGTGGGTTAAACAGATCTTCCACAAACTAGTCTAGTTGAAAAACACCCAAGGAGAGGGGCTGCAGCTAAATGCAAAAACTGCTTTAGTAATAACGCAGATCCACTGAAGCACAGTAGTAGGTTGATATGGAGGTTTAGAAATCAGATTTATAATAGAAAATCAGATGTATATTACATCCCATACATTGTACAAGAGAAATAATAAGACAATACAGGAGAAATCCTCAAAAATGAGGTGCTACATCCATAAGAAAAGTATGCATGAACTTGAAAATGTTATTTTATGGGGCTTAAGTATCAGTTTATTAATCCTAAGATCTAGAGTATATTTTTACATAAAAATTTAGATCTAATACAGATCTGTGTACAAGAAATTCTCATATATACATTCCCTTTGGGGTTTTGTGCAAAACATGAAGCACAGAGAGTAGATCTAAGATCTAAAGTTGCAGATCTGCAGAAATATTTATAAATTTATGAAGCATAAAATATGACAAAATATCAGATCTGAAACAAACATGGATTGTGTGGCCAATCCATGGATCACCACAGTGATAGGAAGAATCCTAACAGCGGAGATCTCTCCTCCAAAATGCAGACAAAACAGCCTGCAACTTCTCCTTTGAAAATAACGTAGTTGAGGGAGAGAAACTGCGCTGTGGGCTCTGAGAATTCTTTGGCCTGATGCCAAGGTCTGGATCTGAATATAAATCAGCTAATGCACTCTTCCAGGTGGTTAAAATACACACTCACTGAGAAGAGCCACTAGTATAGACTAGACCTGAGCAGATCTAGTGTCTTCCACTGCTGAAATAGCACTGTAGGTGTAAGGTGAAGCTTGGCCCAAGCCTAATAGTGGACAAGATGGAACAAGTCTCCTCCAAGAGCTGCTGAAGGAAGGAGGTGGGAATCCTAAACAAGAAATCCCAACAAGGGATGTCTAAGTAGACAATACTTTCATAAAATAATATCTTCAACAACCCCCTTCATGTTGCTCTCCTCTTCCTTTTATAAGATTGGAGTCTTGTCAAAACCCTAAACCACTTCATTAGTTTAGCTCCTTTCACATGTAGAATCTCCTTCTAGAACTGCGTTTTCCCTCAAAGATGTTCAACGCATCTAGACTACATTGTTGATATGGTCATGGTTGACTTGGTCAAGTGATCAACCTCTTTCACACTCAAGATGTCTTTATTTTGGCTAGCTAGCTTGATTTTCATTCACATTGAGTTGTCTTTATTTAGGCTCCACTCTTTGAGAATAAATTTTGTTGACTTGGTCAAACTCGACCTTTTCCACATGGTTTAGACATTTTTCACACATGTGGATGCTTGATTTGGTTATTTCATGACCCCTTTTCACACTATGAGGGATTTTTATTCATACTTGAGAAATTCATGAGCCTCCTTGCCCTGTTATTCATTCATCTAGATTTCAAAAGAAAAATTAATATTCCTATTATCAGTAAGATAATTTAGGAATATTAGAGTCTCCCCCTCCCAAATGTTGCTTGTCCTCAAGCAATTGCAAGGGTGCTGCAAAATCTCCCCTTCTTCTCTTGTGGCCTCCCTCATCCCATAGTCTCCACCATTGCTCCAAATTTTCTGCAATAGTTCTGTCTTCCAATGGTCCCTCCTCAATGTGCAAGTTGGCCTTTGGTGAATAAACCTAATGTCTCTCATCATGAAGAAATGGAAGGTCTATGTGGAAACCCTCTTGCTGATCCATGGCCTCCTCAAGAAAGAAGTGATGAAAATCATGGGAAATTTCATTATTCATGAAAGACTCCCATCTCCATGCTATCATCCAAACGAATTCGATCACCTCCCAGCTTGGAAATCCATAGAAAAAATCCTCCCCAATACATATGAGAGGCATGTTCCCAGCAAACATATGGCTCACTCTACAAAGAGACAAGTGATCTATCATAGTGGCCATACTATATCTCATGCTCCCATTGAAGCATGCAGTGCAAAAAGAGTGGGGAAATCCTTCCCCAAAGGACACATCCCACTAATGTGCCTCTCCTCCAACCATGTTCCCAAGAGCAAGAACATTTACAACACATGGAATCATGATGAGAAGCATGCTAGCTGCCATGTGTGATAAAGGAGAAGGAAGATGTTCCCTCATGTGCAACCAGCGCAGTTTTACCCTTAACTTCCATAGAATAGGAGATGACAAGTGCCTCCCCCAACACTTGCTTGCTGCCCCATGCCACTTGGATGCTTGGAGAATGTGCATCATAGTTGGTGTAAAAGAATCACACCATGAAGAATATAATAACTTCCCAAGATCCTCCAAGGAATGACCTGCATCAACATAGTTCATGGCCTTGAGTGGCCCATGAAACCCATCAAAAATAGTGCCCCCTCTTGGAGAAATGTTCTGCAAATGAGTGTTAGAAAAATATAAGCATATAGGAGATACATCATAATACTTAGAAGGATAATTTCCTCTATATACTTGTTTTACATCAGTAAGGTAACTCATGGATGAGTCCCCTCTCACACTCAATTAGGAAGGAGGTATGAGTGATGGATCTTCACAAGAGCTATGTTCCTCCTTCTCTAACAAATAGTTCATGCACTTCTCCATATTAGAGTGCACCTCTTCCTTGAAGCCTTCCCATATGAATCCACCCAAGAGATGATATGCTCTAATGAAACCAGTGGGTTTGGAAAGCAAGATCTCATAGGTTGCATTTGGTAGTCTCTCCTTGAGCTTGGAGTCTCTAACCAAAAGAATAATATTATAGAAATAAATGACTCCATAAACTACCTTGAACCTCCCATCCATTACTTCCCCATCAAGAACCCCACATGTAAAAAGGTCCTTGGAGTATTCCATCATGAGTTGGGAATCCCAATAAGGATCTAGGATTCCCAAGAATGACAATGTTGTAGAGGTCTAAAATGCAGCCCCTGTCATGTCATGGCTCTCCTCTTTGACATGCCTAATGTCAAAATCACATGTTGGAGAATTATACTCTTCCCTTTGCTGCCTCCTTTGCATCTGATCTTGCCCAAGACAAGATTGAAGAAAATGGAAATCAACTTCCCCTCGGAAAGTCCTTGTCTTCCAATACTTCCTTAATCTGGCCCATACATGCAAGAGCGTCAACATCCTCTTGTCATGTTCAGAAATCTCTTTTGTGAATGAAGGTACCATGAGCTGCCCCAAATATATGGAGTTACCATGTGTTTTCATGTCCATGCCATCATAGAATTCTAATTCCTCCTTCCTTAGTGCAGATAACTGAGTGGAAGATAGCAATGCCCCTTTCAGGAAATTTCTCATCTCTCTTCTGATTTCATGAGAGATTCTCTATGCTGTGCTGGCTTCTCCCAAGGCTCCCTCCTTATCCAAGTATGCAAATTATGCCCATAGTTGAGAGAACACTTTAGTTTTCCTCCAATCAAGAGGTGCTTGAGGTGCTTTTTTTGTGACTACGTTATCATATCCTACCTTCCCCTCCTCCTCTTCAATAACTGAAATTGCCTCATCATCAACAAGAGACCTTAGATCTTGGTCATCTATTGAAGGAGGAATCTTCATGCTTTCCTCTTGAGAAGAGAGCCCTTCATCCAATGGAGATATTGCCCTTGGAAAAGCATCCAACAAACTTACACCTTCTTCCATGGTTTTCAGAAATGGAGTTGTATTCATAGACCCTTCAAACTCATGCAAAATATTTTTTTGATATGGTTTGAGAGTTTCAACAGAAGATGTTACACATGGGGCTTCATCAAACCTTTCCACTAATCTTTCAATAAACTTTGCATAAGTAGGTGTATTTTAATTTCTTAAGTAAAAGGACTCAAATAACCACCAATCATATGCTTTACCTTCAAAATGCAGTGTTGCTACTTTGATGTCTTCAATTTCTGAAACTCGGTGTTGCTGTAGAAAGGTGTCTAGCTCTCCCACCTAAACCCTGACTGGAAATTTAGGTGATCCATCAAAAGTATATAGAAATAATATACCCACACCATGCTACTTCCCCTTTGTGCTTATTTCCTCCTTTATTTTTAAAAATCCTTGGAAGTTCAAGTTATCTTTGAACTCCTCAAATTGAGCTTCATATTCCTACAAATACTCACCAAGAGTCTTCTTCTTGGTCACACCTCCTTTCTTCCTCTTCATGAAGAAATCACTAACAGAGCGTTGAATATTTGGTGATATGGCTGAGTGAAAATATCCATGAGATGAGGATTTATAATTTTCCTCATGTATAGAACTTTTAGATCTAGTTGAGGGATCTTCCTGCTCTTCCCTCCTCATTTCTTCTATGTCTTTTCCGATAACTTGTAGAGCTTGAGATAGAAGTTTTGTGAACCTCTTCTCTCCATATAACAAGGTTTTTCTCTGGTTTATCTTTCATATATCCTCCTCCTCATGAGAATACTCCATGCTGCTTGAAGCTCAAAGGCTGAGCCAAGAAAGCAACTTTGATACCACTGTAATATTCCAAAATTGGAACAGCTCAGCAAGCCTGTTGAAATAACGCACTTCTAAGAATTATGTGCATAGAAATGAGTTTGAAGCTCTTTTATACCTTATATTAGCTCATATAAGATCTAAATCCAAAAGGAGAGAAAAAACAAATCATAATAGGTGGGTTAAATAGATCTTGCACAAACTAGTCTAGCTGAAAAACACCCAAGGAGAGGGGCTACAGCTAAATGCAAAGACTGCTTCAAAAATAACGCATATCCACTAAAGCATAGTAGTAGGTTGATATGGAGGTTCATAAATCATATGTATAACAGAAAATCATATGTATATTACAACCCATACATTATACAAGAGAAATAATAAGACAATACAGGAGAAATCCTCAGAAATGAGGTGCTACAACCATAAGAAAAGTATGCATGAACTTGAAAACATTATTTTATGGGGCTGAAGTAGTAGTTTATTAATCCTTGGATCTAGAGTATATTTTTACATAAAAATTTAGATCTAATATATATTTTTGTACAAGAAATTCTCATCTATACATTCCCCTTGGGGTTTTGTGCAAAACATGAAGCATAGAGAGTAGATCTAAGATCTAAAGTTGCAGATCTGCAAAAATCTTCAGAAATTTTTGAAGCATACAATAGGACAGAAGATAATATCTGAAACAAACATGGATTGGGTGGCCAATACATGGATCACCATAGTGAGAGGAAGAATCCTAACATCGGAGATCTCTCCTCGAAAATGCAGACAAAAAACCCTGCAACTTCTCCTTTGGAAATAATGCAGTCCAGGGAGAGAAAATGCACTGTGGGCTCTGAGAATTCTTTGGCTTGATGCCAAGGTCTGGATCTAAAGCTCAATCAGCTAATTCACTTGTCTAGGAGGTTAAAAGACACACTCATTTAGAAGAGCCACTAATGTAGACTAGACTTGAGTAGATCTAGTGTCTTCCACTACTGCAACTCACAAGGACAACCCAACCCTCAACAGGATCAGCGTTGTAGGTGTAAGGTGAAGCTTGGCCCAAGCCTGATAGTGGAAAAGATGGAACAAGTCTCCTCCATACTCAAGGAAGGAGGTGGGAATACTAATCAGGAAAGCCCAACAAGGGATGTCTAAGCAGACAATACCTTTAGAAAATAATATCTTCAACAACCCCCTTCATCCTGCTCTCCTCTTCCTTTTATAAGATTGGAGTCTTGTCAAAACCATAAACCACTTCATTAGTTTAGCTCCTTTCACATGTAGAATCTCCTTCTAGAACTGTGTTGTCCCTCAAAGAGGTTCAATGCATCTAGACTACGCTGTTGATATGGTCATGATTGACTTGGTCAAGTGATCAACCTCTTTCACACTTAAGGTGTCTTCATTTTGGCTAGCTAGCTTGATTTTCATTCACATTGAGCTGTATTTATTTAGGCTCCACTCTTTGAGAATAAATGTTGTTGACTTGGTCAAACTTGACCTTGTCCACATAGTTTAGACATTGTTCACACATGTGGATGCTTGATCTGGTTATTTCATGACCCCTTTTCACACTATGAGGGATTTTATTCATACTTGAGAAATTCATGAGCCTCCTTGCCCATTTATTCATTCATCTAGATTTCAAAAGAAAAATTAATATTCCTATTAGTAGTAAGCTAATTTAGGAATATTACAGAGGCTTAAGTAGGCTCTAGGAGGAGGGAGACATTCTGCCAACATTTTCATCACCCACACTCATTTCAGATTCTATGATGTGGGAGGAGAAGCAAGGGAAGGATAAAAACCTTCCAACGTATTACTTTGGCATGTGAGATTTCAAGGAGAAGGGCATCCATATGACATATATTCTTTATGATAAATCATCATCACTGTCACTATGGAAGATTGATCCATATTGGAAATCCCAACTATTGGTGGATTATTCAAAGGATCTTTTCACATACATGATACTTGATGACCAACTACATGAGGAGGGCTATTCAGTCCAAGATGAAGTCATCTACTATCATGGTAGGATCTTCTTATCTAGAGCCTCCAAGCTCAAGGAGAAGTTGCTACAAAGGGAACATGAAGAATTCCTTTTCAACCATACTTATTCTATGAAGGCTTTCAACACTATCATGGAGTACTACACTTGGGAAGGCTTTGAAGAGGAATTATATTAGCATTTTTAGAGATGCTTGAACCATGTGGAGATGGGAGAGATACATGAATCCATGAAGGATTTAATTCAGACACATCTTTCCTCTTTTGGATTGAGAGGGGATAGATCTATGCACCACTCCATTTGTATGAGGAGAAATTTTTGGTGAAGAATATGTTGGTGTATCTAATGATTCAATTGATTATTAATTGCATTATTTGACCATGCATATGCAGGCCATAGCTCCAAAAAGGAGTATTATTCCATATAAAATTCATGGCGAACTTTAGGCCACAAACATTTTTGAACATGGCCACTCCCTTGGAGGACAAAGGGAGGTATTGTATCATTGTGGGTGCATTCCAAAAGAACCAAATATATCTCAGACTTTCAGCCATCGTGAGAAGATTTGGGCAACAAGTGGTGGGGAAACCAATTACCATATCACTATTTGATGCAGTCAGGAGATCTACAGTGCTGGTTCCACATGTGGGAGTATGATCCACCTGCATAATTACATTTGATTATTTATGTATCACTATAATTTTGATCCCATATGTTTATGATGATCTTATTATTGTTGGGGACATGATTGGAGGGATGACACATTGGTTGGATGTGTCCATCGGGGATGAAACTTCGCACATTTCTTCATGCTTCAAGGGGAGCATGGGACATTATATTGCTACTACATTACATCACTTTTTTCCTTATGAAGGGAGCCATATGATTGAATTATGTCTTTGGGAGAAGCCTCTCACATGGGAGGAGTTTTGATATGAATTACCAATCTAGAGGGTGATTCATTTTGTATGGATGATAGCTTGTATATTGGAGCTCCACATTCGAATAAATGTTCCCCACATTTTCAGTTCTATCCTTACAGTTGCTTGGGGACAAGCAACACTTGGGAGGGGAGGATTATAATATTCCTAAATTAGTCATGAGCTAGTTGGAATATTTAATTTTGTTTTATTGCTTTGTTTAAAGAATAAGAGGACAAAGGGAGTCCATAATTCTCTTTAATAATGAATAAATCAATGCCAAATGTGAAAGAGACAAATCTTGGCAGCTTAATTAAAGCACCCTTAGTGTGAAAAGGGTTGGATCACTTTGACTGGGTCAACCTTGACCAAATCAACAACTATGTCATGGAGGAGTGGTCATCAATGAGGGACATCGCAATTTTATATGGAGGTTCTTTGTGTGAATGTAGTGACATTTTTAGATGGGGCTTAGGGTTTGTAAGCTCATATTCTATTTAAGGAAGAGGATGAAAACCATATTGATGGTTTTTGGCTTATTATATTTCTCAATATATGGTATGTTTAGACATATATCTTTCTCTTCCTGATTAGCTAAGATAGAGTGTTGTTTAGCATGGGGTGTTCCTGATTGGGAATCCCACCTCTTCCATTGGGGAGCTCTTGGAGGAGTCTTGTACTAAATTGTCCACTATCAGGCTTAAGGCAAAGCTTCATCTTTCTTTTACAACGCAAATCCTGTTGAGGGTTTGGTTGTTTTTGTAGGTTGCAGCAAGTGGTGATTAGATCTCTAGATCTAGGCCATATCATTGTTTATTTTCAGTGGAGGAGAGTTCCTTTCCATTGGGAGGACAATATTGAGGGCCATTGAGAATATTTTTAGATCTCGGCATTAGGCCAACCATATTTTGATCCCTACAATGCAGTTTACTTCTAGATCTGCATTATTTCTGTAGGAGGAGTTGTAGGGTGGTTTAGCACACCATTTGGAGAGCTGATTTTCTAGTGAAGGGGATCTGCCTTTCACTTTGAGGATATATTGGATGAGGCTATTATATTTATCAAATCATATCAGCCACACTTTCCAGATCTGTATTTTTCAGCAGATCTGCAGTCTTAGATCTCAGATCTACAACTCATACTTGGGTTTTGTTGAAAACCCTTGAGGGGTTCTTTAGAGGAGCTTGTATAGTGCTCAGATATGATATACATCTATGTTTTGAGGCACATATCAACCCTAGATCTGATGTATAATCTATTTTTATAGCAGAGCTAATAAAATAACGTTGTAAGGGTCTTCCAGCTTTTATACATGGTTGCAACACCTCTTATTGAATGATTTTTTTCATTGGAGGCCTGTATTTCTTATTATGCATCTTATGGCCGATTTCTTATGTACATTTTGCTATTGTAATAACATATGAAAAGTCTCCATATTGGCCTCTTGCTTTATAAATGATGATATGCAACATTTTTCAAACATTTTTCACTATATTATTGCTTTTCCCATTTGGGAATATTACATATTTTTAGCATCATCAGAGCTCTAGAACTGCCTAGATATACATTTCTATATTTGACGGCAATTGCAGTCCCAGTAGTTGTAGTAGGGATAACGTAGTATTCCTTCTATTTTTCCAGAAGTTACGTAGTCCCTCTTGTGGGATCATTTCAGGGTCATTCTAAGCCATCTCTTTGGCTTGAGTGTCTCATATTTTGAGCATTGTTGTACTTGTATTCCACATCCATATTAATAAAATGGCTCAACTATTTTGTACATTTGTATGGTGTATTTAGATTACTTGTTTACATTGTTTTAGTTCTTATATTGTGTTTTAGTATTACTGCATTCTCCCTTTTGGGATATTACAATCGTATCAGAGCATGATCTTTGGCTCAACTTGTGGACACTTCATCTTTTTCATCAAAAGAAGAAGCAAATAGTAGAGATATATTATGAAGGAGGATTACAGTTTTTCCACTCTTCTCTTTAGATCCATGCAATATCTCTCCAAGAAAGTCAATCAAATGAAGAGAGAAAGGAAAAGGAAGGATCCAAGAAGAATATGTGATGAGGAAGGTCCCATCACTTCCTAGAAGCAACCGGAGAAGCAAAGAGCTTCACATCATTCTACTAGATCCACTTTCTTTGATAAGAGAGAGGACTGGTCTGAATATGAAGGAGACTTGGGGCATGAGACCCTAAGTAAATATTTTACTGAATACAAAGCACAACCTAGAGCTTTTAAGATAATCTCTCTCTCCAACAATTCTTGCAACTCAAAGAAGAAAGAAGATTCTGAAGCAGCAATGAAGAAAAAGGCATAGAATCTTATTGTCTAAATTTGATGGATCTTCCACAAGCACATTGAGGGCTTGGAGGGAAGAATTGGCTACATTATTTCAGCTATATCCAGTAGAAAAAAGAGAGGTTATGGAGATTTCAGCGCTGTACCTAGAGGGTGAAGAAAGGGATTGGTGGTTCAATCACTTGTCACACATGAGAGTGTCTGCTTATCTAGATTTCATTCAAAGACTGAAGAAGAAATTTGGTAAAAAAACCAGAGACATCTCCCATCATTGAGGAGATACTACATGAAGAGCTCAAGGAAGATGTCCATTATCACTTAGGAGGAGGAGCCTCTACCACCACCACTAGCTGCAGATGTACTTACATCAGGAGGAGGACCACTTTCATCTTTGCAAGATGGTCTTGAATTCTTGACATTTGGAGCCCCGAATTCTTGACATTTGGAGCCCCATGCATGATTCATGAGATGCATGATGAGGAGGAGACATATACCAACGCTGGTATAGTTGAAGAGATGTAGCCATCATCATTACCATTAGTTGGGGAGGCTATTTCACCGGTTGGAGGAACTCTTGTGGATGTTCTAGATGTTCTAGAGATTCAGCTTATCCAAGGTTTGCACATAATTTCATCTCATATTATTTTAGTACCTCATTCTGAGATTTGTGAGACGATGCCATCAGGGCAAGTGCATAAACAAGGATTAGAGCACCTTGTTGATTTGGAGCAACAAATTATCACTGCACAAAGGACCCTTGATTTGATCAAGGAGAAGATGTATTGCTATCCTAGTTTGTCATGGTTGAGCTACACCCAACATTTTGTGTTGAAGTGTGGAGTTTCAGAATATGGGAGGAGCATAATAATATTCAGTACAGTGCCAAACTATGAGTTTAGCATTGTATGTGGCCATGAGACAACACATGTATAACCATGCAGATCTACATCGTTGTCACTTAGTAGTAGTGATGAGATGAGGGTCCCATTATTCTTGGAGAATTTTGAAGGTAGCTTCACTCATGGAGCACTGGAGGGACAAATGATAGATGGTAGAAATATTATGATGGAGAGAATTCACCATTATCATGATGGATTTTCCTTGTTGAGAACCTCACAACTCAAATATGAATGTCAACCTATAACATGTATGGAGCCTTGTGGGTTCCAATGGGCCATTTATGAGAGGATCTCATGGAGAGACCTCAATGGAGGTGAAGTTCAACATTTCATGGAGTGCAAATCTATTCAGATGGAGGATGTTGGTATTCTACATTGGGAGGATACCAAGATTGAGCTTGGCATGATTCATTATCCACATTGGGATGAATGGATCCAGATGAGGAGCATGAGGTTGCCTACATTCCTGTAGATCTATGATACTGGGCAGCAATAAGTATGCATGTGCTGGTTGCTTTTGTGTAATTATGTGCTTTACCCAACATCTCACATTTGCATCAACCATGCCATACATATCACTAATGCCATGCAGCAGTAGGAGGCATGATTGTGTTGGTTGTTGATGAGAGAGTTTGGAAATATCATGATGTATCCTATGTCCATGTGTTTGCTTTTGTTTGGGATATGTCTTATGTCTTTACATGTACTTATGTTTGGGATATGTCTTATGCTCATGTATGTACTTGGGTTTTGGACATTTCATAACTCTCACATGATGTGGCATAAGGGAGCTTACTTGTATTGTTATGATGAGACATTCCACATCTCCATTAGTATGTTGTTTCTCCATGACTTGCATCATGATGATGTAAGGAGGAAAAAATAATCCTTGTTGCTTTGGTTACTATTGGGAGAGTATGGGCTGATTTATTCCCTTACATTGCATGATGATGATAGAGGATGGAAACAATAGGCCTTACAATATTGGCTTCTATTGGGGGATTATGGTCGTTGTACTTGGTATGATGATGATGTGATGGGGCAGCAAGATGCCTTACTACGGTGGCTTCCCTTGAGAGAATATGGCCACTACATTTGGTACAATGATGATGTGGTGTGGTAGCAAGAGGCATTTTTTCCATGGCTTCTATTCAGAGAGTACGACTCTCATATTTATATTGATACTGATTTGGCATGGCAACAAGAAGCATTGTTGCAGTGTCTTCTATTGAGAGAGTATGGCTCTCTTACTTTTTTTCATGATGATATAGCATGGCAGCAGAAGTCGTTGCTGCGATGGTTTTTATTGGGAGAATATGGTTTGATATTGTTCATGTTCATCCATATGTCTCTAATTCTGTTTTTTCACTATGTTGATGTTATGATTAGATCCTACATGGCGAATCGGGCTAATGATGAGAGCATTGATAGATGCAATCTACTCTATGTGTCATGGATTGGAGAGATATTTCATGAGTTGGGACTTTCCACTCTGGGAAAAAACCACTTAATTTCATGTATCTCATGTATAGAGGAAATCTTTGGACATCACATGGTTTCCACTTGGAGATTCATTGATGAGGATGGGTATCTAACTTTTCAGTTGGAGGCCGTTCTAGACATTCTAGAGAGGAAACTTTGGAGGTAGACATGCATGACATATTGTGAAAGATGGGGAGGCATTCCACATGAGGATTCCATTTGGAGGGAGGATTTTTGTTGTAGCATCCACTTTTGCAGTTGCTTGAGGACAAGCAACATTTTGGCGGGGAGGACTGTAATATTCCCAATTTTCCACAAGATAATTGGAATATTAGAGTTCTTAATTTTCATAATTAATTAAGTAAATAAGAGGGTGGAGGGACCCACAAACCCCATAGATGAATAAAATACGATTTTTATGTGTGTATATGGATATTTCAGATCTAGATATGCATTATGGAGTAGTGGAGCAAATTCTTAAATGAAGGAAGAGTGGAGATCATGGATCATTAATCTAAGATCATGGAGATCTTGGAGGAGGTAAACTGAGATCATAGTGCATTCAAAGTAAGATCATAAAGCACTTATGATGAGTTAGTGGAGGAAGTGGAGAATCTAATGCACACATGATGGAGAGAGTGGGAATTAAATGCAGACATGATGGAGATCATGGAGAGATAGCATAGTCTTCATGGAGGCTAGTGGCGACATAGGCATTGCAGTTATGAGGTGGGCCCAGGCTATGGAAGGCTCATAATATATATAATGAAGATGAAGGCACAATAGAAGGAAGGATTTAGATTATTATTTATGATATTTTTAGATCTAGATTTTTCATTTGACATTTCTATGCATTCTTATGCTTTTTAGCTAAGTCTGCAGTGTTGTTTAGCATAGGGTGTTTCCAAGCATAAATCCCACCCTTACCCATGGGGGAATTCAAGTGCCTACTCTAGGAAGGTTTCTATTGGGCTCTATTCATCATTAGGCATTGGTGCCATATTCATACCACTATCATATTCTCATTCAGCCATAGGAATAACGCATTCCTACATCAGGGTGTGAGAGGTGGAGGTCGTTTCTAGCATTTTAGCTAGGAAACTAGTGGAGGATTCATCCCTTCACCTTTTTCTTCATGATCAGACTACCATGAGAAGCAGATCTATATATAAAATTCAACCCATTTTATTTTACTTCCATGCAGTAGCAATCCCCTCAAGGATTGCGTAGTTTAATCTTGTAGATCTGAAGGAGGAATAAAGTTTTCAGCATTTCAGCTGGAAATCATATGAGGGATCATTCCTTCACCTTGGGCATAATATTTCCATCATTATTCAGCTACATTTTAGCATCCAACATCTGTCTAGATAGCCTGCATCCTTGACAACGTAGTTTTTGGCAACACTTGTGTAGCAGTAGCTGCAATCAGTGGAGAAGGATAAAAGAGCTAGATCTTGAGCTTCCAGCTTGAGGATATAGTGAAGGGATCAAACATTCTTGCATAGATATGATTATGCATCATATTGAAACCACCTTTCATTATATTATTCTTCAGATATGCATACCCAACAGTTATATGTGCAAGCTATAAGAGGGTGATTTTCCTAGATTGCTAGATCTGGAAATCCCTTTCTGGGTTATCTTGGGTATCCATCATAGAGCCCGGATCTATATTTTTAACATCATCAGAGCTCCAGAACTTCCTAGATATGCATTTCTATATTTTTTGGCAGTTGCAGTAGGGAAAACACAATATTCCTTCCAACAATCCTGCAATTACGTAGTCCCTCTTATGGGAGCATTTCAAGGTCATTCTAGGCCATCTCTTTGGCTTGAGTGTCTCATATTTTGAGCACTATTGTACTTTTATTCCACCTCCATATTAATAAAATGGCTCAGCTATTATGTACATTTGTATGGTGTGTTTAGAAAAAAGCTTAGGAAAAAAAAGAGGGATACTCTGGACAGGGGGCACTAACCAGCGACACCCCCTGTGATGTTAGGCTCGGGGAAATTTGAAACAAAATCAAAACCAGGAACTGAACAAAAAATCTCAAGGGCAGAACAAGAAGTCTAGTATGAGGAAAAGCCACTCTTGTGCTATATGTGGTGATTACAACCATTACACTCATCACTATCCCGAGCTCCCTGAACTGAAAAAAATTCAGGGTAACCGTGGACAAGTGGGACCTACACAAAAAACCGTTGTAATGAAAGAGCCCTTCCCCCACCAAGGAGTGGTTAATACCCAACAACAAAAACCACCCAAAAATGATTCCGAGAATGATAGCCATGAAATTTACTGTATTGGCGAAGAAATGTTCTTCCAAATAAGGAATCAAACTATGACACCCCCCTAGACACTAACCCGTTAGGGGAAAGCACGAGCGCTCCTACTGCACCATTGACCATATCCAAAGTACCTATTGAACCGATGCCAAAGATGGCTAAGGGACCAACTAGGCATGTAGGACACCACTCAAAATCTACCCATAAATACAACATCATGGATGATTTAGCACAATATCCCACTTCCATGTCAACATTAGAGGTCCTACAATCTTGCCCAAAACAACAAAGAGCCTTAATTTCCACATTACGCACAATGGACCCTTCCAATTCACACCTAATGGATTTTGAATTAGGAAAGGCCACCCCTAGGCCTCCTTCATTGATCGCCTTTCAGATACCAGTGTCAGTAAAAAGTATCACCATACCTCGATGTATCATTGAAGAAGGTGCATCTACATGCATCATGTCTAGGTTCGTTTGGCAGAAGTTAGGATCACCCAAATGAGCCATCTGGCATCATGCTCATATCATACGATGGTCGACCTTCTTCTCCCATTGGTCTATATCAGAATGTACTTGTTAACTTGGCCAAAAAAATGGTACTCATAGACATTGAAGTCTTGGATGCCCAACTTGACTAAAATATACTACTTGGGGGGAGTTATATGTATGCCATGACTGCCATAGCATCTTCCGTTTTCCGGGTGATGATGTTCCCCTACAAGGATTGAATCATCATCATTGACCAACTCACATAATATGATAAGAAACCCATGATGGTTGTCGATGTTTTTCTACCTTACATAGACACAACTACAGAGATGCTCATGCGGTACCAGGAATATGGCCTCGGTCAATTCAAACCATCATCAATCCTAGGATCATTACTAGGAGATCCCCCTTTCATACTAGAGGCAGCACCAGATATCACAGGGGCATCGGTGTGCATGATCTTATCGTAAAACACTGAAACCAACCCAGAGATGGAGACCAGTAGTACGGAACCTAAGGTCGCTGAAATGGCTTCCCTACCCTATGCACTCTCCCAAAGACCATTCTTATACCCTCCACCTATTTTTGTGTCAAAGAAAGTCTTGGAAAATGTAACATTACCAAACATGTCTTTCAAAATACCTGTATGGTATTTGGTCCCAACATCCATGCTAGGAAGCCTTGGTATCACTTCTATAGGGATAACCCATATCACCCCTCAGGAGGTGACACCGGTTAAGGAAACTCCCAGGAATAAAACCAACAAAAAGGGGAAGAAAAGCGAAAACCCCAACATACCTAGGGAATTGCAACCTTGTGCATTATGTGATATCATAGGCCATCCTACCAATATTTTCCCAGAATTATATGAATTTAAACCTCTTCTAAGCACTGAAATAAATGTCACGGCCCTAATTTCCCATAAAAGGAACACACCACAAAAATCAAGGGAAAGCATTACGCACCAACCACGCGTGCTCAATCTATGACCGTTATGGGAATTATATTCATCATTGCCTAGAGATGCCATGATATAGGGATGCCTTGTAGACCTTATAACAATCATACCAACAGGATCCCTCAAATCCACCCATGAAGATGGTTGAGGAAAAACCTAGAACCATATTGTGCCTACAAGAGGTGACGTAGTCACCTGAATGACCACCTCCCTCAGGTATCACCCTCCACCTCCTATTCGACTTTGTGCACTCTGTGATGAATGAAATCACTTCATTGTTGACTGTGCAACCCTAGAGATGTTTCATAGATCGTATCTTGTTGACCCCTTATACTACGACGATTTACGAGAAGTCTAGTATTCATGTCGAGTATGTTTTGGCGACCACCCAGTTCATCATTGCCATTATATCCCTCGATTTCATTCAGTGTTAACCAATTTACACATGTCCATATTATGTCTCACCGCACCAGACAAATCAGATACAAAATCCATGGAAATTTCGACAACGCAAGAATATGTGACAAGCAGGTTTGTTCTCTTCATGTTAGTAGAAAAGTGGCCAGTAAAGGGGCACATCGTCACCCCCAGCTGCCCTCCATGGATAAGAACAACCTGTGCATTATGAAACACACATAGTCATCTAGTTTCCCAATGCCCAAACCTAGAATCGGTTCGTAAATGGTATCCAATCACTTCAACAACCTAGAGGGAAGGGAGTACCAAAGAAAGACAGTCTTTTCTGGCCTATCAAGGCAACCATCAGACTCAACACTGTACTTACATCTCTCAATTACGCCCTTTAATAGACATCATAGACTCGTTAGAGGTGCAATACCCAAATATAGTTGATCTACATCTTAGAAAACCTAACACAAGGCAACTTTCCCCAAGGTAGCCTGCCCCCCATCAATACCAAAACGTTAGGAGAGCTAAAAAAACCCACCATCTTAAAGGGGCCCAGGACAAGCCAAGGACGGCATGTGGGCTATGCGATAGAATCAACCAATGAGTCAATCAATGTAAGGAACTGAAGAACCTTATGAAAAACCTTTGCATGGTCACCCCCATCCCATAGGTCAACTCTCTAATCAAGATAAAATCACACGCTGCTATTGCAGGATTTGCTCACAATTCCACCATACAATGAATTGTGAGTACCTTCCAAGGCTAAGAGTGGCAAGAGAAACATTAAGTCTAAACTCCTCAAAGGATATAGACCACCCAAAACCAAAAAATTAGAGATGGAAAAAGAAAAATCATGCCCCAATTCCCAATCATTTGTGATCATCCATTTTAGGGAAAAAGAGTAGCGTTGGTTCTCATACCATCTAGTCAATAATCAGCATAATACCATGCACCATTTGCATCGGCCATAATCATGAAACATTTTTGTGCCCCTTAATGGAAACATTTAGGAACCTCTGCACTCAAAACAACTTCCAAATCCAGGAAAGTGCAAGTACCCTTAGTACGCCACGTGAGGATCCTAAGCTTTCTCTCATGCAAGCCACCACAATGGAAATTCCTCCACCATCCAAAATTGATGACACACAACAAAACATATGATTCATCTCATCCTGCATAGGAACCATGACTTGTGTTGTCTACTCATATGTCATTGGTGTCGAGACCACTCTACAACTACAAAAGTAGTTGTACCATCGACAGTGCAAACTAAATCCATCTATACCTTGTCGACCTCATATGGTTCCACAACATCAACTATGGAATCCTATTCATGTCTGTCGGCCAGCTCCGTTAGGATCGAACAACCTACTCACGGCCTCACACAAACTCACTTCCCCTTAGATACTTTGTTCCATTCAAACGAGGATATTTTGGAGGCCATGATGGAACTAGATTGTCCGTGGGATGCAATGCATCACTGCTTGTTTTTTCTTCTTGAAAATAAATTTATCCTGAACAACCCTGAAAACCAAGAGATATACGCTATTGAATCAAAATATTTTCTCCTAATTGGGAAACTTTACTGGTTCAAAAGTCCCATCTTGGCGCCAACGTGTTCAAAGAAGGGAACATGTCCAATATTTCACCAACCATCAAGGTAAATATCTCTAGAAATCCAAAAAAAATCAAAGAAATCTCATTGGGGGTAGCATGCTCCCTAGACAAAGTAATATCTTGCACAAACTTGTTGCAAGAGTATAGAGACATATTTGCATGGGATTATTTAGAAATTCCAAGGCTTAGTCCCACTATCGTAGTGCACCATATTGAGACCTAGCCTGACATACCACTGGTACACTAGAAACAATGTCAATTACACCCATATAATGCAGAAGAAATTAAGCAAGATATCAACAAGCTTCAAAAAGCTGGGTTTATCTACCCCATAGCTTACACATCATGTGTTTCTAACCCTATTTCCATCATGAAAAAAAATGGCACCATTCGCGTCTATACTGACTTCTGAGATTTGAACAAATCTTTTTCAAAAGACAACTACCCTACCTCGTTCATCGACCAAGTCATCGAAGCTTACACTGAACACGAGGCCCTTTAATTCATGGACGATTTCTCAGGGTATAACCAAATTCAAAGGCATACCAATTGATACAAGACAGCATTCACCACCCCGTGGGGCACCTTCGCATACCAGGTTATGTCGTTCGATCTTAAGAACGTTGGAGACACTTTCCAGTGGGCCATGAACTATATATTCCATGACCTAACCCACCTTATCCTTGCTTACTTGGATGACCTCACTGTTTGATCCAAGAAGTGAAGTGATCATCTAGAATATTTATGGTTGGCATTCCAAATATGCTGACATTACAACCTATGCTTGAACCCTCTCAAGTGCGTCTTTTGCGTCAACACATGTCAAATTTTAGGTTTTATAGTATCCCATCAAGAAATTAGAGTGGACCCCCTCAAGGTCCAGGCTATCAAAGAGGCGCCACCACTACGAACCCTTAAGCAACTCCAAACCTTGTAGGGGAAAACCAATTTCTTGAGATGCTTTGTCCGAGATTACGCCACTTGTGCATAGGGATTCCTACGCCTTCTCCATCAAGATATCTGATTTAAATGGGATGATCAAACCAAAAAATCGTTTGAGGAACTGAAAGATTCATTTTCTTCAGCCCCATTGATTAGCCCACCAAATTACGACAAATATTACACCGTATATCTATTAGCATCAGAAACTGCCTTAGCCGGGATGTTAATCCAAGATGGACCCGATGGTAAAGAACACATAATTTATTACGTTAGTAAAAACTTATCAGGCCTCACATTAAGGTATGAAAATGAAGAAAAAATTTCTTTAGTCCTTATACATGCAGTCCAAAAAGCTTCGGCACTACATTATCTTGCGGACTACAATAGTCGTCGCAGCTGTCAACCCCATGAGATACCTGCTGACCCGCCATTTACTAAACCAAAATACGCTCACTTGGTATTCATACTGCAGGAGTTCGAATTAAAATTCAGCTCCCAAAAGAGCAAGAAATATTTGATCTTATTTGAGTACATCATTGACCTCCCAAGTCAGACTAAAGGATCCCCAATCAACGACTCACTACCGGATGAGCATCTCTTTCTATTGATGACCGACGATCCTTGGTACGGTGATATACTCTTATTTCTACGAACCAAAAATTTCAATCCAAAGCTCACACGTGACAAATGAAGGCACATATGCCACCAAGCCCCCCTATAGTTCCTCGTGGGAGACGTCCTTTATCGATGAGGCATCGATACCATCCTACATTGATGCTTCACACACAAAAAAGCTAAGAAAGCTCTCAATTACTACCATAGTGGAGCTTGCGGCAACCACCTCTCCAAAATGGCTACCGCCTAAAGAATTCAATGGGTAGGATATTTTTGGCCCACCTTATTTCGTGATTGTATCACGAAAGTCAAAATATATGAGCGATGTCAACACTTCACTCACAAGGCAAGAGCACCTCTTGCTCCTCTGCACATGGTCATTGTAGCCAGTCCCTTCTGTAAATTGGGGATAAAATTCTTGACTTGCAACCTTACGTCACCTGGAAACCACAAATACATCATCGTCGCCATTGAATATTTCACCAAATGGGTAGAAGCCATGCCCACATATGACAACATGGCAGAAACTGCGGCACAAATTCTATTCAACCATGTCATCACGTGGTTCGATGTGCCGAAAGAGTTAGTCTATGATCATGGAAAACATTTTGAAAACAAAATATTCCAGTAGAGGTCTCACCATCTAGGATTCACACGTGAATTTGCATCGCTATACTATCCTCAGTCCAATGGATAGGTAGAAGTTGTAATCAAAGTGCTTAAAACAATATTACATCATATGGTGAATAAACATAAGACAAATTGGTACCACATTGTTTTTTCCGCCATGTGGGCATACCGCATGGCTGTTAAAAACTCAACAGGATGCACACCCTTTTAACTAGTGTATGGGGTCAAAGCCGTGATTCTCATCGAACGTGAAATCACCAACTTGCACGCTACCATCGCAATCCTCGATGATACCCAACCTTTAGAACAATGATTGGTATAGCTATAACTCATCGACTAAAATTGCTGACAGTCATTCCAACATAATGAGGCACATAAAAATGGGTAAAAGCACCATTTGATCACAACATCACACCTCGATCATTTACCGAGGGAGATTTAGTCCTCTGTTACGATGTCGCAAAAGAGGCCCTAGGACCTGGAAAGTTTGACACATTATGGAAATGTCCCTATGTCATAAAATATTGCCTCCTCAAGGGGTCATACATCCTGTCAGAGCCCAACGGTATATGCCTAGACAACCTCGTCAATGTGCTCTACCTAAAAAAAAATTACCCATAAGGGGTAGGAGGCCTCAACCCTAGAGATAAGATGCATGTAGCATAAGTTGTTTTTTTAATGATTACAATCATCAAATAATTTTTATAAAAGAGTGCTTTGGTGTCACATATGGATCATCCCCCCCCTCCATTACTTTGGATTCCTTGATGGAGCATCACGATGGTCTCAAAATATAGCAGCAACCGCCTCGACCATTTACTATCCTGATCGATTTCTATTCTTAACCAATGGAATATGCATCAGATCAACCACAAATAATTAGGAAAAATATGATGCAGTCATTGGGTTGATGAGTGATGCCTTCAACCAAGGCATTCGCAATCTACATAACTACCTTGATTCCCAGCTAGTGGTTTTTTAGTTAAACCAAGACTTTCAAGTACGAGATTTTCAACTATTTAGAAATTTTTTGGATGAACACATATTAAGTCGTCATTTTGATCATATTACATTCACACATATACCAAGAAATAAAAACCAGAAAACTGATCACATAGCTAAACATATTCTAGACTGGAATCCATCTCGTATAAACCATCATCCATATAAAAAAAACATAAAAAATAGATATCCATCATAGGTACACGAAATCCATCAAATAAAATAACCATAGACACATCATCAGAACTGCAAAAATACATATCTCACATATAGATATAAAAATATATGTGTGAGTCACAATATACAAGTCATGTCTTTGACTCGTAGGTTAGCCAATATATATATACATGTCATCAAAAAATAGGGAAGCATCCTCATAACAGGTTCTTTCCTTGAATACATAACATCTCTAGGGCTGAGCCCCACTGCGTGGGTCCTTTGGAACCACAGCTGCACCCAGTGCTAGTACAGATGCAACAGCCAAAATTGAAAGTGCCACAAAGCACAATGTAGGGTGATACACCCTATCTCAAGCCATCAGTACCTCGAGCCATGCATCGTCCAAATCATCCACAAACCTCTAGGTCGACATGCCCTAGGTAAACCTATTCACATACCTTGCGCCTCAGTTTCCTCAGTGTGAGCAAGAAGAGCAGCGTCCTTGGAAATGATCGAACTGCTACCCTCCCCTATGGGGCCAAAACCATCACCCTGCCCTCTAACCTGGGGCTAAGAAGCCCCACCTGGGTCCCTCTTGGGTGGCTGATGCCCCACCAAGTAGGAAAGAGGATGACCAACCACTCCCACATCTACAAGAGAAACAAGGATAGTGTTAGTGTCACCACAATAGACATATAAATATACACATCATAAGACACTCAAAAATGCAGAAAAACGTTAAAAGGTCATACCTACAGGGCCCCACACAAAATTGGAAGGAAGACCCATATCCAGATCCCCCCAGAAATCCATCCCTGAGTATGGATAGTCCAAGAAAAGTTGTGGGTTTGGTTGGAACCACGCCTTCATGGTCACATCCCAGTATCGAACCGCCTCCCCTCCTCTGCCACAAGGCATCACTGACGCCCACCGCTACATCTGAGGATCCTAGCGAGGACCAATAGGCACTGGCACTGTTGGAGTGTGTTTGGTGCACATATGTACGAAATCACACCAACTTAAGGGGTGTGGTCTACCCACTTAAGTTATTGGTAATAGGAAGAAAAAGAAGTGAAGTCAAGAAAGTTAGTGGAACACGCTAGAATCATAAGCATACTAGATAGAGAAATAGCATGCATATATAAACTAAAACTAAACTAAAACCTAAAAAAAATAGACACGATCTCTGAAAAGAGTCAAACGACAACAATAATACAAACGATGGATCTAGACCCCTCTTATTGAGCACTGGTAGTAATAAGAGTGAAAATTTACCCTCTTTCCAAAGGGCCCTTATAACATGGGTTCTAAGTCCCAATGCAAGGATTTTTTTATCCCAAGCTTGCCTCAGTGCAGTCTCCCTCTCTCTCTATTTGTGTTGGACTGAACTTTTTGGATGGCCAAAAATTGAGTCCCATCTATCTTCAGCTCCGGATCACACACTACTGATATTTCTTGGAAAATTCTGGTTAGCATAAAAATGTGTTCACCCATTCTTCATCTCATGGTGGCATTATATAGGAGATTTCAAATCCTCCCTTCCCTCTCTTAGTACATTGTGTATGGTGACCCAAGAGAGGGGTATGATTCCTTTGTGTGCTCCAAATATTCCATTGTGTGCTCACTTGGTGTCTAAGGAGGTGTTGGTGGCTGTCCTTAGGTGGCTTCGAGTGAGGAATCATTTGTCGTTTGCTTTGTGTGGTCCCGGAAAGTGACATTTTTCCATTCTTAGGATTGCGTGCATTTCCAGCCATAATGCGCACAAAGGCGCTCTTCATCAAGGATAATGTGCACAAAATCATTTGGGACTTGTTCCAATTTTATTTTTCCTCAGACCTTAGAGATTTTTGAATACTTTCCATATTTTGTAATGTCTTCTAGCCCTATAAATCCTTCTGCTTGACATTAGATAATGTTGTATTTTTCTGTACGAATTTCCAGCATTAACAATTTTCCCCTAATGTGTGAGGTCTAGGAAGAACTGTATAGCTGAAATACATTATAATTTCTTTTATGTATTGTGTGTAGAGAGAGAGAGAGACCTACGTGAAGCTTGGCATTGAAAACACCCTGCACCGGTTCGAAGAATGATCGTGTCCTTAAGGACCCCTATAAGAAAATATAATAAAATACATATACAAATTTTCTACGAGGTGGGCATGTCGCATTCTCGTGACGTTGTGGCTAGTTAGACAAATATATTTTGACAGATATATGTTCTATCGGTATCACTGATGTGGTAGTGATCTAGTGGTTGCTGACGACAACTACTGATGCCCTCATGGGTGTTTTTTCTTTTAAAATAGGTGGAATATGGTGTCCATATGCGTAAACTTAGTATGGCATATAGCTGCACATTGTACGCATAAGTGTTGGCTAGGACCTTCCCCTATAAGCATTACTGAAAGAGACGCTTATGGAGGCACGGGTCTTCGACGAATTTGATCAAAGTGCAATGGTTGTAAGGTACGATACCATCTTGACATATAAGATTTTGTTGTAACCGAATGTAGGGAGGATCGATGACATCTATGGGCAATGATGTCTCCCATAGTGCCACCCAAGGATGCCCCCTTTTATGGAGAGGGGTAATCTAAGGTACTGCTTCCTTTTTGGAGAACAGGTGTCGAAGTCAACAAAAATTAAGACTCAACCGGCTGAGGGGTCGCCGACATGAGGGGTCGAGGACTTGGATGTGATGGGTTTAACATAGGAATGTTGGCGAGGGGGTACTGAAAAACTAATGATGGGGATTAAACTGCCTAAGGTCAGAGTATACTAAGAAACTTGGTGACAGTCACAGTTATTTATGATGGGGAAATCGTTGGAGTCAGTAGGACTTCTAGGGAGGGTATAAACTGGCTATGAATGTCATGATGGCTTGTGCATGGGGGTGTAATACTCCGAACAAGGGTGTTCATGGACTAATGCCATGGGAGAAAAATATGGATGGTAGGGTGAAGGACGTAGTGCACCGTTTGGGGTCTTTGTACACTTACCAAAAGAATAAAATAATGGGGTTTGGTTTGTACAATACACAGAGAAGGGTACCCCAAAACATGAAAGTGTTCACTCACTGATGTTGTGAGGAAGGTGTTTTGCTGAGGCTGGGGTTCCCATTGGTTGGTCTCATGTGCGGGGTGGATAAAGCGGATGAAAAAGTATCGCAGATGGGATTATGCTGGTGGAGGTATGGTGGGCCAAATGAGAAGCGTGGTAATGCGCTTTTGATCTGCTTGTACAACCTAATTGTCTGAGAAGGGGTTTTTAGCTTGTATGGTAAACTTGACCTTATGCATGGTGGATGGATGGGCATGAGGTGCTTCTGAGACTAATGTGTATGTCCATGGCATCAATTTTGCTGTGATATATGGTCTACTGTGGGTGATGAGCACCATGGAGGGGAGGCTATACCGACCAACGAGGATGTTTATCATGTGAAGGCTGAGGTGATGATAAACATGGTCGGATATGAGGACCCTATGGTTGATTTCTGATGGAGAAATTATGTGAGGATATGAAAATTTGACTGGGAATCTATCATGCTGGGGGTAGAATGATACCTGCTCTGGAACTTTCAATAGATGGCGTTGTGGATGGTTTGCGAGATTTTCCTACAAAAACAACTACCTCAGGTGAAAGCATCTTCTTTATTAAATATTATTAAAAGTCATGATCCTTAAAAAAGAAGATGAGAGAGGGCATACCTGCCACCGTTGAAAAAATAAATTTTTGGTAGTGCGATTATGTGGCATCACCTTTGTTTATCATGGAGTGTTGGTCGCGATGCAACTTATGGTTCAGAGAATGGACCTTCTGATCTCTCATTATGGTCCTCCCAAATTTTTGAAAAGGGCAATATATAGGTGAATATGGCCCTAATTTAATTCATTTGTACTTGCTAAGTTTTTGAGAGGTCAGAGGCTTCTGTGTAGCAGTTCTTGTCATTGCGGTTATCATGAGCACTAGGGATTAGCTAGATAATGCCTAGGTAACCTCCATGACATCATGCACTTTAATTTTTTCAGTTTGATGGTGCCAGGGTCCGTATAGATTGGGTTTGTATGGATTCTAGGTGATTTTTTCTCTAGATTGCACGGGAGACCAGAATAAAGGCACGCTCTCCTTGCGTGCATTTTCAAGGGATAAGCACACTAAAAGTGATCTCCTCCCATTTTTGGCATGCCTTAAGCATGTCTGTCTGAGGGATAGGCGGTTGAGGAAAAAAATATTTTGGTTATTTGCTTATTTTTGTGTTTTTTCTGTATTGATGGGTACCTATTTTGATGACAGGTTATTATGGAGGGAGAGAGATTGGCCCAAGCTCTGAACTGCATTAGCTATTGATTTTGGGGCACGTCGTCAGCTAACACAATGGGGGCTCTTGAAGTTTGTGGAGAAAAAGCTTCTTCGGTCATAGGACCGATTGCTACAGTACCTAATCTAACACTAGCGGAGGAGGCACAACATGTTTGTGCTACAGGGGATGAACCTGGTCATTCGTCCTGAGACAAATGTGTATTTTGTGACTAGGTTACTGCCTCATGATGAGGCACTGAGATATCCACTCCCTTTTGGGAAGGTGGCTCTGGAGAGGTTTCAAAGACACCACTATGGTGGGGCACCTCTTACTGAGGGGTGCATGAGCATTGCATCAATGAAAGATTTGGCAAAGTGATGTGCTCTGGCAATGATTGTACTACTAGCAAGGTTTTTGAATCCACATCAGGCATCTGGCCCACAGGTTGGAGTACTACGCCAGTTGAGGTCTGGGAATTTTTACGACTTTTCCCGTTTATGTTATCACGGGATGGTGACACAACTAAACAAGGTCCATAATGGATCTAAGTTGTTTGCATATGCCAGTATCTTGTGCAATGCTATGTACGAGAGGGTAGTGCTACTGAGGCTAGTAGTGGCGGTGCCTCTTGGGGGGCCATGGGAGCCTCGTATGAGGAGGTGGCCTCTGGTGATGTCGCGAGGCGGTGGTGGCATGTTGGGGCGTTATTGGAATGCCACAACAGAGGCCTGGTTCAAGGCTAAACCGAAAATGTTCTTGCCATTCCCATATGCGGGGATGAACTTATGGGGGAATCCATACATGGGTCTCCCTTTTGGTTATGCTTCGGGGCCTACATGTATGTTATGCATTCTTGCTGCATTTATTTGAGTATATATGTACTTATGTGTTTTTCTAGAGACACTGGCATTGCTTTGGTTACTCTTGCAGATGTTGGCGAGGTGGGTCACTGCGTGGTTTGATTGGTTGGCCACGATACTCTACAGTGACATAGGGGTGGTCAGGGAGGAGGTGCTCCTGGGGGACTTGGTGGTGGTGCTGGCCCTTCAAGAGAGGGAAGAAACTTGACCGCTGCGGCTGAGTGGGCTCCAGTGCTGATGTAGCAGTAGTACATGTGGATATGGCAGAGGCTCGTATCGAGGAGCTGACTACTCGGGTGTCAACTCTTGAGGACGCTTGGGGTCGAGTGGACCGCTTGACCTAGGGGGTGCCTACTCGAGGATTTTATTAAAAATTAAATTAACTCAGAAACATTACAAAAAAAACACACATAAAATCATACGCAAAAATATAGGCGGAAAAGGCAGAAGCCTCATGGCTTCCTCATGTAATCTCACTTATTAAAAGAATTTAATTTACAATTTAAATAGATGAGAGAAGATAGTCTGTGCTATCTTAGACTCTTTTGGTTGAGATAATTTCTCACCAAAAACCCACCAAGATAGGAGTTCCTAAACAAACTCCAACATTTGAGGAACAACCCAACAACCCAAGAGTTAGGCACATATTCCTAACTAGGAATATTTAATTAATTAATTTATTATTTTGGATTTATTATTGTTATTTTAGAGAGGCTAACATTCCCTCCTTCAATGAAAAATCCAAAATAAGAACGAGGAACCATCTTCCAAGTTCTCATGTTGATCCTCAAAAAACATTGCCTAAAAAACCGCCAAAGCTGGATGCTGAAAAACTGCAATCTAAAGAGACCATTAGTCAGCTATATGTCTGACTCATCTCTGAATGTTGCTTGACAACTCCATCAAGTGCCAAGCTGCAAAAGGATCCTTTTTTCCTTTGCATGAAATCAGCATCAAAAATTGTTCAAAGCCCACTGGCTGATGATGTTAAAAAGAACTCACTATTGCTTTTGTCGTGCTGAAAAATGTTCACTGTTTTTTTGCTATCGACTACCCACTGGAAAATTTGTTGATGCCCACTGGCTGTTGAAGATGCCCATTGGAAATTTTTTTGATGATGCCCATAGGCTGCTTTTGCTGTTTTTTTCGAGACTTTCAGTCTGACAACCACTGTCAATCTCATTGATATTTTCCCCCCTTTGTCAGCTGAAAGGAGAGAAACTTTTCTTGGAAAGTATTCCTGAACTCCCCCCCTTCAGGCGTAGGAGTTTTACACTATTGTACTCCCCCATTCAACTGCATGAGAGTACCATCCTCTTTTCACTGTTGGATGCACTATGTGTGATCGTATGCGGTTGTAGAACTGAAGCAATCTTTTAACTATGGATGACCATTCCCAAGGGTCGATCCATTCATAATGTATCTTCAATCTGGCTGATTTGTGTTGATTTCGAAATTTTTATGAGGAATGATTTCACTTTCCACAATGGCAACAAGGATGGAGATCAAAACACTAATCTTCCATATGATCAATTCTTTGACAATGAGAACATTTCGGTTTGACTTCAAATTCAGGTTGTGTGGGATTCTGTTTTTCTGCAACTTTGGGTTGCATGCATTACTGGTTGTCTGCAACTGTCTCTGAATGTGCTGAGGGGATCTGTTCAATAAATCCCGCACTGAAGAACTGAATGGGCTTGGAATAATTAAGAATATGTAAGTTGGCATCATCTTGGACATATCCTAAGCCTTGTCGATTCTTGTTACTGTGAATTTATTCCCAGGGCTTCATGATGGGCTTGGAAGAAATTTGAACTGGAACAACTTTGACACTTGAAGTTGGCTGAATGAATGACTTATCATCTGGATGGTTCAAAGAGTTGAAAGTATCACATTTTTCTTGCAATTCAATCCTTTGAAGTTGTGACTCGAGTTGAAGAAACTCAATGGTGTCATGTGTTTGTTGTAGATGCCGTGAAAGATCAACAAGAGTTTCTTTGTTGACGTGCACCATGTCTTCATTGTTGGAGATGATCAAACTGTGAAGAATGTTTAACAACTGAATATGTTGCGCCATCTGAACTTTCGCATTTGAAATCAGGCTCTCTTGTTGTATATGTCATACTTTGAATTGTTTCACATGAATGTCAGGCTCGCTTGAATGTGGCTTGAATGGCACGCTCGCTTGATTTGTTGTTGATTGCACTTGCTAGAGTTGCAGAACTTTCTTGATTAAACTTTGGAATTCACGCTCGCTTGATGACGATTGTGTTTGCTCGAACGCTTCACTTGAATTACTTGATGATTTTACGCTCACTTCAATGAATAGCCACGCTCGCTTGATGTCGATCTCAACTTTCTTAATTGTTTTAACTTGTTTGCTGATTACTGCAATAAACATCACTCTGGCTCGCTTGATGTGTTGATTTTTGCACTGAATTGATGCAAATTGGTTGAATGAATAATCACGCTCGCTTACAGGAGATGTAAACTTATTTCTTGTGTGATTTAGAGTTAAAAAACTCATGCATTCACTTGATTTTTCTTAAAGGAAGGGTGTCGAACATTGTCGCCAATGCACCCAAGAAAGCTTACAATGATTTTAATGATTCACTTGTTCTCTTAAAAAATCATTAACAATGAATTTTTAATGATTCACTTAAAACAATGAAATTGATTACAAGTTCTGAAATGAATTTGCAAGAATGTTGATGGAGACTTTGCTGTGAAAAGCATTAACTTGACTAAGTGAATTTGCTTTTTGATGTAGAATGCTGATGTAGACAATCGTTGATTATATGTTGTAGTGTTGATCTTGCAGCTATGTGTTGTGCTTGCTTTATTTATGCGATATTAAATGAAATTATTGATGTGTCACAACTAGACACAAATAAAAAAACAACAACATGAAGCCATAAAATCACACATGGTGTGCCTAAGATCCCCTTATTCAATTTCGAGCGGATCTAGGACACATCAACACCAAAAAATGATATCTTTATTAAATATTGAGTACATAAGAAATCTCCACCTTCAAGTAATGAATATGCCAAGCTCACAACCCTTGGAAGAAATTTGTCTTCAAAATTAGATATTCATCGACTCAATCTCTCTCAAAGTAAAGCAATACTTTGAATTACAACAACTTTCCCTTATCACTCCAAATTTACAAGATATGCACCTTATTACTCCAAAAATTTCAAAAATAATTTCACTCCATCACTTAAAAAACCCTCACTCCATAAAAAAAAAAAAGGCACACTTATCTCTCCATTTACAAATAATATATAAAATAGAGAAAAATTCCACTATTCCCTATTTTTCATAGACTCTAGAATGAACACTCACTCCACTCATTCTCTCATTAAAATAATACAAATCTCTTGTATTCGTTTATGACTCCATAAAAAACCTTTATAAGCACTCTTTAAAAGTTCCTTTACACACTTCCCAAAATGATTATTAAAAAAACTTTATGTCACTTAAAGTCAAGTTTCTTTAAAAACTCTACAACCTACGTATGTAAAGGTATGCTCACCATTCCTTGTCACCCCCAAAAAAACAATCACTCACAATTAAAAAAATACACTTTTCCAATTTACTTATGTCTCCCTTTATGTGAATCTAAATTAATGGTTTTGGTTTTATACTTTATGTAAAGTAGAAATCCACGTTAAAAGCTTTAAACCATATACTTTAGGTTTCATGTGTTGAAAAAATAATTTACGAATGAACCATGGAGATTAAAAAAAACGAGAATGTGTAAATCACTTTCCAAGCGAAACATTCTCGTGGCACATGAATCAAAATGTTCAAGGCCATTGATCCACGCAAGCTCCTCTCCAAGGCGATTCTCAAAAGGAAAACATTTGAAAACTGGACGCATGCAAGTATTTCTTCAACTTAGGTTCACATGCAGCAAATATTCAGTTACAATATGGCTGGTCTTTAAAGTCTTAGCATGCACACGTTTTAAAAGAAATTGTTGAAGAACTTACCATGATTGTTTCGTAATTCTTCCAATCACTAGATTTTGGTTGCATTTCCCTTGTTTCAGACCTCTCCCTCTGCGATCAGCTCCATTCTGAATTAATTCACTAATGCACTCGGCGCCAAAATTACAGTAAATTAAATTGTTTTCATGCTGTAAATTATTGCAAGTGTGCGAGCTGAATCTCTGTGATTAAGAGTTAAGCCTTCATGGCCTCCATAGCTATAGCTCCATGCTCCATCTAATTACTGAGATCCTCATCCACTAATGCATGGAGAGTGGCTGCAAACCATCACACTAATGCGCACTGGACAACGTTGGAAACTGCAACGAATCAACTCTTGCACCAGGGAGCTGCACGTCCTCTTCGGCTCTGCAAGAGAATCAGGTACAGCTCGGCTCTTGCACCAAGGAGCTCCACACTGCTTCCACGGTCATATATCACTGCCACCACATGATCTTCTTGAGAGGCCGTAAAATTTCTTTGCCCCGGTGGTTCAAGAACGTTGAATCTGCCCAATATAAAATTCCGTCAACACAATTATACCAAGACTGAATAAGCTTCGATTCCCCTGACGCGATCAATGCTATTCTTATTAGCAGATTCGGTTTGTTTATGTAGAGTAGTGAGGTAGTGCAACCATTTATCTATAATCAGGACTCTTCTAGATACGGTAAATGTGATGGTCATTTACGGCAGCAGCCGTTGTTTCTTGAAATCAGATGTCAACTCTAGCTTTACGCAGCACGACTCCCTTCAGCAGTCAACGTCTTACAGGCTTTGCTCTTGAATTTAACCGATCCGTGTCCAATCTCCGAAGAATATTGTGGAGACACCATCTGCCTACTGCCACCGTGCAGTCTTTCACATGGTGCACGCTGTTCGGTTTACTCTATCCACTCTCCAAAACTTTGATCAATGGACAAGGTTAAAATACTAAAATAAAATAATATATTCTCTTATTTCATTTAGCCCATGAGGGGCTGAGGTCTAGGTTTTCATGTGCTTTGATACCACATGATAGAAATGAAATAACTCAAAAACAAATTTCAAAAAACATAGATACAAAACCTAGACAAAACATTGGCGGAAAAGGTAGAAGCCTCATGGCTTCCTCATGTAATCTCACTTATTAAAAGAATTTAATTTACAATTTAAATAGATGAGAGAAGATAGTCCGTGCTATCTTAGACTCTTTTGGTTGAGATAATTTCTCACCAAAAACCCACCAAGATAGGAGTTCCTAAACAAACTCCAACATTTGAGGAACAACCCAACAACCCAAGAGTTAGGCACATATTCCTAACTAGGAATATTTAATTAATTAATTTATTATTGTTATTTTAGAGAGGCTAACAGATTTATGGATAGCTTCAAGGAGGTCTGGTTGGAGACTGTGATGGCCCATGAGAGGAAGTATCAGCCCATTCTACATCGGGTGGCGATCTCGGTTGTGATGAAAACTCCAGTGGTGGCACCGAGAGTGGTTGTGGGTCCAGGTGTCCCTTCTGAGGGAGCACCACCCTAGAGTATGCTTGTACACAGGGAAAGCACCCACTATGAAGATGCTTCCATTATTTTTGATGACTATTGTATCTTTGGGCTGGCAGTTGAGCCAGCGACACTATTTTTTGTACTCAGATATATACATTGTGACACACACACACACACACACACACACACATATATATGAGAGATATTTTTCGTGGCTCTACGTGTTGTGTCACCTATTTCAGTTTATGTATGATGTTATGTTGATGGATATCTATATTTTTGGTTTTTCTATGTTGGTTTATTCGAGATGCATTCCAGTTTAGGATGTTTAGGATATTGTTAGCTATGTGATCAATTGTTTGGTTTTGACTCCTTGGTACATGTGTGAATGTGATATAGTCAATTTTTCTGCTTAATCATTTTGCACACAAATATTTTCTAAACAAATTTTTGGTTTAACTATGACACTACTAACTGGGAATCGAGGTAGATATGCATATCACGTATGCCTTGATGGAGGGCATCACACATAAGTCTGATGACGACATCATATTCTACCTGATTGTTTGTTGTTGAACCGATGTACACACTGTTTGAGTAGAGTGGTGATCGGTCAGGGTGGTAAATGACCTAGGTGGTTGCGGCTAATCTTTGAGACCATTGTGATGATCCATCAACAAATTTGAAATATGGTACATTTTGGCAATCCATGGTGGTACTTTGAGTGCTTTTAAATAATTCTTTTGGTCAAAAAATATTTTAGTGGTTGGGGTTATGTACGTTCACTCTAGGCAAGGGACCTTTTTGGCCCTTATGGGTAGAACTTCTTGAGGTAAAGGCTATTGATGGGGTTGAAGAGGCATGTCCCATCCAGTCTCGTCAAGATGTATGCCTCCTATCAAAGGCAATGTTTGATGATGTATGGTCCTTTCCACAAGGTGTTGAACTTTCTTGGTCCTAGGGCTTCTTTTGCAACATCATAGTGGAGGAATAGCTTGCCCTCGGTGAACAAGTGAGGGTTGATGTGGCGGTCGAATGATTCTTTTACCCTTTTCTTGTGGGCCTCGTTGTGTTGTAGTGACTATCTTCGACTTTCATCAATAAAATCTAGTTGTACTAGGAACTATTCTAGAGGTTAGGTATCATCAAGGAGTTCAATGGAGGCATGTAAATTTGGGCTCTTGTAAAAATAAATTCAAAAGCACAAGGTACCTTGACCTTTTGCGACAGGAATAGGGTGAAAATCCTAGGACATGGGGGCTGATGCAATATTATTTCCGATATGTGATGATATGAATCATATATGGTGGATCATGTCATCGATGTTCAGTGGGGGAAGAATCTCCATAATGGGATTCTGCGTGAGCGCAAGGTTGGGTTCCCCACTAGGATGGTCAATTTCCTATAGGTGGAAATTGTGCCTACCGCAGGGTTTCCTGAATGTTTCCATTTGTGGGCATACCTCTAGTGTGTGATTTTGGCTAGTGCAGATAGTCCATGGTATCACTATGCCAACGAAGTAGATTGTGTGAGAATATACACTACTCATTATTCCTTATGTGGACGCTTGGAAAGGGTCTGTCGTAGAAGAGGTTGTCTTCTGTTTCCATTTTCGTATTGTTGGCTTGGGTGTGTCTGCCTCTTTGGGGGAGTGTAGTCTCAACGCTGCTCTTGTCACTCTTAGCTTGGGGAGGTGTACACATTTAATCGTATGGTGAAAGTGTGTACAAATGTGGCAATAGGTACGCGTGATTTTCTCTTGGTTAGAGAGAAGTTTCTAAGGGAGAGAAGAGACTATATGAAAACTATTTGCAAGGTGATTCAGTTCTCTGCACTAGTTGACCCGGTGGTCATTCAGGTCGCATAGTTTGCATGTTGTACTAGGCTTGGCCGGGTTCATGCTTAATTGGTGTGTTGTATTATCTTGCCTGTTACACCACTGCGGGGGTGGGGATGTTGACTCGACGATGTAATTTTTATGCCATTCCCAGAGGTTGTCCTGTCTCTTCTCTATAGTATGAATCATGTCGATGGTGGGACGAAGTTGCGAGGCATAAGTAAAATGCGACTCATAATGATTGACTTGACATATTAAGAAAAATATCCTTGATATGGGGGTTCCGCCATGCTCAATTTGAGGTCTGGCGAGGAACCAACGTCATAATGGTGCTAAATCAGGACAAGTGGAAATCACATGACTGGGCATTTTGCATAACGTGCATGTTGGTCTTCTATGTAGAGAGCAGTTAGGGGTAACTAGGGGTTCCCTGATTGGTCACCTTTCGACTCACAAGAACATGATGGATCTGCTCATCACATCTTCTTAGGTTGTGGAGCTGTCCGTGGAATTCACATTCATGTCATCTTCTTGGGAGAGGTAGACTATGGCAGAGTGTAAGATAGTGAGGGCTAGCCGAAATCAGGGGATATAGTGACAATTCTCCAAAAGGTGATTGTCGGTGCATAAAAAACATGTGAATTGCACTTCCCGCAATCCAATGTAGTAAATACTTTCTATAAGATACCATTTGTGGATGAGTTCTAGGGCTACACACTCTTCAAGGAAGTGACCACTTTCATCGCATAACGTGCAACATATAACGGGCATGACTGGGGGTCTTTCTTGTGCTCTTCATTGTTCTTCCTGTAGGTACAAGATGGTACCAGGTTCATTTCCGGATGCCCGGGTGGAGGGATCCTCTTGATAGGATCCTTCGATGGCGTGTAAGGCATCCCTATATCACGGGATTTCTGGGCAATGGTGGGTATAATTCCCATAGTTGCTGTAGAAAGCGCATGCGTTATTGGTGCATAATTATTTGCCTTTACCTTTGGTGGTAGGTTCCCTTTTACGGGAACGCGACGTCGCGATGTCTGTCTCAGATCCAAGGAGTGGTTTTAATTCATCCAGTTCTAGACAGATATGGGTAGGGTGACCTATTACGTCACATATGGCACATACTGGTGATTCCCATTGAATGGTGGGAGTCACCATATTCTTTCTTATTTTCTCGATTTTATTAGCTATAATCACTGGTTTTTCAATGGGAATTTCCTTTACAGGGGTGGTTTCAACTATTTCTTGGATGAGTGGGGCCTCCTTGGGACTAAGGGGCTTCAATCCTGTGGCAGTAACATGGGTGGATCCTATTCCTGCAAGAGGAGAAAGGTACCAAAATGGGATTGCCAATTATATGTTGGGTAATACGAGTGTTTCCAAAACCTACTGGGAGATAAAACTAGCTCGAGGGTAGAGGAAAGGGGTTTGGGAGGTGGCATAAGCTAGAGAGGCTACCATGGCCAATGACTTGGTGCCATTACTGTTTGTGTATGTGTATTGACTAGCTTCAGCGCTTGATGTGGACATCATGCACACTGGATCCCCTGTGACATCGGGTGATGACTCAGGGATTATGGGAGGATCTCCTAGGAATGACCCTAGAATGGATGATGATTTGAACTGTTCGGGGCCATATTCTTGGTACTGTGAGAGAGAATTTGAGGATGTATCTACATAGGGTAGAATTACATTGGTTTTTGTTAGGGGTCGCTTCTCGATGTGCGTTAGTTGGTCTATAGAAATGATGCGGTCCTCGTGGGGGAAGATCATGATGCGAAAGATGGAGGAGGCTATGGCAGACATGGGGTACATATAACTCTGCCCAAGGAGTATATTGTAGTATAGGTGAGCATCTAAGAATTCAATGTCTATGTGGACTATCTTTCGGGCTAAGTAAACTAGGAAATTTTGGTAGAGGTTGATGGGGGTTGATGGATGACCATCATATGCTCTAAGCATAATGACTGAGGGTTTTATTTTAGGAGACCCTAACTTCTGCCAAACATTTTTGGACATGATGCATGTGGATGCACCCTCGTTTATGTCACATCAGTGAATAGTGATATTCTGGACCGACACTGGTATCTCGAAGGCGACCATGGAAGGAAGCCTAGGGGTGGCTTTGTCTAAGTAAAAAGCCATTAGGTGTGTATCGGCAAGGTCGATAACACCTAACATGGAGAGTAGGGCTTTCCATTGTTTTGGGCATGACTGCAATACTTCCAAAGATGAAATAACAATGGGATATTGTGTTAAATCGTCCATGATGCTATAATTATGGGTCGCTTTGGAGTAGCTCGCCTATTGGTTCCCTTCGCAATTTTTGGCAATGGTTCTATAGGCATCTTTGAAATGATCAAAGGTGCAGTCAGTGCACTGGTACTTTCCCCTAACGTATTGGTGTCTAGTGGGGTGTCGTAATTGCGATTCCGTGTTTAGAAAAACATCTCTTCGCCAGTCATGTAGATTTCATGGCTATTTTTCCCAGAGTCATTTGTATTTTGCTGCTGAGTGCTTACCGTCCCTTGATGGAGGAAAGTTTCTTTCATCATAGCTGGTTGCTGGGAAGGTCCTCCTTGTCCTCGGTTACTCTGTAGCTTCTTCAACTCAGGGAGATCGAGGTAGTGGTGAGTATAGTGGCTGTATCACCACATATCGAACAAGAATGGTTTGTTCGAAGAAGTGGCCTTTTTCTCTGCCATTGGGCAATGCTCGACTCTTGGCTCTGATTTTGGTTGGATTTGCCTCCAGCTTGGGATCACGGTGGGTGCTGCTAGTTGTTTCCCCCGTATCCAGGGTTCCCTTTTGGCTTGTTTTTGGATTTTTTTCTTCACCACGTTAGGAGGGTAGTTCTCCTGATTGTATTGATGTGGTTGGTTTTGGGATGGTTGCACAAATTTCACCTATGCATTGGTCTGCATAGGCGGGTCTTGTGCTAGGGACTGAGCATAACATGGTCCTTGGTTTGGACCTGGCTGTTGGAGGGGAGTTGTTCCGTTAGTGTTTCTTTATTTGTACTAATTCCCCTGAGATGGAGGATAAGGTCCTCCCTGGTGATACGCTGGTGCCCTATTGGTCAAAATTTTCTAAGGCATGTGATGACTTTGAAAACCAGGTTAAGGTACATTCTGAGTAGAAATGTATGTGTAATCAGGGTTTTGACTGCTGCTGCCTAGGTAACCTTGGGTGAATGACCCAATTGGTCCGTCTTCAGAGTTCAACGCACCTGGAAATTCTTGATAATTTTTTAGGCACGGGGCATTAGGCAGGATGTTATAAATGTATCCTGACTGCATATAAATCAGCTCAAGCTACTGGGCTTTGATGATAGCGTCCTCTTCAGATGCGAGTCTCTGTTGTGCCACATCCTTTGAAATCTATGCTATAAGATTTTTCAAGAAAAATCTAAGTGAACTTGATCATCTAGTTTAGCTTTACATAAAATTCGACGCTGCCTCCATTCATGGAGATGGTCCGAGATATGGACAGTAGGGGTCTATCTAAAATGTGTTAGTAATTCCATTCTGGAATCATGGTGAATGGGTAACTAAAAATATGTTAGGAATGCGGTGGTGAGGGCACCAAAGGTTCCATGTGAAGATGAGGGTTGCTCCACGTACCACTTCGTGGCTACTCCTGTCAGAGTGCGTTGAAATAATCTCAATATAATAGTGTCATCAATGATATTGTTCGATGAGCACCACAGCTAGAAGGTCATGACATGATTACCGAGGTCTTCCGTTTGCTTTCTTTTGAAATTTGGAATATCTGAAGGGAGCTTGGTGAGAATGGGAGGCCATGTAGGATTGTGTGCGATGGGGTCATTCGTCAGCTTGGTTAAATCGGGTAGATTCAATGAATCTAACAAAGGTGACTAGGAGGTTGATGTCATTTCACTGTGTGAAAACACAAAGTTTAGGTTAGGAAGAGGGCTATTCTGTGACATACCCTGCTGTGTATTCGACCGGCTTCCAAAATGGGATGGACTCTTCTGCCCTCTAGGAGTCATGGGAGGAGTGGTTTGTGGTATGGTGTTGGGAGACCGACTAGGGTTCCCAACTAAGGATGCCCCAATAAAGGATGAACCAATAATGGTGGCAGTGTTCCATCTTTGATGCCTAAATGGGGAAAGACCTAGAACCCCTCTCGGTAATGGGGGGAGGTCCAAAATATGCCTAGATCGACGAGGTCCCATTGGGTCTGTTCTGGTGTCAACCAGGTTTGGTTTTGGAAAAAAATGAGAGGATAGAGTCTATGATCAAAGCAAGCTTCTTGTCACATACATAAAACAAAGAGAAAAATAAGATAAATTTCCCTTTAGATTAATCTATGTGATCAAGCAATCAAAAAAGTGGTTTTTGTTTGTTTGTGTATGATACTCAAAATAATAGAAGACCTATTCGTCCTCACACACTCAAATGTAAATGGGACTTGAGAATATTTCTTACGAGTGCTAGCACAACGTCCTGTAAGAGCTGGTGACGCACCTAGTCAGCCGAAGAAAATCCACCAAGGTAAGGGTAGAGGGTTTGGCGCTTGCTTGCACCGTCACCTATAGGGAAAGTATGCCCTAGATTTTGGCCACTAAGAACCACCGTCCCACATGAGCGTTTGAGTCTTAGGCTTCTTGGTAAGTCAGCTAACAGTACCGAGTATCAACCAAGTCAGGTAGCCTTGACTGATACCTGCCCGCACTGCACTTAAGCCTAACCCCCTCTGAAACGGGTCTCTGTCGTGCTCGGGTTTTATTTTCTGTGGGCTGATAGGTGGATTTGAAGCTCCATAAATAGAAAAATTCTATGTTTCAATATGAATTATGATCAAGGTGGCTTATTGGATGCCTACCCCCTTGATCCTAACTTAAGCTATAAATACTTTTGTGGCGTTCGTGGGGAGAATTTAGTGAGTTTGGTTAAGTTAGTTTTAGGTGTCTTTTCTTCGCTTAGTGAGTGAATGTGTGTGAGCATAAAGTGGAAAAGCACATAGTTTGAACGTGTGGATATTCAATGATCCTTTACAAAATCCCCTATTTAAACTATGTTGTATTGTTCCTGGCTCAAAAGAAAAACATGTGTTGATTATGGGCCGGTTTTTATTTTTCCTAGTTAATCAATGTGACCAACTGTAGGAAAATGGAAAATTGTGAATAGGGAGCATTCATATGCTTACCTAGGATCACTGGAGGGTGGAAAGTTAGTAGAAAATTCTTTACTTGCTCTTCTATAAACAATTCAATCCTAGTCCCAAAAATCCTAGTGCAAAAATTGAACTAAACTAATAACATTCACACTAAAAAAAAGAAACTAGTTATACATGCATGGTCTTGGGCCACTTACTTTGGCTAGTTATCTAGGTGTGTAAGTACAAAAATTTTCAAAACATAATTTTTTTTCAGAATGCAAGTTATTTTGCCCCCCTGCTTAAACTATGTGTGAACTTTGCAAAAATCAACTTGAAGTAAAAATGACACTAAGCCTACAAAAAGCAGCTGAGAGTGAGCTTTAGCAAGCTGCGAGGTACCACAACCAGTGCTGGAAGTTTTATTGGGGGATGCCAAGCACTTTACAACCAGGAAAAGACAGAAACATGGGAGAAACTTTTCATTCTGTATTTTGCGAGAAAAATTTTGGAACATGCGCGTTGTCTACGTGGGGGTCAGCTCTAAATGCGTGCCGTGGGCGCATCTGTGGGATGAAAAATCATGCAAATTCCTGAAAAAGAAATTTTTGGAGCTATTCTACTTCAATCTGTCACTTAGGATGAACTAGGGAATGCAAGAGAAATCAGGGAAAATTCAGCTCCACTCCATAGTACAGACAAAGATCTCTACACAAAAGGCACAACCACATAACCTTGGTAATAAACGTTAGTGGAGTCACCAATCCTGTTGGAGTGTGTTTTGTACACATATGTATGAAATCACACCAACTTAAGCGGTGTTTTCTACCCACTTAAGTTATTGGTAACATGCATAAAAAGAAGCAGAGTCAAGCAAGTTAGTGGAACAAGCTAGAATCATAAGCATACTAGACAGAGAAATAACATGCATATATAAACTAAAACTAAACTAAAAACTAAAACAAATAAACACGAGCTCTGAAAAGAGTCAAACAAAAACAATAATATGAATGGTGGCTCTAGGCCCCTCTTATTGAGTGCTAGTAGTAATAAGAGTGAAACTTTACCCTCTTGCCAAAGGTCCCCTAGAACATGGGTTGTAAGTCTCGATGCAAGGATGTTTTTATCCCAAGCTTGCCTCGGTGTTGTCTCCCTCTCTCTCTACTGTGTTGGACTGATCTTTTTGGATGGCCAACAATTGAGTCCCATATATCTTCAGCTCTGAATCACACACTGCTAGTATTTCTTGGGAAATTCTAGCTAGCATAACAATGTGTTGACCCATTCTTCATCTCATGGTGGCCTTATATAGGATATTTCAAATCCTCTCTTCCCTCTCTTGGTAAATTTTGGATGGTGACCCAAGAGAGGGGTATGATTCCTTCATGTGCTCCAAATATTCCATTGTGTGCTCACTTGGTGTCTAAGAAGACGTTTGTGGCTATCCTTAGGCAGCTTCAAGTGAGGAATCACTTGTCCTTTTCTTTGTGTGGTCCTGTAAAGTGACATTTTTCCATTCTTAGGATTGCGTGCATTTCCAGCCATAAGGCACGAAAAATTGCTCTTCACGAAGGATAATGCATGCAAAAGCATTTGGGACTTGTTAAAATTTTATTTTTTCTCATAGCTTAGAGATTTTTTAATACTTTCCAGATTCTGTAATGTCTTCCAGCCCTATAAATACTTCTTCTTGACATTAGATAATGTTGTCTTCTGCTATACGATTTTCGAGTGTTAATAAGCACAATGGGTCGCAACATCACCACCCTCTCAAACATGATACTGTAGAGGATGCTCAAATATGTAAACACTCTGGAATATCCCTCTGGGCCTTCCTTAGCTACGTCACCATGCCATCATATACATGGTGCACCTAGTCATAAAAGTGACCAGCCTGGAGCCGGAGAAAAACACCAATCTAAGGCCCTAATGCATTATTGGGCATTGAAGGCCTAGTCAAGAAAAATATCATTTCCAAAGTACATTGGTTAGCCAATTCCTTCACCGAATTGATACAGATGCACCCCTAGGTAAGCGGCGCACCGCCGCAGTGGTGCGCCGCCGAGCGCCGGATATTCACCCACCTAGGAGGGAGTGGGTGTGGTAGTGCTTCGCCCTGAGGCAGTAGACCAATAAAAAAGTATACATCCATATATGGATGGATGGAAACGTCTCTACACCATAGGACCATCACTCTCCATCTCATATTCCAACAGCGGACCAGGAAACGTAGCAGGCTATCCTGTGATCTCAGGATATCATTATCTAAGAACTTTAGTAGGCCCCACTATGCTAGGAGCCTTTGTGAATTTGTATCCCGAGCCACAAAAATGTGCAGGTCAGGGCAATCACTCTCACGCCACAACATCATTGCACCAAGAAAAACCCAATCAGTGACCCAAAAATCAAAATTTTAAGCAATTTTTTTTTGCCTCATCATCACATATGTTTTCTACACAACATGATATTCGCACGTCCGTGTCAAGAATAGATGTGTGGTTCATTGCACAAAAATCCTAGCATGCAAGATAACCTCATGGGAAAGTTCCTTTCTCCATGAGCTTCGTGTGCCTCTGCCTTGATCACCCATGTGATCAAGGAAAAAAATAGGTAGGTAATCCGTACAAACGTGATTTGTATGGACCCCCCCCCAACCCCCCCTAGAAAAAACTGAAAAAAAAATTGAATTACAGGACGTTCAGGGCCTTACTCTACACTGACGGCGTGAATCTCAGGTACTCAGGCTGACCTCAACGACAAGAAAGGATCAGCAGCAGGGGCTCATCTCTGACCTAAAACTCTCAAATGACACAAATTAACTAAAATGAGGCATATTGACCCATATATCGCCCTTTTCTCATTATTCGACAGACCATAACGAGAGCTCAGAACACCCAATTTCAAAACCAAAAGAAATAAAGTGATCAACACATTATCACATCCAAAGTAGGCTTCACGTATCCATGCATCAGAAAAAAATATTTTTTTTTAGTTACGACAGGTACGCCCTCTCTTATCGCTTTCCATTCAACGCTATTTTTAATATTTTTGAATAGAAAAGATGCTTTCACTTGGGGTATTGGTTGTAGGTATTACAAGAACGACAAATCACCTGTTTCCCCAACCACTGAAGGTATAAGAGCAGGTATTATTCTATCCCCAACATGATAGGCTCCCTAAAGAAGATTTACATAGCCTAACATCATTTCCCCACATGAATCAACCATAGGTTCCAGTCACTTGACCATGTTTATCATCACCTCACCTTGCACATGATAAACATTCTTGTCGGTCAGTAGAGCCTCACCCTCCATGGCATCCATCACTCATGTAGAGCATACATAAAAAATATGAAGCCATGGCCATAACCTCCAAGTCTTAGAATTACTTCATGTTAATTCATCCATCATACATCAAGTCAAGTTTTACCCATGTCACAATAAAACCCCTTTCCCGGACTACCATTCTCATAAGAAGATCGAATACGCACCACCGCATCTCGCACTTGGCATACCACACCCCCATCACTATAGCCCATCTGTGACACTTTTCATCTGCTTCACAACCCTCGCACTGATACTAACCAATGGGAACCCCACTCTCAAAAAAAAAAAAACCCTACTCACATCATAAGCGAGGGATAATTTTCATGTGTATTGGGGCACCCGTCTTCGTGCTTGTACATCCAAACCCATTCTATATTCTTTTAGCAAGTGTACAAAGATTTTTTTAGGAGAACACTCCCACCCATCCAACCAAATTTCTCACCTAGCAGCAGTCCCTAATCACCCTTGTTCAGAGCTTCACATTCTTTACCCAAGCCCACCATGACAATAATAACAACCACATACCCTGTAATGTTCCCAATTTTAGCCTCAAGCTAAAATGGAACATTATAGTTAGCATATTTTTATTTTGTTAAATAAAATGGGTAAGGAGACACCTTAACCCATTTTGATGGAGAAATAACACTCCTTGTGTGAAAGGAGGAATAACAAAGCAGCTGGATTGAGCACCCCATGATGTGAGCAGGAATGGATCAAGAATGATCTAGTCATTTTGACCAAGTCAACTAAAACTGTCTAGATACATTGCACCTAGTTGGACAACGCAGTTTTAGTTGAGGCTTCACTTTCTTGAGCTAGAAGCAAGTGTGAATGGGACCAATGGTGAGAAAGGTTCCTTTTCTTTATAAGGAGGAGTTGGCAGCCCATTTTCATTATGCATTGGCTTATCATTTTCGTTGGGTCTGCAAGACTTGCATCCTCGGGCTGTTTAGCAGGGTTTGTGGTGTTCTTCACCCAAGGGTGTTCCCGGTCAGGAATCCATACCTCTTCCTCAAGGAAGGAGAGGGTTTGAGCTTCATTTCCTCATTCTGGCATTTGGCCAAGCTACTCTCTGCAGCTACAACGTTATTTCTGCAGTAGATTAATGTTGTGTTGCTGGGTGTAGCAACACAGGAACTTATAGAGCCATCCTTTGGCTTATTATTCATGGGAGATCTTGAATATTATTTGGAGGAGTAGCGGAGGTGAATATCGGGCTTTATTTCAGATATTTGGCATCAGGCCAATCACTCACCATCTCTCACAATACAGTCTTGGGCAGAAATTGCATTATTTTCAGAGGCAGTTGCTGGGAGAGCCATTTGGGCTCATCAGGAGGTTTGTTCTTGAGTAGAGGGATCAGCCTTCTGCTGAAGAGAATTATCAGAGGAAGGCATCACTATTTCAAATCTACCATAGCCTCTTTGTATATTTTGATTCAGTTGCAGTGACAAGTCAGATTGTCACATTTGTACATTTTCTGGCATTTCTAGCAATCTCTCCTAGATTGGCTAGAAATATTGTATTGGAGCCCATTATTCTATTATTGGGAATTTCTTTCTATATTTCAGTCATATTTCATGTATTCATATCTATAGTAGCAGCTACCCTCCTAGAGACAGTGTTGTCACTGCTCTCCGTTATTTTATGCAGTTGCTGCATCTCTTGTATCTCATTGTTTACTCATTAGAGGTGGACTCTCATTAAATGAGGGGATTATTCCTCATCGTATTTCTGTATATTTTTGCTGATATCTCAATGAATATCATGTCTGTAATATATTACATTTTTTGTTGCATTCAGATTTGCAGAGTTCATGGTTATGTTCATGTATTGCTGTAAGCTCTCTCATTGAGCATTTTCTGAGAGATCCATTTTGGGGAGATCTGTATAAGCCCTCTAGGCTTATTTCTTTGAGCTCAAATTCTGGAAGGGAAGTTTTGGGTGCTTTAATAAGGGTATCAAAGCCCTCTTTCTGCTTATTTTCACATTGTCTTCCTTATACAACATCCTTGAGGACAAGATTGCAGAAATTCCTGAAAAAGGAACATTACAGTGGTATCAGAGCATGATCTTTGGCTCAGCCTGTGGCTTCAAGCCAAAGTGTTGAATCCCTAAAGGAGGAAGATTTCAAACTCTATAGACAGAGTCTACAGATGGCTAGGTAGCCTCTGGATCTCATCCTTTTTTCAAAGGTGACATATCTAGTAAATGCCCCTGCAGTCAATCTCTGGAATAGATTTTTGATATTCCTAAGAAGCGAAATTTACAGTTGTGCAGCCCAAGATAAAATTAAATTAGAAGGATAAGCTCCTCATTTTGAAGAGGATATGTACAGAGAAAACAAACAAAGAGGAATGACGAAAGAGGAGGTTTCCCTTCTTCTTTTCCAAACCCTGGAGGGTATCATTGAAGACCTTGAAGAGAAAGAAAGGGAAAATTGGAAAGATTTTCTGAGAGGGTTTGTGGATGAAATTAGCCCTAGCTGTTATCATGATGGGTGTGAGCATTCAGCCACACATGCAGATCCACAATGCAGTTCATTGTCCACTTGCACTGTCGGAAGGATAGAGAAAGGATATGAGGCCATTGGAGGAGCAGCGCTGCAACTCAAAGGTATGGCTCATGGTTTATGGTTTGGAAATTATATTTCATGCTATCATGCAAATGTAGAATCACATGATGGATTCAATAAAGGGTTGGTGAGAGAATTTGATGAAAATCATTGTGAATCTCTTTGTAACATAACATCAAAAAATTTTCATGCATTGGAGAAAACCATGAAACAAACTCCATTCCATATTTCTGAAAGGGATGAAAATGTGTATGATGAATTGATAAAGGAAAGGTCCCTATTATATGAAGGGCACTCTTCTATTTTTGATAACATGGAGATCCCTCTTTCAGAAGAAGACCAAAAACCATGGTCTCTCATTGAAGGGGAGACATACTCACATACTAATGAAGAGAATGTGCATGAAAGAATCCACAGTGCTGTCATATTGGAGGAATATCCATCACCACATGGAAATGAGAGGGGAGCTATTGCTTCTATGGGAGGAGTCCTTGTTTCTATGCAAGGGATTCCAAGTATTTCAACATGTGGGAACCAAAGCACAATTTCGGAGCCATTTGCAGCAGTTTTTGGGGATTATGAGATGGAGGAGGAAGAGAAGGATCAACAGCAAGGGTTGATACACCCTTATTTATTCTAGAGAGTCTTTGCACAAGAAAAGGAGACTGTACAGTACAGTGAAGAGATAGACAAGTCAACTCTCTTATATATACAGTCTACTTTTGATCTTGATGTCTCACTATATGGAGGCATTCCACTTGGAAGGCCACCTGATCTAGCATTGATGAGGGGCATCTTGTCATACAGTTCACCACTCTTGGATTCCGGAGAGGTGAAAACTTTAGATGAGTCCATCACAGTGCATAGAGCTTGGGACAGACCCAAGGAGGAGAGAGACACTCTCTCATTTTCAGCATCACCCACTCTCACCAGTTATACTGCGCTGACAGATTTTGCTGCAGGGATGGAGGATTGCATCTTCATGATGCAGGATGACTGCCCCACATATTTGATGAGGAGGAGGATACTTCCTTTGGGGAAGGAATCTTTCACACATGGGAGTAGATGGAGGTTACTCATGCGTACATTGCCCTGGATCGGGAGATTCCTTTTGGATGAAAGTTTCTTATGGGAGACTAGCTTCCCAGGATCACCATTATTATTTGAGCATGAGCAGCTGCATGATTGGCATGGCAGAATTTTGGAGGATGAATTTGGCATGGGGGATGTCAAGGTAGCAGGCAACAGCATGAGGGGAGCATCACATTGCATATTACTAGCGCTGCCTATGTGAAGGATTGATCTAGGTTGGAGGAATTAGCTCTTGGTAGAGTGCTCCTAGGATCTAGATGCATGCATGACTCTTGATGACACCGACAGAGATGACAAATACATGCTTGATGTGATGGTCATCTATTGTTATGGCAGAATCTTCTTGGCTAGGGTTTCTAGTCTCAAGGAGAAACTATTGCATGCATCACATGAGGACTTCCTAGCTATGCACTTGGAAGCATATTCTGCTTTGCTAGAGGAGTTCATTTGGGAGGGCATTCAATATGATCTATATCAGCATATGGAAATATGCATAGCCTGGATGATTTTGGATAGGTTGGCACAACCATTTCCGTACTCATTGGATTTTAGGGAGAGCATTTAGGTGAGCCATTTCAGCTCAAGGACCGGAGTACATGGTAAAGGAGGTATATGTTCTCATTTTGGCTTACCTTTCTTTACTTTATATGAGAATATTGATGAGATAAGTATGATCACATCTCCTTATGCTCCTTATTATGATGTACTTGTGGCCCATTGCAGCAATGGGAGTGGCTATTTTTATGATGGTTTGTGGGGGAAGCCACATATCTCTCGGTGTGCACCATTGGAACCAATTGGTATTTTCATATTTCCATCTTATGAGATGTTTTTGGCAGAAAACAAGTGGCTGGAGAAGCACTTGTTGTTTTTAGTTTTGATGCAGGTAGGAGGTTCACTGCGCTGGTCCCATGAGTATAGCAGTGACCCACTCTCTAGTTGTCTTATGACAAGTTGTTTTCATTGCATATTGCTTCCTTGTGTTGCTGATGGTTGTACATTCAGAGGGAGCACTACTTGGAGAGTGTTAGAGGTATGGGGATAGCCCATTTGGAGTATGATTCTCCCCATTATACATGCTTTATGTTTCAAGAGAAGAAATGGGCACACCATGATTGCCATGTCACTACTTTTCTCTTCACATAGGAGGATTTATTGGGAGAGAATGCGTTATTGGAGGAGGAACTTCATGGTTGATTCATTTTGTGGAGAGGTTTGGGCCAATTGTGGAGGCCATGAAATTTCAGCCCAATATCAGCAACCCCATCACAGCTATCATAAATGGAGGGAAAAATTACTTGGATGGAAAAATCTAAACTCTCCATTCAGCCCCAACATATTGCATAGATCAAGGGTTGATGACTACTTTGTTGAGCTACATAGGATGGCTCATTCCATATGGATGATTGCATGGGTGAAGGAGTCACTCATTGGGAATAATACTTCCCATGTTTTTCATCACTCCTACCTTGAGGAGGCCATTGAACCATAAGGATATTTCCACTTGCACCTTCTATTATCTCATGATGTATTCTTTGGTTCTACATACTTGGAGGGATACATGGAGGACAAATTTATTTCACATCTTGATGAGCTATGGTGAGGTCTATTTATGAGGAGGCCACAAGAAGAGGGGGAGCAATTTTTTTCTCTTTATGTAGTTGCTTGAGGACAAGTAACATGTGGAGGGGAGGACTGTAATGTTCCCAATTTTAGCCTCAAGCTAAAATGGAACATTATAGTTAGCATATTTTTATTTTGTTAAATAAAATGGGTAAGGAGACACCTTAACCCCTTTTGATGGAGAAATAACACTCCTTGTGTAAAAGGAGGAATACTAAAGCAGCTAGATTGAGCACCCCATGGTGTGAACAGGATTGGATCAAGAATGATCTAGTCATTTTAACCAAGTCAACTAAAACTATCTAGATACATTGCACCTACTTGGAAAACTCAGTTTTAGCGGAGGCTTCACTTGCTTGGGCTAGAAGCAAGTGTGAATGGGATTGATGGTGAGAAAGGTTCCTTTTCTTTATAAGGAGGAGATGGCAGCCCATTTTCATTATGCATTGGCTTATCATTTTCGTTGGGTTTGCAAGACTTGCATACCCGGGCTGTTTAGCAGGGTTTGTGGTGTTCTTCACCTAAGGGTGTTCTCGGTCAGGAATCAAGGAAGGAGAGGGTTTGAGCTGCATTTCCTCATTCTGGCATTTTTCCAAGCTACTCTATGCAGCTATAGCATTATTTCTGCAACAGATTAACATTGTTTTGCTAGGTGCAGCAACAGAGGAACTTATAGAGCCATCCTTTGGCTTATTCTTAAGGGGATATCTTGCATATTATTTAGAGGAGTAGCAGAGGTGACTCCCAGGCTTCATTTTATATATTTGGTATCAGGCCAATCACTCACCATCTCTCACAGCACAGTCTTGGGCAGAAACTGTGTTATTTTCAGAGGCAGTTGCTGGGAGAGCCATTTGGGCTCATCAGGAGGTTTGTTATTGAGTTGAGGGATAAGCCTTCTGCTGAAGAGAATTATCAGAGGAGGGCATCACTATTTTAGATCTTCCATATCATCTTTGTATATTTTGATTCAGTTGCAGTGACAAGTCAGATTGTCACATTTGTACATTTTCTGGCATTTCTAGCAATCTCTCCTAGATTGGCTAGAAATCTTGTATTGGAGCCCATTATTCTATTCTTAGGCATTTATTTCTATATTTCAGTCATATTTCATGTATTCATATCTATATCAGCAGCTAACCTCCTAGAGACAACACTGTCACTGCTCTCCGGTATTTTATGCAGCTGCTGCATCTCTTGTATCTCATTGTTTACTCATTGGAGGTGGACTCTCATTGAATGAGGGGATTATTCCTCATCAAATTTCTGTATATTGTTGCTGATATCTTAATGAATATGATGGATTTAATATATTACATTTTTTGTTGCATTCATATTTGCAGAGTTCATGGTTATGTTCATGTATTGTTGTAAGCTCTCTCATTGAGCATTTTCTGAGAGATCCATTTTGGGGAGATTTGTATAAGCCCTCTAGGCTTATTTATTTGAGCTCAACTTCTGGAAGGGAAGTTTTTGGTGCTTTAATAAGGGGATCCAAGCCCACTTTCTACTTATTTTCACACTTTCTTCCTTATACAGCGTCCTTGAGGACAATATTACATAAATTCCTGAAAAAGGAATATTACATACCCACCTTAGACGTCCTACCGACCCCAGGGATTTACTCACTAGAAATTGTTATGATTTTTGTCTCTTGCATCTACAAGCTCTGATTGTGGGCCACTAAACTTCCATTATCAGTTAAAGCCATATCTTGTTGCCATGCCTAAGTTAACTTATCACACCTCGCATGCTACATCAGAGACCCTGGTCCCTTGCATCAATACTTCTCTTGGTCAGTCGAGGTTTCCTTATTGTCGACTTCAACAACCAATAGGGGGATTCTCGGATGGCACTATGGGAGTCATCATTACCCATTGATTTCATCGATCCTCCTAATATTCAACTCCAACATAATCTTTCATGTCAAGATGGTATCATACTTCACAACCGTTGCACTTTGTCAGAATTTGTCAAAGACCTATGCCATCATAAGCATATCTTTCAGGAATTCTTACACGGGGAGGTCTATAGTTAGAATCCCATGCATACAATGAGAATTTACTCTAAAAACATGTCATACCAAGCTTATGGATGTGGGTACCACATTCAACCTACTATCAAAGAAAAAACGCCCCTGAGGGTGTCAACAACCATTGTCATCAACCAAATAGCAGGTCACTACCACACAAGTGACACAGAAAAAACCTATCTCTGTCAGATATTATTTAACTAGCCAAAATGTCACAAGCATGGGACATGCCTGCCTCATAGAAATATTATATTTATTTTATCTCTTGTAGGTTTCCAACAAAGCATAGTACCTCTTTTACTCATGGCAAGGGGTCTCCAACCTCAGGTTTCGTGCAAGTTACTCTCTCTCTCTCTTAAATGGATTATATAGGAAAAAATCTATAATTCATTTTGACTATACAATTAGTCCTAGACCTCATACATTAGGGGGCAACTATTATCACTAGAAAATCTTACAAGCGAAATAAATTAGGAAATGTTAAGAAAAAGGAACAAATACAGATTTACAGGGAAGGAAGACATTACTGGATCTAAAAATTTTAACTTTTCCTAAGGTCACGCATGAAAATTTATCAAATAACACATAGAAAGCATGACCCCAAGTGATTCGTGCGACATTTTCCTCAATAACAACGAATATCATCGTGGTTATCCCTCAGATAGCCACGTGATACTGGGTATGCGGAAAGTCACCATCCGGGACCACTTGGCACACTTGAAGAATAACATTCCCACTCAAGCCAGCCAAGTGAAACCATATTGAGGTCTTAGTGCAATAGACAAAGGAATTAGCCTCCCACTCTTGTGTCAACATCCATCTTGTACCAAGAGACGGAGTGAAAATTTGAAATTTGTCTATAAAATATTGCCATGGGAAGAGGAAAATGAGAACACATTGTTATGCTGGCCAATTTCTTGAGAGAACCAACATTGTGTTTTCCAAGCAGCAAGGAGTCTAAGGATTATATTGTTGGCCACCCAACATCTCAATCCAAGAGAATAAGTTCATCAAGTGTCTGTTATTCTAACATCCATCGAGGAGAGAGAGAAGCTTGTAAGAATCTTAAATGGAAGAGACCCCCTTGCCTTGAATATTAGAGCCCCACAACTCTAAGGATTCATTGCAAGTGATTTAGCATCCTATTCTCTTATAACATCAACAACCAATAAAAGGGAGAGAGCTCCCCATTTGAATTATTAGTGTGTTTGAATCGATTGAGCTTGTTATTGTACATGAGTATTTTTTTTCTTGTTTCTTATTTATTGTAGCATTATATGTTCTTTACTTAGTTTACTAGATGTTATTTTGTTCCACTAACAATATAACAAACCAATTGACCTATTAATTTCTTGTAGGAAAGAAAATTCCCCTATTAAGCACAATCTATTTCATCTGCCCATGCGTTGATCAACACACACACACGTGCGCACACACACACACACACACATCTATATAAATTTTCATTTTTGTGTATATATATCATACTTGTTTACTTTATTTTCTTTCATAAATTATTAATATTAACCACTGTAACTAATATTTGTTGGTGAATTATGATTTTTTGATACAATTGGTTGAGAGTGGGATGCACTACATTTATACGTTGCAAACAATATTGATTGGATGAATCCATGGATTGAAATATGTGAAAAATATCATGGTACATTATCATGGCAAGGGGTGTTTGCATTGGTTAAAGAAGCTCATCATGACTGAGGTGCCAATATTACACAAAGAGATATTGATTTAGGAAACGACAAGAAAAATAAACAGGAAAACATGAATTTTCACCGCCTGATTTTTTTTTTCTTTTCTAATTATACTATTAATGTGAATGAAGGTGTTTTTATTTTAGATACTTTCCTAGTTATATATATGAATATGTTTATGTAGGTTTTAAATGATAAAAATTACTTGCAAACAAATTGTTAAAATATAAAAATATACAATGGTGAGAAAATAAAACAAATATACACAGATATTTTCCCCTGGATCCAAAAACTAGGACTACCATATTGATATTTCATTATTTTCCTTTCAATGTTACAATACATATATATACATGTTGAAGCTTTCATAAACCCCAATCCACAAGGGAGGGTGCCGCCCCCCCCTGTGACCCCCTCACCAGGCCTAACACAACGTATAATGCATAGTAATAATCGTGGAAATAATATAAGACACACCTGACATTCTCCCACTTTTTTTTTTCTTTCCACACAGGGGGTCATAGGAGAGCTTAGTCATTGGACCAACCCTGCAATGACCATTGTTTCTCTACACCAAGAAAACTTCTCAGTGCTCAAATAATTTATCGATGAATCTGCAACATCCTTCAAAGTGTCCACCTTTACCGACAACACCTTTTCTTCCTCAACCATATCCCTCACAAAGTGATACTGAACATCAATGTGCTTTGTATTTGAATGATAAGAAAGGTTATTTTCTAATAAAATTGCAGTTTGGTTGTCATAGTATATCCTTATAGCTTGTTGTACCAACCCCATACTTGAACACAATCTCTACAACCAAACTAGTTCCTTGCTTGCATGAGTGGTTGCCATGTATTTAGCCTTTGTAGTTGAAAGAGCCATTGCAGATTGTGTTTTTCTCATCCAACTGACTACTGCTCCAAATATGTTAAACACATACCCACTTGTAGATCTTATCATTAGAATAATTTTGAGTTATAAAATGGGCCTCCTAAGGAAATTATAAAATAATAGTGTAAATAATAAAATAAGATAATATTACATCATCAAATTTTATAAGGAAAAAAGAAAAAAAATACTTTTTCAACTTGTATTTTCAACTTATCTCCCTATGGGTTTACTCAAATTATGAGTGGGAACACTTTTTGGATGAATAATTTTATTCCTAATTCAAGAAGTACCCATGTTGCATACTTTTGATGGACCCCGCCACACGGAAAATGAGAAATACATGAAAAATGTGATTGCAATCATGTTTTTTCATGTATTTCTCATTTTTCATGTAGTAGGGTTTATCGAAAGTATGTGACATGGGTACTCCTTGGATGAGGAATTAAATTTTATATCCAACAAGTATCCCTGCTTGAAATTTGAGTAAAACCTGAGGGAGATAAGTTGAAAATACAAGTTGAAAAAGTAGTTTTATTATTTTATTATTTTTTAATCTCTTTACTTTTTTACTCCAAAAATGGTGAATCATCCCCCATGGTTGGCATCTTCATATTGAATCCTATTGGTTATTATAAAGTTTATTTCGGTTGTGCATTTTTCTTAGGAGGCCCATTTTAGACCTCAAAATTCCCTAATGCTGATAGATATCTCCAACCCAGTATGCATCCATAAAGCCACGGATGACCAAAAATATTTCCAATCCTCGTCTTCCTTGGTAGCATAGACCATAATCATTAGTGCCACACAAATACCTAAAAAAATGCTTCACTTTTGTCCAATTCTCCTTCCTTGGTTTTTACATAAACCTTCTCAATACTCCCACTTCATGTGCAATGTATGGTCTAGTACGAAACATTGCATACATCAAGCTATCGACTGCACTTGCATATGGAACACAGGCCATGTTCTCTTCCTCTTCTTGTGTCTTGGGACACTATTGATAAAATAACTTTACACCTACAGGAATAGAAACCTTCATCAGTTTACTATCCTGCATATTAAACCTCTATAATATTGTCTCGACATAACTGGTTTAACTAGAACTTCCTCTTTGCCTGATATCATTTAATTTCATGCCCAAAATACAATTTCTAGCACCAATATCCTTCAAGTCAAATTTGGAGGACAATTGGGTCTTCAAATCTTGTATAATTTCTTTTTTATTTCCAATCAACAACATATCATCCACATACAAGACTAAATAAATAACACAATCACCAATTAATTTAAAATATACACAATGATCCTCTTTTCTTCTTGTGAATCCAAGTCCTCGTATATATATACATTAAATTTTTGTTACCAAATCCTTGGTGACTGTTTTAACCCATTTAAAAACATTTTAAACCTACATACTAGTTATTTCTTACCATTCACCATAAAGCCTTATGGTTGCTACATGTAGATCTCTTCTTTTAAACCCCCATGAAGAAATGTTGTCTTCACATTCATCTATCCTACCTCAAAATCCAAAGTAGTAACAATAATAAAAGTAATATAATAGAAGCTAACTTGGAAACAAGAGAAAAAATATCAATGAAATCAATTCCCGCCATCTGGGAATAACCTTTTCCTACCAACAAAGATTTTTTTTTCTACACCTTGCCTTCTGCTTTCATCTTCTTCTTAAACATCCATTTGTTTCCAATGGGTTTCCTTCCAGCCGACAACTCCACCAGATCCAAAGCCTCATTTTTGTCCAAATATACCATTTCATCAACCATGGCCTCTTTCAAGAGTTTTCCATCCTCTGAATCCACTGTCTCCCTGACATTTATGGGATCATCATCAGTATTAGATAAAGAAAAAATTGAACATAAAACATATGGACTATACCTCTCTAGTTACCTTCTCTCATGAACTGATCTTCTAAAAATTGGAGCATGTGGCTCTTATTCTTCTTCTGTTGTAGAGTCTGATTCTTCCTCCTTTAGCTCAAACTCTATATTTTCAGGTTCCTTTGGTAGGAATTCATGTTTTATAACATATTTCACCTCTCTAAACACTACATCTCATTTTTACACAACCTTCCTTATTTCCAAGTTCCAAATATTATAACCTTTTAAACCATCCTTACACCCAATAAAGATGCACCTTTCAGATTTACTATCCAACTTGGTTATTTTCTCCTTTGGAACATGTACATATGCATCACAGAAAAATACCCTGAAATATGAAAGAGAGGTTTTCTTACCAGTCCATACCTCATGTGGAGTCTTATCCTCCAACGTTGATGAAGGTGAAATTTTAACTAGGCAACATGCAATATCCACTGCCTCTGCCCATAATTCTTTCCCTAATCTAGCGCCATTGAGCATGCTTCTTTCCTTTTACATAAACATCCTATTCATCTTTTTGCAACTCCATTTTCTGAGGTTTTTATGGAGTAGTATTTTGTCGTGCTATACCACACTTATTACAAATCTCTTCAAATTCCTTCTTGCAAAACTCTCCACCATTATCTTTCCTCAACACCTTAATCTTCTTCTCTCTCAAATTTTCCACTAGAGCCTTAAATTATTTAAACCCATCAAAGAATTCATATTTCTTCTCGAGGAAATATATCCATGTATTCCTTGATAATTCATCTATAAATGAGACATAGTGCATAGAATTACCTAGTAATGGAACTGACATATGTTAAAATACATCACTATGCACAAACTCTAATATCCATTTCACCCTCTTAGCACTTGAGGGAAAACTCACCTGATTATTCTTCCCATATACACAATGTTCACATAAATCAAAATACATAGAGAAAATAGACTTACCTTCAACCATACCATTACCATGCAGTATTTGAAGACCCTTCTCTCCAATATGTCCAAGCCTTTGATGCCATAACATGGTCTTTTCTCTAGAGACCACTAGATTTTCTGCTCCACTGTCTAGAACCACAAAACTGTTGCACCCATAAATAATAGTTCTACCCATAAGCTTGTACAAATTTCTAGTACGAACTCCCCTTATCAATAACAATGCTCCCTAAATCAACTTTAAGGTATCTTTCTCAAACACTATTTTTACACCTGCATAATCCATATTGCTTACATAAATAAAATTTCTAGCCAACACAGGAATATGCAGAACACCATGAAGCTTTCTCATCCTTCCACTTTGCAACTTCAACTTGAATTTTCCACATACGATTATTTTATCATTCCTATCATCCCCTAAGCATACATCACCACCATCATATTTATCATACTCGCAGAACCACTCCCTATGGGGAATGAAGTGAAAGGAAGCACTTGAGTCAATCAATCATGCCTCATGATCTACATGTGTACTTAAAGAAGAAGAAAATTACACATCCCTGCCTTCATCTGAGGTGGTTTTCACCTCTACAAAAGGAGAATCATCCGATCCCTTTCCTTTCTCAGGAGTTTTAAATTTACAATCCTTTTTTTAGTGCCCTTATTTTCCACATTTCTAACATAACTTTATAGGTTTTCCTGGATATTTAGATCTCTCTCTAGATTTAGATCTCCCACTCTAGGAATTATTTATGTTTATGATATGAGACAATCCTCTTACTGATAAGGCATCTCCATTCTGTCTCTCCATATTTTTTCATCTCATCTAATTCAGCAACAAGGATGAGACTATTTAATCAAAGTTCAAGGTATTTGTATTACTACCTATATCAACAACCAGACTATCCCATGAGTCTGGTAGAGAACACAAAAAAATGATGCACTTATCTTCATTTGAAATTTAAATATCAATAGATGACAACTAACTTACCACAGTATTAAAGGTGTTCATATGCTCTGTCACCAAGTCTCCATCCTTCATCCTCAAGTTATACATCTTTTTTCGCAGGAATAGTTTGTTCACCAGAGACTTAGATTCATACAAATTCCCTAACTTGTCTCACAAATAATTTGTTTTATATTCCCCTGATACATTAAACAATATTAAATCTTAGAGACACAATCATATTTTGTTATTCACCTTCCGATCTAACTTCATCCATTTTATTTCACATTAAGAATTGATCCTGCAGATATCCCACTAAACAGGGTCTACCACAGGCCTGATAAAAACCCCTCAGTAGCAAAGGCATCCCCTTGAAGCTGAAACTGATATGATAGAAAATTTAGGTTTCAAACCTCTACAAAAATTACCTGCAAATGGATTCTTAAAACAGGAAAATATACAATGGAGAGAACATAAAACAAATATGCACACATAATTTCCCCTGGATCCCAAAACTGAGACTACCAGATCGATTTTTCATTATTTTCCTTTGAATTTTACAATACATATATATATACATGTTAAAGCATTCATAAAACCTAATCCACTAACCCTAGATTAGAACATAATCATAGTTCCCTTGATCAGATCTACAAAATACCATGGGTAGAAAACTATCATGACCAAAACCATGTGCAAAACCCATGCAAAAAATCATGGGTAGGTTTGCCCACTGTCTTTATGTCTGCCCCCCATGCTTGGTTCCACCCAAATATTATTGGGTTCGCATTAAAAAAAAACAAAATCCTAGGGCGCTGTCGTGGATCTTGTGTAAGGGGGATACCACCCCCTGCAAACCACCCAATGGCCCCCCTGTGACTCCACTGCTATGCCCAGTGAAACATATAGTGCATGGGACTAATCATGGAAAGAATATAATACAAAACTAACAATTTATTAATTTACAATGCCTTTTTTATGTGTTTGGCATATTGCAGTTGAAACACTACAATGATATGTAGTAGAAATGTCGTAAGTTTCACACCAAAAAGGTTGATGACAAGAGAAAAAATTGTGATTGTGGGATAACTACATTCTTCCAGGTCACTAATGTTTCCTCTAGAAGTTACACACATACACAAGTATTTGAAAATCAATACTATGGGTATTTGGATGACATAGTTAAGTGTGACTTTGATTCTTTCAAATTTCTTGTATTTGACGTGAAATTGTATAGGCTACAAATGAATGAACATGCTCCTGGTAGAATTGTTATTCAAAATTCTAATGGATTTAACATTGTTAATACAAGGTCATTTGATCCAATATGGGATCACTATGGTCTTCTAAGCCAATGTGAACATGTCTTTTAATCATAGGTTCCAAGTAGAGCAAGTTGGTCATATGTTCTTAGCTATGATCCAAGAGGAAGTTCAGTGGATTATAATGTACTCGAAGAAGATGATAATGTGGAAGAGGATGATGGTGTAGAGGAGTTAGTTGATGATCATTTTTTAGATCACAAAGATGTTGAATAAGTTTAAAGAGATTTTCAAGACAATGTTCTTGATCAATATGAATTGATGATGTACTGTCAGATGAAGTACTTGAAGAAGTTGAACCAAATGTAGGAGATGATGTTCGTCATGATGATATGGTTATTGGAAATGATGAAATTGATGATGATGCTGAAATTGTTGATAATTTCAATGCCATTTTTTAAACAAATGAGATAAATGTTAATCTCATGGATGAAGAAGAAGATTAATGATATCGAAATGTTGTAGGAGGTATGTGTTTATATGTTTTCAGTTGTAGTTTTTTTCTCTTTCATTTAACTTAAATATATTGTTCTTAGTAATTTCTATATATGATTGATTCTTACTATGTTGCCTTCAAAACGTTTATATTAGTTAAATTAGGTGTTGGGAATATTGAGAGTGATATGAGGGTGGGGGGGGACATATCCACTTCCAACTTCACGTGGTTGGCCTTGTTTAGTAGAGAATATTATATTATTCTTGAAACAAAGAGAATCTCATAGGTGTTATGAAATATAAAGATATTTATTTCTATTAGTATAATATGTAAACAGTTTCAAGATCTTACAAAACAAAGATGGGTCTCATGAACTTGATGATGAATTTCAAAACAAAGGAAATGTTCATGGTTGTAAAATATGCTTCTAACATATATGGGTGATGGATAGGGCCTTGGAAAACCAAATATATGACACAAAAATAATTATATCTGCATCACCTTATTAAGGAAATATAATTATATATGCAAGGTAATTGGTATTTATATGTGAATTATATATATATATATATATATATATATATATATATATATATATATATATATATATATATATATATAGTTTAAATATAAAATATATGTAATTTATTTATTTATTTATATATTTAAATTATTTCCGTGATCGTGCAAAGTGCTATTCCTAGCATCTCTTTGCTAATTTCCTGCATAATTAGTGTCACTTCACTAGAATCTAGATCTTGAGCCAACAAGAGCTAAGGTATAAATATAAAGATAGCCGATACAAAGGCCCAAGATTGAGTTACAATTCCAGCTTAAGTTTCACTGATTGACGTAATTCCATCAAGAGTCATTGTAGATACCATTTAAGATACATAGAATGTGCCAATTGATTCATATCTTCTATATTAATACCTAGACATCCAAACCTCGCTTCTTGCAAATCCGAACCCCTGGCCACTTGGAGATCCAAACCCCTGGAGTATATTCAAATCATTTTCCATCGATCACAGCACTTGGAGATCCAAACCCTTGGTCATGGAGACTAAAAATTGGTAAGAATTTTCTACCGCAGAGTATAAATTGTAAAATCTATAAGTTTCTACCTTTTGTTGTCCAAAAGATATTCTTTCATAGAGCATGAAAATTTTCAAGACTACTACACCAAGTTACTACCTTATCAAACTCCAAGTATACCATGGATCTGATCTTTATTGGGAAAAACTAAATGTAAAAATTTCAAGTAGACTCACATACAATCCTTATTAATTAGTGGGTTTTCCAAACCCATTTATCACTTCCAATGGGTCCTCCTACTATTTTTCGGAAAGTGTCAAGGACCCCCTAGAATGAACCTCCACCGTTGATGTTATGATTAGTTGTTTCACCGATCCACTTTCTGGGGGTCCCTCTGGCTTTATCCTCTAAGCGTGTTATATTTTTGAAACTCCAGTATGATGTTTGCATTGTTTGGATGTATGTGGTTCCACTATAAATCCTCACACTTTCTAACCCTTTGATTTTAATTGTGCGCAGAACCACGCTTTTGAAGTTGTAATATTTATATTGTTAGGATGCACATGGATCCACTACAAATACACACACTTGTTAACCATTTTATTTTAATTTTGCGCAGACCCACTTTTCTAAAGATGTATTGGTTACTTCAGAGAATCAAAGCCTTTGATCCACCTTTCTTATCAACCTACCCTAAAAGGTTAGGCTCATACATGCATTTAAATAAAAATTATTTCTCAAACCCATTTTTAAGGAAAGTAGGAACCTTTATAAATTTCTCCAATAGGCTCCTGTTGAGGCTTTGAAAATCGGTGCAACAACATTGGGGAAAACCACCCAGTCGGGGACTTCAAAACCATCTCTTTTCCGCTTGGAATGGTGGCTCCGACTAGATTTGTGGGACCACTTTCCCAATTTGATATAGTTGGGGTGAATGGATGATTTTATCTCTAAGTGGAACTTGATAGATGAAAATATAGGCAAGATTGCAATAATATATATATATATATATATATATATATATATATATATATATATATATATATATATATATATATATATCTTGAGATGAAATCTATTCTCTGTGCGATCTACAAAATAATGTTTCATGGATGAAAATAAAGATCATACATTCAGAGAAACAAAAACATTTGAGATAATTGATTTAATTAAATAGATTTAATAAAGCTTATATCACAACTTTTAAAATTGCATGTATTGCATATATACATAAATGATAACATCATAACATGTTCAAAAGTGAATTAATGTCAAACTGTAATTCAAACAAATATATAAGACAAAACATAATAAGATAAATGAACTATTCCTCATTTGAAAATCAAATAAAACACGTAAGATAAAAGTACCATATATATGTTTACTCTGCTCATATGAGAAATAACACTTGTTCCAACATTTTCTATTTAGAAAATTTTAAGAGTACAAAAATGCAACATTAGTAAAGTCTTCTTTTCAAAATTTCATGATCCCTTCTTAAAATACATGAAGGGGTTTAAATATAAAAATAATAAGTCTTAAAATATTCATTACAATAAAAATTGAGGAGGTTTCAAACAACCTTCCATAAATTAAGTAAAATTAAAACAGAAATATAAATTAAAGGGGTGATTTGTTGGAGGACTATCCTGTTGTCCCTTCTTCCATTTGATTCTTGAGTTGAAGAATATTAAGCATAGGCTTAACCTCTGGATGTTGGCCTGGCCTAATGCATAGGTGTCCAGTAAAAACAACATGATATAGTGGAGGTATCATGTATGAGGACGTATCTGTAAGACATCAAAGCATAAGACATTGGCTGTGAGGCTTCACTAGATTTCTCTAGTATTTTTCCCAATCCAGCTTTTCAATATTCATAATATGATCTTATTTTACTTTTGACACTTCCTTCCACTTTATTATTAAGTCTTTTACTAAAGGTAATGCACCTGGAGGACATAAGTCAATAATATTTTTTGCGAAAAGGTTCTGGCTGACAGTTTCACAATGTTTGTGGCAATGTCTTTTGCTCTGGAAAATTCTCTTTCTGCATTCTACAATTATGTATCCCATTCTGTGAACAATATCTCTTTGTTTGAGTCTTCAATTATGGGCAGGTTGGCCTTTTGACCATCAGAAAAATCCTTCCAAGTGACAAACTGGGGGACCTTATCATCTATGTCATCAAAACTAATCCTCATATCAACAATGCGATTCACAAGTGAATCACTCTGTTCAACTAATTCAAGGATTCTTGTTAATTTCTGACAAAAGACAGGTTGTTTTTGTGCCAATAAAGTGTTTAATTCTAAGGCTTCTTTCCTGAATTCATCAATCTTTGGTATATCTTTCATTTTCTCAATAGAAAGCTGGAATTGATGAATTAAAGTATCTTTAGAATTAATTTCACTTTTATGCTGAATTTTCAGTTGGTGCAGGATCTGCTAAAGCTGTGCGATCTGTACTTGTAACTGATGACTAATACTTTTCTTTTCTGCTTGTAACTCTGATTCAAGTTGGATGATCTTTTCATCCTTTTGTTTCATCAGTTGATGAATTTCTGATGCTTTTTCAATGGTTCCAAAAGCATAAGCTCCTGCAAACTATGATAAACGAGTTATATCCTATGAAGGATCTTACTATGTGTCTTTCCAAACAATTTCCATTGACATATCTTCTTGAATACGAGTTTGGGATTGCTCTATTCTCCTTCTTTTTTTTTATGTCTGCTAACAACTGCCTTGTGCTTAGGACTATAAAAAATGTCCAAGGGAGGAATCCTTTGAATATTAAGAACGATCTCAGAGGTTGGGAAGGCAAGAATGTATTCTATTCTTTTTTTTCTTACTACTTTTTCAGAGGGCCCAACAGTAAACGAGTCCTAGCTGGTAGTAGGAGGAGTTTGTACATTTTTCTATTGGTCAATAGTCATAGCTCTTTTTTCTTCTTGGAGTTTGAGGTCAAATTCCTTCCAAACATCCTTTAGATTTCTGGGGAAATCCATATCTATATCTTGACATGTTGTATTAAGGACTTCTGTATCCTTAATTTCTGATCCACTTTATTTTTGAGCCATGGTTTGAGAAACATCCAAAATTTTCAGTGGAATTATCTCCAGTCTCTCATTTATGTATTGCTGAAACTTTAGTAAATTAACTACAGCGTATTTGTCAACAGATTCAAATAAGTGATCAAAATCATCATCTTTGTGCACAAAGGGTATGATTTTCACTTGTGTATTGAAATTATTGGCGACTTTAAGTGGATCACACTGCCTGTTTGGAACTGTAAATAATTTCAAAAACTCAATCTAACCAATTTCCAAAATAACATGTTTGTAGTTGTCCAGTCCATAAACACTGCAACTAATTGGAAAAGAAGGCCATAATGCTTGCTTGGCAGCTTTCAAAAATTTGGTCATGCCATTTCCAACAGTCTGATATGCAACTTCTCTCGCGAGAAGTTTGTCAGGAACATACAGGGGTAAGACATGTGGTTGAGCTAAGCTCCCAAATACTCGTACAAAGGTGAATGAATCTTCACCAAACCATTTTCCTATAGAAGAAAAATCGGCTTGGGCCTCTTTCAAAATTCTGGGGGCTTTATCATTAAAAACAACTTGAAAAAGGGGTAGAATAACTCCATGAAAGATGTTTTAAAAATTATTTTCATATTTAGATTCGAACATAATACTATGAAATATATGAATGGGAATATGATCTTAGATAGTCCATTTATAGATCATGGCTAGAAAATATGAGGTAGAACATACATCATCCATAATATAGCCACTCATAAAATGGAGGAAAATTTTAGAAGAGATATAACGGCTCTTTCTATATTCTAAAATCTGGGTGGAAATATTATTTGATAGAATATTTCTCCAAGCCATAAAATAATCATATGTCACTGCTTCCATAAGGGGAACCCATTCTACTGAAAATTGAGTTGTGTCCGATTGACCAAAAAGTATAGACATTATAGCAGAGACATAGCAATAGGGACTTGCAAGAGATTCAGTTTTTAAATCCATTTTCATCATTCTTGTGTTTGTTATGATTTCTCCTCCATTTGTTTATTGGCATCGATTTGAGTTAATTTTCCTTGGAAAAATTTACAAGGAATTCCTTATCATAAATATTATCAGGGTCTAGAATATGGTAGAGTTTGCTTCAGGTCTTCAGCTTTAAAGGAACCAGTAATTGTTCCTCTGTTGTTAAGGAATTTCCTATCCTCGTTATTAAGATTGTCAATAATCCACCTTACTATATCAGTATATGGTAATATTTTGGGCTGCGTTGCAATTCGGTGAAGAAAAGAATTAGCTACGTCTCCAATTGAAGCTTCAGAAGAATTTGAGGCATCCACAGTTTCTTTTCTTTGTATTTTGCAAATTTTTTCGTCTTCAAGAAACTTATACATAGATTCCCATAAAGAAGATCCATTTTTAGGTCCACAAGTCATATCTGTAAATAGAGGCAACATATTTTTTCTCTTAGATGTAGTAGGCACATGGTTAATAGGAGCCTATGCTTCTTTGCTTTCTTCAGAGCATTAGACATTTCTGGAGAATTTTGCTTACTCATATTTGCCTGTAAATAAGTAAGAAATAATAAGCGGAAAGAGGGAACCTTTTAGTTTTACAATACACACGAATACCATAGTAATAGAAACATTTCAAATGGATGATACTTCACATGCTGATGGGATATGAATTGAATGCTCATTACAGGAAAATGATTATGGAGGTATGGGCTAGAAAACTGTTAATTTATGACATTGATAACCAATATGGGTTATCATGCCTATATAATCATTTCTAAATTGAAACCAAATCTATCGCATTACATCGTGGCTCGTGTGAAATATATTCATTAAATATTTATGAACTTAGATTTTTTTCCGATTATGACATCGCAATCACAATATCGACGAAAGTTGGTAGTATGCAACATGCGTGAGTTAACAAGAGTGTGATGTGCAATGTGTGATATGCTTTATCGCATCGGCGAATATGATCAGTAACAATAAGAACAGTTAAGCTTTGCGAAAGCATGATGTGATATGTGTTATCGCATCGGGGAATATAAGCGGTAAAAAATAAGACTATCAGGGAAAAATGCGATTTGCAAAGTGAGATAGCTTACGTGGCAGAAGTAGGTCCCATGGGCATTCTTTATAGGATTTACTTGAAAATATGGCCTTTTTCATTTAAAATCATTTTGATTATATACATCAGATCGCAAAAAAAAAATTCAAGTGATTTTTTTAGAATTATATATGCTTTGCAAGGATTTTGCAATTGCGATGAGGCAATTTATTTCCACTTAATTATTTAGAAAGCCAAATTTTAGAGTTTTCATCCATTTTTTATCTCTATTTCTATCAAAAGAAATACTCTAAGGGATTTATTTGGATTAAATCTAAAAATTAAAAGGGTCCCCATCATTTTCTGAGGTAACCATTGCTTAAAATAATGGGGGTTGTTGATTACACAACAATTGGCGATTCACTGGAAGAACTAGTTATCTATAAAAAACAATTTCTTATTATCTTCAAATAAGTAATAATAATTTAAGTAAAAAACAATTATTTTTCGAAATATTTAAATGAATAAAATTACTCTGAATATAAAAAACTCATCTATATCATTGATCTTTCATAAATCTTTCGTAAATAAATATCTTCATTGCTCTATATCAATCATTATATGGTTTAAAAGATAAAGTAAGTGTTCTTTTGTAACTTATATTTTTAATTTGATCCTTTTGTCATAGGTAGAACCACCGCTTCTAGTAAATATTAATAGCTCAAGAAAGGTTACCTTTTAACCATCAATGACACAATACTGTTCCATCCATTTATTTTACAATTTCTTCAAGATAACTCCTTTAAAACTCATTTTTATTCTTTTTCTTAAAAATTAATTGTCCTAGCTTGATGACCAAAAAGTGACAATGCCATTCACTGGTTATGATTAAACTGAGCAAGATGGCCCGTGATGAGACCCCTTGTCTTATGATTTTACTAATCATGATCCATTGCCCTAATTTGGTATGCAGTTGCGGTAATGGAAGTTAATCATTGACTTATGATCATGGTAAAAAAGCTATTAATGAGATCTTTTATCCTTTTAAGTTTTTTTTTATATATTTTTGAATCACTCTAAAAATGTATTTCCAATGAATGGGGAGAATCAGTGACTCCTTAAGAGTTTTGGATGACAGTTTAGAGTTTAAGATGCTTAGTTACAAAAAGTATTTTCTTTGTAAAGATGAACCTTTTTATGATTGATGCTAGAGTAAAAATACTTTTGAAATTTTGAGTTTACAAATTCTACAATTTTGATGGAAATAGATTTTAGATTTTTATGGTATTCATTTAATTTTCTAGCTTAGTAGTTATTTCCTCAAAAAATTCTATTCTTCAAAAATAAAAACATAAAATATTCAGAGGTGTTGTGAACAACCAAAAGTAAGTAATCAAACATTATTTTCCTAAAATAAAGAAATTAAAAAAAAGGTATAGTACATTTATAAGATAATTTTCTTCTAAGAAAATATTTTTTTCAGTATCAGCACATTAACAGGGAGTAAGTCTTTTCTCCCTTGAAGGTCTTGTAAAATAAAGGTTGATGGGCCAACTTGTTCAATGATTTGGAATGGTCCAGGCCACATTATTTGGAATTTGGTATGCTTACCCTTTTCCTCATGTGATTTGTCCCATTTGAGTACGAGATCTACCAGTTGGAATTTTTTTGGGGAAGCAAAATTTGCATCAAAATAATTTTTCACTATTTGCTGATGATGAGCATGAGTTATCCTGGACTTTTCTCTTTCTTCTTCCATTTTAAGGATCTGTGACATTCTTAATTGTAGGAAAGAAGAATTTACTTCATCAATAAATTGAAATAGGGATAATGAGGGAAGAACTAGATTTGAAGGAATTACAACTTCTTTCCCATAAACGAAATTAAATGGAGAAGTTACTATGGAGGATTTTTGAGTAATCCTATCTGCACATAGTGAAAATGTTAAAGACTTATGCCAATTTTTCTGATTCTGATCAATAGTTCTTTTGATGATTCTCATGATATTTTTATTTGTTGATTCTGCTAGACCATTCCCTTGGGGATAGTAGTTAACAAAGTATTTAAGCTTAAAACTTCTTTTAAGAGTGAATTTTGTCATGCTATTTCCCGATGTAATATTCCTACTTAGCCCAAGCTAAGAGGAATATTCATTTTTGTTTCATTTTATTTTGATTGAATAAATGAATCAAGGAGGACATGTAAAACTCCTGAAAACAATGAACAAATCCATGCCTATGTGAACAGAGACAAATCTAGGCCATATAAAATAAACACATGCAGGTGTGAATGGGTTTGAACTATGAGACTGGGTCAACCTTGACCAAATCCACAGCACAGTCAAGATTCAATGTACCTCATGGATACACAACGCAGTTCTAAATGGAGGCTCCAAATGTGAAAGGAGCTAACTCATTGAAGTGGTTTAGGGTTTGACAAGGCTTTTATCTTATAAAATGAAGAGGAGAGAAGCATGAGAGGCTTGTTGATGATAATCATTTTCTAAATATATTGTCTGTTTAGACATTTCTTTTTCTCTTGTTGTTTAGCTTAGAATAGTGCTGTTTAGCACTGGGTGTTCCTGAGTGGGAATCCCACCTCCTTCCTAGAGCATCTCTTGGAGGAGCCTTGTTTGTCTTGTCCACTATCTAGAATTTGGCCAAGCTTCATCTTACACCTACAACGCTAGTCTTGTTTAGGATTGGGTTGTCCTTGTGAGCTGCAACAAGTGGAGGATAGATCTCTTCATATCTATGCAACTCTAGCACCCCTTTTCACTGGGAAAGTCATCTATCCCTTTGACAAGAGTGTTCTAGACCTTGGGAGCTTTAAATCTAGACCTTGGCATCAGGCCAAAGCATACTCAGAGTCTACAACACAGTTCCTTTTTCAATACTACGTTATTTGCAGTAGCAGAGTTGCAGGGAGTTTTGGCATCAACTTGGAGGGGAGATATCTAATGATTGGATCCTTCCTTTCACTGTGGTGATCCATGGATTGACCCTCAAGTCCATGTTTGTTTCAGATCTGATCTTCTATACATTATATACTTCAGATTTTTCTGAATATTACTGCAGATATGTAACTTAGATCTCAAATCTACTCTTGTACTTTCATGTTTTGCTGAGATCCCCAAGGGGAATGTATAAAGGAGCCTTTCTTGTATACAGTTCTAAATTAGATCCATATTTTTGTGTACAGATCTACTCTAGATCTGAGTTATAATATACTGCTGCTTTAGCCCCTTTAAAATAATGTTGTCAAGTTTATGCAAACTTTTCTTATGGTTGCAGCACCTCATTTCTGAGGGTTTCTTCTTCTAAATCCTTCTCCTTTCTGTTGTACATTGTATAAGATGCCGTGTAAAGTTATTTTTCTGATGTATAGCTGAAACATGAGTTTCCATACTAATATCCTTCAAGTATTGGGCTGAACTACGTTATTTTCCAGCATAGTTGTTTTTGTATTGCTGCAGTCCCCTCTTTGGGCATTTTCTAGCTGCACTAGGTGTGGGGAGACCTCTTTAACCCACCTAGAAGGATTTTTTTTTAAATCCATATTGGATTAAATTCTTAGATTTTTAGATCTAAGGGATCCAAGTGCTGATTTCCAATCCTGTAGCATCCATTCCTAAAAAATGCATTTTCAGGCATGCCTTGTTAGCAGTCCTGATTTTGGGATATTACAGTGGTATCAAAGCATGATCTTTGGATCATCCTATGAGTCTCAAAGACAAATATCAAGATGATGAAAAGAATGAGCTTGCTCTCATCAGTTTTTAGATCTAGAAAGGACCTCTCCAAGGAGGTTAAGAAGACAAAATAAGGAGGAGAGGAAGGACCATGCACTTCCTACTCTCACAAAGAAGAAGATAAGAAGCATAGAGGAAACTTGGATCATCAGATCCTGACTGAGTACCTTTTTGAGTATAAGACTCAACCTAGAGCCTTCAAGGAGACTCTAGCCTTCCCATAGTTCATTCAACTGAAGTAAGGGAGGATACCCTACAACAAGGGAGAAATCAAGGGCAAAAGATTTCTATTGTCCACTTTTGATGGGACATCTGTAGCCAAAGCTTGGGCAAGAAGACTCAGTGCATTTTTTCTACTACATCCAGTGGTAGAGAGAGAAGCAGTGGAGATTGCAGTGCTACACCTAAAGGGTGAAGCAAGCAATTGGTGGTTCAGTCATGTGAGACATGCAAAGGTATCTTCTTTTGCATATTTCACTCAAAGGGTGATCAAGAGATTTTAGGAAGACAAGTCCTCACTGTCTCTTGAGGATATTTGTACCAACACTATGAAATCCTTAGAGGAGTAGCCTTCAACACCAGCAGTTGAGGGAGCCAACATAGTAGAAGAAGGAACTCTTGCAACTATACAAGATGTTCCCAAAGCCTATCAAGGTATGATTGAGTTTCCACCTTCTATTATTGCAGCAAACCTTTCTGAGGGTTGTGCAAACCTGCTGTTTCATGACCCAGAATCATCACTTACTGCTAATCCAGAGTAGAAAATTTGTATTACGTTGTCCAAGAGAATAAGTGAAGAAAGGAGGACCCATTCCTCATGGGAGAAATCAGATGTCAGCTTCATTTAGGAAGCAATGAAGACAAGGGGTAGACATCTTGAGATGAGAAAAATTTTCTCCTCTCTAGATGACACTTTCTCAATGAGCATGCCACAGCTCAAAGAGAGACTTCTACTTGCAGTAGATCCAAGACCCCAGTAGTTTTGGAAGCCCATGAATGAGGAGGAGCTCTCATCAAGAGATCCCATGGAAGGTGCACTTCAACGTTCCATGAAGTGCAAAGTTCTTCAAAGATTTGAGGGGGTTGGTGTCCTACAATGGGAGGGTACAAAATGTTTGCATAATGAGGTACATGATCCACCGATGGATGAATGGATGTGGATGGTGAGCAAGAAGCTGGAAAGCTACTTGCAGAACTATGATACCAGGCAACAGGAGGCTTGGCTGCGTTGGTTACTTTTGAAAGAGTTTGGCCATCATCCTCTTTCTAAGGGTATGTGGAGGAAAGATGTGTGGAAGGATACTTGCATCATTGAGCAGCAAGGAGTATGGACACATTGTGTTTATACATAATTCTTCATATCAATCACCATGTTTTCACCACATGATTTATATGATGGAGGTATGGGGAGGCAACAATATTTTTTGTTGCTATGGATGTTCTTGGGAGAGCAAGAGCAGAGTTTCTCTCACACTTTGCATGATGTTGCAAGAGGAGGAGATGGCATTATCTCCTTAGACTTGGATGATATAGAAGTACTTCCACTCTGGAAGGAACTTCTTGTTTGTAGCAACATTATGGAAGATGTATTTGACAATGAAAATGTCAAATAAAGGAGTTATGTATTGGCAGGAGCCTATTTGCATAGGCCAAAAATGCTATCACTCTGGAGCATGAACTTATGGATGGAGTGTCCCCAGGATCATTCCACTCTTCTTGAACTTGATGGACAAGGAGGAGATGAGAAATATTGAGTAATGGATGGAGACATCTATTGCTGTGATGTGCTCTTCTTGGCTTGGATTTCCAAGGACACGAGGAAGGATCTTCATGCAGCATATGGTTCATTCCTCTTCATGGGAGTGTGTCATACCACTATGGAGGAATAATTCATATACATATGCATCATATTTCTCTTAACACATGATAAGAATATTTTTTTTTCATCCATGGATTATCTAACGCAATATTTGGATACTCTTACCATTCATATTCAGTACATTTCTCCACAAGAGGGCAAGCTTTTCGTTAAGCTCCATGATCAACAATGGGCCAGAATGTATGATGGAGACAACCATCTCTTATATGGCCATGGAAAAGTGTTGTATTACTTCATGTATATTCATTTTTTGTATACAACCATCTACTATTCACTAGTAAATGAAATAACATACATAGACCACCATGTATCCGACAACCACTTCCTTTGTAATTTTCTGAAGCTACAGTTGGAAAAATTGCATTATAACTTCATGGGAGACTGTTGGTACCTTACTGCATCATATGAAGCCTTTATTATTTCCTTTTTCTTGATGCTAATCATGGTTCCAATTGCTCATGCTGATCTTGATTTTTTGAGGAGAATGATTGGAGAGGAAACACATTGGTTAGATGTGTTCTTTTGGGAATAGGATTCCCACATTTTCTGCATTGCATGTTCTAATGGGAACATGAGAGGAGATATGGCCACCACAACCAAACACTTGTTTCTTTATGAGGTGGGCCATGAGTTTGATGAGATGCAATATGGTGATGATTTCCCATCCATCACATATGGAATGGGTTGGGCCAGCTTGATTCACAGTGTTGGATAGGAGATCTTTAGAAATCTAGTCTTCATCTTGCCTCTTAAAGGCAACACTATTGCAGCACAGGATCAACAGACACTCCACACTTATCTTAAGTGGAGAGGAGGGGTAGGCACCTATGTCTACCATGTACAATTTTTCAGCCCACCTTCATTGCATGAACTCAAGGTCGAGGAAAATTTTCTGGAGTTGCCATGTTGGGAGGTGACTCATTTTGTATGGATGATTTCTTGGGGAAAGTTGTTTTCCCAATACATTTCAGTTATATCCTTTTAGTTGCTTGAGGACAAGCAACATTTGGGAGGGGAGGACTGTAATATTCCTACTTAGCCCAAGCTAAGAGGAATATTCATTTTTTTTTCATTTTATTTTGATTGAATAAATGAATCAAGGAGGACATGTAAAACTCCTGAAAACAATGAATAAATCCATGCCTATGTGAACAGAGACAAATCTGGGCCATATAAAATAAAAACTTGTAGGTGTGAATGGGTTCGAACTATGAGACTGTGTCAACCTTGACCAAATCCATAGCGCAGTCTAGATTCAATGTACCTCATGGATACACAGCACAGTTCTAAATGGAGGCTCCAAATGTGAAAGGATCTAACTCATTGAAGTGGTTTTGGGTTTGACAAGGTTTTTATTTTATAAATGGAAGAGGAGAGAAGTATGAGAGGGTTGTTGATGATAATCATTTTCTAAAGATATTTTCTATTTAGACATTTCTGATTGTCTTGCTGTTTAGCTGAGAATAGTGTTGTTTAGCACTGGTTTTTCCTGAGCAGGAGTCCCACCTCCTTCCTAGAGTAGCTCTTGGAGGAGCCTTGTTTGTCTTGTCCACTATCTGACATTTTTCCAAGCTTCATATTACACCTACAGCGCTGGTCCTATTTAGGATTGGGTTGTCCTTCTGAGCTGTAGCAAGTGGAGGATAGATCTCTTCAGATCTATGTAGCTCTAGCACCCCTTTTCACTGGGAAAGTCATCTATCCATTTGACAAGAGTGTTCTAGACCTTGGGATCTTTAGATCCAGACCTTGGAATCAGGCCAAAGCATACTCAGAGTCTACAACGTAGTCCCTTTTTCAATACTGCATTATTTGCAGTAGCAGAGTTGCAGGGAGTTTTGGCATCAACTTGGAGGAGAGATCTCTAGTGATTAGATTCTTCATTTCATTGTGGTGATCCATGGATTGGCCCTCCAATCCATGTTTGTTTTAGATCTGATCTGTTGTACATTATATACTTCAGAATTTTCTATTATTACTGCATATTTGTAACTTAGATCTCAGATCTACTCTTGTACTTTCATGTTTTGTTGAGATCCCCAAGGGGAATGTATAAAGGATCCTTTCTTGTATACAGATCTGAATTAGATCCATATTTTTGTGTACATATCTGCTCTAGATCTGAGTTATAATATACTACTTCTTCAGCCCTTTTAAAATAACGCTGTCAAGTTTATGCAGAATTTTCTTGTGGTTGCGACACCTCATTTCTGAGGGTTTCTTTTTCTAAATCCTTCTCCTTTCTGTTATACATTGTATAAGCTGCTCTGTAAATTTATTTTGCTGATGTATAGATAAAACATGATTTTTCATACTGATCTCCTACAAGTATTGGGCTGAATTGCATTATTTTCTAGTAGATTTGTTTTTGTATTGCTGTAGTCCCCTCTTTGGACATTTTCTAGCTGCACTAGGTGTGGGGAGACCTGTTTAACCCACCTATAAGGATTTTTTGACAAATCCCTCTTGGATTCAGGTCTTCTTTTTTTTGAAAAAATTCGTAACTTTTCATTATGATAGGTTACATGTTACATCATCTGGTAGTATGTACTACTATTCAGTCCAAAGACTAATGCAAGCTGTCACAAAACCTGTGTGATGGCCAAAGATCAGTCCAAAAAAATATGGATGAAACCCATGTCCACAAAGTAAGTTCGGTGCATAACATACTGCAGAGATTTACAAAATAGCATATATAAAAAGTACAAGCCGAAATATAAATATAACAAGGGAGATAGTAACAAAATGCTCCCAAGTAGTTGTATAGCTAGACAACCAAAACTACAGGTGCCTCCTCAATGAAAGGCCAATGAAAATATCTGTAAATCTGTCCTCTAGTATGTTCTGTGATATGCCAGGTACCCCAAATTAGCTCTGAAGCTTCTTTGGACAGCTGGTCAGCCACTTTGTTCCGAGACCTGAAAATATGAGTCACTGAGATGGAGTCAAAAAGGGCTCTGAGATGATGGACCTCTCGCAACAATGCAGTCAATGTGTGCGAGTGACAATATGCAAGATTGTTGAACCAATTGATCACAAGTTGTGAATCACCAAATATCTGGATGGAGTTGCAGTGAATATCCCGGGAAAATGTAAGAAGGAGTCTAAGGCTTTGCAATTTTGCATAGTTGTTTGTGCCAGGTCCCAGGCCCATTTTGATTTCATAATAGTGATGTTCAGTTAAATATAGAATGGTGCCTCCCTCGCACCCCTGTGCGTTGGATGCACCATCAAAGTAGGCCCATGCCCGGTCATGGTCAATTGTTTCAGGTGTGATGAGAGGAGAAGTATTGTGTATGCAGTCCTCAGGCAAGAGTTGAAAAGTTGCAATAGAGGCAGCGCTTATGTGGTCATAGTCAATAGGAGTGTTATTAAATATCTGTTTATTGCGCCCAATCCAAATCTCCCATGCAACAATCAGTGGGATATTACGCATTCTTGGGTTGTAAACATGATGCTGCCACCAGTTGGTGCAGGCCTCAATTAATGTTCCGCCCTGCCAAATAAATCAGCAGCCAAGACCAGTGATGACCCGCATCCAAATTCCTTTGATGGAGTTGCAATGTAGGAATAAATGGGTCGTCTCCTCACAGTATGCAAGACAGTAGCAGCATCGAGAGGTCCCATGATACGCCCACCTGTGGAGATATTCCATCGTGGGTATGCACTGATTAAGGATGCACCAGAAGAGGGTTCGATGCTTGTGCGGTGCCTTTAATTTCCAAATATTGCGCCACCACCATGCCTGTGTTGGGGGCTTATTTTGTTGAATAAGGGTGAGGTATCCCAGTTTGGGAGTATAATGACCATTTGGTGAAACAACCCATATCAAATTATCAGCCTGATCAGTGATGCGGATTTTTGTTGCTTTTAAAGCCCAGATATAATTTTTCCATTCCCGAATGCCAGCCTATGGGAGCTCAAGATCAATTGCTTGTAGCCAGGCTTGACCCTGCCAAGAGGAGTTAACCCTGTCCAAGATCTGTGCAAGATAGAGGATATTTCTGTGGGCAAGGTGCTCAATTATGAAATCCGGAAGTTTGTAGTAAACACCACTCCCCGACCAAGAATCAATGCCTATGCGGATTGAAGCGCCATTGCCAATTTGCCATGATAAGCCATTCTGAATAATATGTGCTGCTTTTGTGATAACCTTCCAAATGATTGATGCACCCGGCGACTGACTGATTCTGTCCTGGATCCATTCGAGAGGGTTGGATTCAGGTCTTAGATTTTCATATCTAAGGGATCCAAGTGGTGGTTTCCAATCCTATATCATCCATTCCTGAAAAATACGTTTTTCAGGCATGCCTTTCCAGCAATCCTGATTTTGGGATATTACACCCAAAAATAAGATGCATTATCAAACATAAGTGCATTGGGTAAGCCAAATTTGGTAAAATGAATTGATCAATAAATTCAATAATGGCTTCAGAGTTAGATAACTTTACTGGAATTGTCTCCACCCACTTAGTAAAATAACATTTTGCAGTGAGAATATATTAATGCTGCTGGGATGAGTTAGGAACAATCTCACCTATGATATCTAATCCCAATTTCTCGAAATTTTGTTCAATGTTGACTGGCTACAATGGAAAGGCTGGTTTTCTTTGTCTTTCAGTAGCATTTAGCATGTTTTGCATTTTCTCACATATGTATGCGCATATTTGAAAAAAGTGGGCTAGTAATAACCTGCATGAAGGATCTTATGTGCAGTGGTATCTCTAAAGAAGTGCCTAGATGCAGGTCCATCATGGAGTTCCTGCAAAACCCTCTAAGCTTTAGGTTTCTCAAGGCATATTAGTAGTATAGAGTCATATTTTTTCCTAAACAAGACATTGTGTATGAGTTGATATTGATTAGCTTTCAATCTTAAAGCTCTTTTTCTTTTATGATTGAGTTCTATTGGAGCATATACATTTTTTAAGTAAAATATTAAATCAGTATATTGTGATTATGAATCATTTAAGCTTACCTCAGCAATTTGAACATTATTACTCGAATATTCATCATTTGATATATTGGATGCTCCAGATAGTAGTTTGCAGAGACCTTTTCCTCTAATGATTTTTCCTAGTCTTATTTCAATGTGATATTCCTGCAAAGAAGTTACCCAATTTTCTCTCTTTTCTCCTAGTTTTTTCTGAATAAGCAGTTGCCTTACAACCAAGAATGGAATTATTACCTTAGTGTGTGTTTTAAGGATAAAGGTCTAAAATTATTCAAAGATTTAAAGACAACAAATGATTTTTTTCTACTTCAAAATAATTTAGTTCAGCACCTTGGAGGTTTGAACTAAAGAATGAAATGGGTGCTTCGATCTTTTGATCATCAATCTCTGTCAATATAACAATGTAATATTTTTCCGATGCAAAAGTATATAAAATAAAATGTTTAGACAAATCTAGGGTAGTTAGAGAAGGTGCATTAATGATAGCTTCCTTGATCAAATCAAAAGCTTCTCTTTCATCATGTCCCTATTTAAAAAGTGAATTCTTCTTAATCATTACTTGCAAAGGTAAAACAATTTGAGAAAAAATTGGAACAAATATTTTGAAAAAAATTATTTGTCCTAAAAAGGACTGCATGGATTTTATGTTATGGGGATGTGAAAGTTCATAAATTTCCTTAATTCTTTCAGGATCAATACAAATGCCCTATTTTGAAATGATAAATCCGAAGAGTTTTCCTTCACTTAAAGGAAAAAATTTTAGGATTTAAGGAAGTTCCATATTTCAAACAGCATTCAAGGATTTGTTTAAGATCACGATAGTGGTCCTTCATTTTCTTGGGGTAAATAGTTATATAATATAAATAAACAACCACAATTTTATTGATTAATCCCCTAAAAGAAATATCCATTGCTCTTTGAAAAGCTACTCCTGCATTGATTAATCTGAATGGAATTTTTTGATAGGCATAAGTGCCCCATTTTGTTCTAAATGTAGCTTTTAATCTATCTTCAGGATCAACCAAAACTTGATTATAACCTAAAAATCCATCAAGAAAAGACAATAATTCAGAACCAACAACTGATTTCAAAATTTGTTCCATCGGTGGTAATGGTAAATTATCTTTCAAGAAAGCTTTGTTTAAGTTTATAAAGTCAATAAAAATACGAATATCGTCGTTATTTTTCCTAACAGGAACTAAATTTGATACCCACTTAGAATGCCTAATAGGAAAGATAATCTTGGCTTTAAGGAGTTTGTTGAGTTCACTTTTTATTTGAGTTTCAAGATCAGGGTGAATTTTCCTTAACTTTTGTTGTACATTTTTTTCAATGGATATCATTGGGATAGTATGTTGAATAATTGAAGTATCATAAGTTTTTAGATCTTCATATTTCTATGTGAAGACATTCTTGTATTTTTTCAATAAATGAATAAAGGTTAATATTTCATCAGAGGAAATATCAAGTCCTAAGTTGATTTTTTGAGGATTTAGATCTATTCCAAGGTTTACCAGTTCAAAACTCAAGGTTTAACTTTGGATTTTAGAATTAGTAACCTTTTGGAATCTATCTTTAAGATCCAAAATCTATTCGAGTTTGACCACAGACTAAGGTATAGCATTTTCTCCAAAATTCTGTTGCAATTGCCTTTTTTGTTCATATTCATCGATTAACTGATCATCATATGATCCTTTTGATGTAAGAAAATTGATAACATCATCGTCATCATTGAATACTCTCCAATTAGTAATATTATTAGGAATAGATGGGCGAAAAATCAATTCTATGGAAAATCTATTTGGGCTATAATATTATGAAGGAATAATCTTGGATGCTACATTTGCTAGAAGTTCTACACTTGCATTTTGAATTCTTGGAACATACAAGATATTGAATGCTAAGAAATGAGAGGTAAGAGACTATACTAATGATTGATAATGTTTAATATGGTCGAAAATACAGTGTACGGTATTTCTTACTTTCTTAAAAATTATTTTAGAATCTCCATATACCTTAATATACTTAACACCAAGATCAATTTATTTGTTTAAGCCCTAAACTAGTGCCTCATATTCTGCAGTGTTATTTGTGCATTCAAATTCAAGTCTGCATGTCAGCATAGTATTTTTTCCTTCTGGATTGATTAATATATAACCAGCTCTTGCTCCTTCACTGAATTTTGACCCATCTGTTATCACAAAATCAGACCTCATAGGCTGCCAATCAAGCTAATCTCATGTAACTGTTTCAAACCAATATTTTGGCTGAGGCTTAGCCTCCTCAACCTGAGAGGGCTCTCTCAAGGGTTTATGATTTTTGATAAATATGTAGATGGCTAACTCTATATGGGATAAAAATAGATAAATCATATAAACTGGTTGTAAATCACCTTATTAAGTATACATTTGGCTTATGGAGTTATAATAGCTTCAGAAAAACCAAAATAATCTACCTAGCATGGAAGTCAAGGCATATCATAGTTCAAGTCAAGGAATAAACATATAGAACAGTGAAACACACAGTGAGTTTGTTTATGAAGGAATTTAGAGCATCATTGATGAATTCTGAGTAACATAAGAAAACACCACTACAATAGAATATTGAAAATATGTCATCAGAACAAGAACACACAAGAATTCCTTATGAATCTTGAGTTGTCTAAGTAGAAATTTTGTATTAAGTTGAAAACAGTGACTTACAAAAAAACAGAGTCTTTTTGCTAACAAATGTCCAACCCATTCTACTTTGACTCCTTGATCTTTTATAGATCATTTAAATAATAATATAAGCTTATCCACAACTAGATACATCGAATTCCTATGCTTTGACACCTATAATAACCATGAAACATGGTATTTATTACAAACACAGTTGTAAAACTAATATAGAGTCCTATTACAAATAGAATTAGAACTCTTTTGATTCCACTCAAAAAAGATTTATATAAAATTAATTACATAATTTGCCACCTATATTTCCATTAAGTCGAATCCTGATGATGATCTCCAACCTGTTATGACCATGATGCTTATGATGTTGATCTCCTGCAATTTAGGAAACTGCTCCCCTTTTTTTAGGCTTAGGATTCTTTTAGTTTCTTGAGATGTTTTGACAACTTCTAACCCATAACTTTGAAGCTAATTGATGTCAAGAACATGATTGAAATATGTCCCAAGTCATCCCTTCATGCCAGCTATGTAAACCCACTTTGAACTTCTCAAAACAGTGAAAATAGACTTCCGCTACGAAAGCAACACAGTTTCGTAGCACTTTTCGTAGCGCAGTATTTTATCCATTTTCCTTCAAAATTTATCTTCCTTTCCTTCAAGGTTTCTCTGATAATCACTTGAAATAGCTTCCTTAGAAATTTCAAGTCAAAATTCATGATTTTCCCTCCAAAATTTGATAAGGAAAAGGGTGAAAAAGCTGCTACAGCAGTTTCGTAGCGCATTTCGCCCTTTTTGCACTACAGGCGCTACGAAACTGTTGTGTAAGTAGTTTTTTCCAGTTTTTCTTCAAAAATTGAAACAAAAAGATGCTATAACTTTATAAAATCACTTTCCTCATCAAAGCCATCAACTATATGAACTAAAAACATAACCTTTACAAAATTTAATCCTCATATTTCCATTTTGATTTTGCTTTGAATTTGTCATTTTGTACCTCTGCTTTTTAGTTCATCTTGAGAATATTTTAATTATAGCTCCAAATATTCCACTTGGCCTCTTAGCTTTCTATTACTGGCTCTCAAATTGGTGTTGATCACTCTAACAAATTTTTCTTCTTTAATGGCAGGAACTATCCATGTAAAGAACTGTTGTGTACTGCTTGGGATCTCTGACCTAGCAACTGTTTGACCTTCCCAAACAACCTTCCTCCTCTTGAATTTTTTCTTTTCAATGTTGTGTTTTCTTTCCCTCTTTCTCATAATTTCCATCTCTTGATTTTCTATCTTCAACCTTTCTTCCATAACTTGACACTCTGACATGTGTTCCTTTCCCTCCTCAATCTTGTTGGCTGCATGCTCCACTATAAGTGATGAGAGATCAACCACCTCTTCAGGGACTTTAGATGCTTCAATGGTTAATTGGATATATTTACTGCCTTCTTAGAGTTTCTTTTCATTCCTGGTTAAAGGTTTCCTAGCTTGAAAAACAAAAGTTGCATTCTCACCTTCAAATTCTAACTTCTCTACTGATTTCATTTTTCTCTATTTGGGTTCATTAACTACAATGAAATCTGCCTGCACAATGGGTGATTCTTCTATATCAATTGCATGTAGTATATCATCCAAGTTTCCTTTCATCATTGGGTTTTCCTCTATGATTGAAACCCCTACTTTTCCCTTTGATGTTGATACTTGACTTCTTGTCTTTCTCTTGCTCTCCTGCTTACTGGCCACCTGTTTTTGTTTTGTTTATTTGACCCTTTCTACTTTCTGTTTTGTAGATGATGGGGTTTTTGCAACAATAATTGATGCTTTCTCAGTTATATCTTCAAATTATTTCCTTGTTTTCAAGTTCACAAACCTCTTTTCTTTGGTAACCACTGGCTGACTGGATTCTGCTACTGGTGGTGAGGGATTTCCCTTGATCTTAGGGTTTCTAGCTAGGGTTAGGGCTTCCATTTCAAATCCACTCATAAATAAAAAGGAATAAAAATCTCTATTTATTTTATGAAGCTCATTTAAAACCAGTAACTTAATCAAACTGTGATGAAACAAAAATGTTTCACAGCCATCAGATTTAGCTTGGACTTTGTCAGCCATTTTGGCAAGTAAAATGGTAAATCTAATGATATCATTCTTGTGAAATGCAACAGCAGTTTAAAATGATAAGTGTAGACTTTATGGTACCTGACTTCACATGTGAAATATATTTGGATGTTGAATAGAAACGTTGCATATTTATCCTTGATACAACACCTGGGTATTTCATTTTTCAAGTCCATGTCTACAAATTCAGGTTTCATAAACTCCTTGCATGGCTCCATGTCAAACCTAAAACCTTTAAACCAATATTTTTGTCCCCTTGGTATTTTTTTCATAGTAGCTATGATCTCAGGTGTCACTGGCATATTTATCATTCCAACTTTGGTAGTGGTTCCACTGAAATGTAGAGCAAACTCTTTGGACACCTGAGTGTGGAAACCCTGTAGCTTTTCACAAAATTTGAGATATCCAGCTTTGCTAAAAGCCTCCATTACCATTTGATCCTCCATAACAGCATTTACATTCTCAGGCTCGTATCTTAGACAATGTCCCCCTCTTTGGACCTTCTTCTCCTCTGCCATTTTTCTTGTAAAGAAAACTTTTTAGCTTCTCTAAAACCTGTAAAATAGCCTCTCTTGATTTGATGAACAACCTTGCTTGATAATGGTGTGAGTTGTCTTTGAAAGAAAAATAAGCTTATCCTTACTGCTTCAGAGCTTAGATAACATATGTGAAGGTAAATGAAACATATATGACTTAATTAGGAAAAAAAATTGAATTAGAGATGTCACCTCATGACCAAATGATGTTTAATTGATATCCTATCATGACTATGATGATTGAAGGATAGGTAAGTACATTGAATCTGGTAACTAACTAATTCACCATACCCCTATCATGTCATTCCCCAACTGAAACTGCAAATCCTAGCTTATTTTACACGAAAGCTAAGAAACCGTGCTTTCGTAGCTCTCATAGTGTAATTTCGCACTTTGCGCTACGAAAGTAGTAGCACTTTCGTAGTGCAAAACTCACTCTTTGAACTAATGGCACTACGAAACTATGGATTTGTGGCTAATTGCAGAAAATTGACCCAAAACTTACTTAGATGACCCTTAAATGGAAAATGTGAACTTTTTAACTATGGAATGGACCTAAAAGGACCTTTTTTTGAATTTTGATGGTGAACACTAAACCTCTAAAACTATGACATACCCTTAACCATGTTAAAATGAATTTCAAAAATATTTAGATCATGATCAAAACAGAGTTGACATGCCATGTTTGAAATTTTTTTAGTGATAACACCATCAAAATATAATCTCAAAAATAAATTATTAATATAAGGCTTATCTATAGTATTTACACACATAGAAGAATCATACTGAGAAAAAATTTCAATCTGAGAATTAACTGAATTGGTAAGGAATGGGGACTTTAGAGCATTGGAATTCCCTAAGAAGGATTCAACATAGTAATTACCGAGAATGTTATTAGTAAAGGCCATGGGTTCATTTTCTTCTTCGAATTTAGTTACTAAGTATTTTAAATGTTTTTCATGGTCTACTCTGATTTGATTTGGCTTACCATTATGGGGAAGCCACATATGAGACTAGTCAGTAGCAAAATAGTCATGATGCTTTTTTGACCAATCTCTACTTAGGATTAGACAATAAAAATCAGGTATATTAGCAACTAAGATATTAATTACTTGATGAAATTTTGGATTGGATGCTAATCTGATAAGGATTGAATGAATTTCTCCTAATACCTTAACTTTTGTTTTGTCTAATTTCACAATATGTACTGCTAAATTTTGAGGAGATATATTCAATTTCATAAAAACATAATATGGCATAATGTTTGATGAGGCTCCAAAATCAATTAAAATATTATGAACATTTTTGTTGAATACTTCAAAATTTAACAGAAAAGGAGGAGTCTGTGAATTAGATATGTCACCTATTAAAATAGCATCACTTGCGTAAATTTTCTCAGGTGAATCGTTAGGAGGCTTACCTATTCCTTTAGCTACTTTCAAAGTTACAGTAGTAGGCAAGGGTGTAGCAGGAACTTCATTCAATTCTTTAAGAAAAAATTTCTATTGCCGTTTCAATTTTCTTAGCTCATGTAGAGAGATATTTTCTTTAATTTTCTTCATATATTCCACTATATTGTATTCAATAGTATCAGAACCTAATAATTCTTTAGAGGTAGATGGAAGAGTAGAAGAATTTGGATTTTATTGTGAAGAAGAAGTCTTTTATTAACTACTTTATCCTTAGCAACAAAGGATGAATCTTGTTTCTTTTGAGGTGACTGAGGTACGTCAGCAATTTTTTTACTTCTAGTATTTACCAAAAGTGCCTCATGTTAATTTTAATCATCAAAGGTTGGAAGGATAAAGTCCCACAGTCCATGAAATTCGACTAGATCTTCTTGTTGAGATTCTTCTGCAGATGATATTGTTTCATCATGATCTCCGTCTTGATCTAATTCAACATTTGAGATTACATTTGGGGATTGAGAAGCTTGGTTTTTCTTAAAAGAAATAAAATATTTCTTTGAAGAATATTCAACTATTTGTTTCTTTATCTAAACCATAACGTTCGACATGGTTGTGAGGACCTTTTTTAATCCTTCAAGATCATAGGGATCCTTGGATGATTTCTTTTCAGGCTCATCCTTAAATGAAACTTTCTTAGTTTTCCTATCTTCTTGAGAAATTTTATTCTCTACCAATGTAGCCTTATTGGATCTATTTAAAAAAATAGCAATATTAGAAGGAAGAGAGGATATATACCATTCTATTTTCACATTTATACCAGGCTTAGATGTGCTTGGGATTTTGTTGAGAAATTTATTAAATATGGAATTGAATTCTTTGATATTTTCCCATGTATTTGTTTTAATATCAGAAAGATCATTGATAAGGGTTGCAGTAGTACGATCATATCCAAATTTAGTAAGGAATTTTTTTTCAAAAATGTCCCAACTAATAATTGTGCCTGATGGTAATGAGAAATACGATGATCCAGCTGATCCTTGAAAATTATAAGGAAATAATCTAACTACACAATCTTCCTATGAAGCTTCATTAAGATTTATGGAAAGCTTGAAATTACGGAGATGCTCTTCTGCAGGTAATCCATCATTTGTATTATACTTAGGAAACCATATTCCAGGATGCTTGGGAAAATAATGAAGAGTCCCTGTTAATTGAACAACTCTAGGATTTTGCCAAGATCTGTTTGCCATTATATGAAGGGGAGGATTGGGTGGTCATAAAGGAAGATTTGAAGTAGAAGAAGTAGTTCCAATAATAGTTGAAGGTGAAGAAGAAACAATTATAGAGCTTATACTAATTGAAATAGTAGTTTTGGACTGATAAGAAGAAGAAGCGATATTAATCAATGAAGAATTTGTTTGAGAAGATGTGAGAGAGGGAAGAATAGCTTATGTTTTTTGAGAGGTAGAAATAGATTGAATCTCACTAGTTGATGATTGTGCTTCAGAAATAGGATTTTTCCTTCAATGAGAATGAAGAGGAAATTCAAAAGGGATTACTCCAAGTTTTTCACTCTTAGATCAAGATAATACACCAGTGCCTTAAAAAATCGAAGTGACACTTCCTTATAAGGCTTCAGAAAGTATAGATTTTTCTGCTGAAATTGAAATTTCTTCCAATTTCTTTATTAATGTATATAATTCAGGTGAGTCTGGAGTATATTCTAAAGAGATTTATTTATGAACAGAACCAGGAGATTTTGGGGGAGAATGAACAACTTCTGATTTATGAGTAGGAGATTTTGAAATAGGACTAGAATTTGTGGATTCAGAGGGAGAATGACTCTTGTGATGGTATTTAATTTTTAAATTAAACTTTGGTGCCATTCATAGTCATATAACCTTCCTTCCAGCGCCAAAAATGTTGAGGTTTCGAAAATCGGTGCAATAACATTGGGAAAAAACACCCGGTCGGGGACTTAAAAACAATCCCTTTTCCATTTGGAATGGTGGCTCCGACTGGATTTGTGGGACCAGTTTCCAAATTTGATACAGTTGGGGTGAATGGATGATTTTATCTTGAAGTGGAACTTAATAGATGGAAATAAAGGCAAGCTTTCAATAAACAATATCAATATATATATATATATATATATATATATATATATATATATATATATATATATATATATATATGTATATGTATATGTATGTATATGTATATGTATATGTATATGTATATGTATATGTATATGTATATATGTATATGTATATGTATATGTATATGTATATGTATATGTATATGTATATATACATACATACATACATACATACATACACACATAGATATATATATATATATATATATATATGTGTGTGTGTATGTATGTATGTATGTATGTATGTATATGTATATGGATATATATATATATATATATATATATATATATATATATATATATATATATACATATACATATACACATATACATATATATACACATATACATATACATATATACATATATCTATATATATGTGTATATATATATACATACACACACACACACACACACACACACACACACACACACACACACACATATATATATACATATACATACATACATACATACATACATATATATATATCCTGGGATCTCCGTGCAATCTACAAAATAATCTTTCAGTGGATGAAAATAAAGATCATACATTCACTTAGAGATATGAAAACATTTGAGATAATTGATTTAATTAAATCAATTTAATAAAGCTTATATCGCAACTTTTAAAAATGCATGTACTGCATATATACATAAATGATAACAGCATAACATGTTTAGAAGTGAATTAATGTCAAACTGTAATTCAAACAAATATATCAGAAAAAACATCATAAGATAAATGAACTATTCCTCATTTGAAACTCAAATAAAACACATAATATAAAAGTACCATATATATGTTTACTTTGCTCATCTGAGAAATGAAACTTGGTCCAACCTTTTCTATTCAGAAAACTTTAAGAGTAAATAAATGCAATGTCAGTAAAGTACTCTTTTCAAAATTTCATGACCCCTTCTTAAAATACACGAAGGGGTTTAAATATAAAAATAATAAGTCTTAAAATAGTCATTACAATAAAAACTGAGGAGGTTTCAAACAACCTTCCTTAAAGTAATTAAAAGTAAAACATAAATAGAAATTAAGGGGGTGATTTTTTGTAGGAATATCTTGCTGTCCCTTCTTCCATTTTCTCCTTGAGTTGAAGAATATTAATAATAGGCTTAACCTCTAGAGATTGGCCTGGTCTAATGCATAGGTTTCTGGTAAAAACAACATCAGATAGTGGAGGTAGCATGTATGAGGACATATCTGTAAGACAACGAAGCATAAGCCATTGGATGTGAGGCTTCACTAGATATCTCCAATATTTTTCCCAATCCAACTTTTCAATCTTCATAATATGATCCTCTTTTACTTTTGACACTTCCTGCCACTATCTTATTGAGTATTTTACTAAAGGTAATGCACGAGGAGGACATAAGTCAATAATATTTTCTGCGATAAGGTTCTGGCTAACAGTTTCCACAATGTTTGTGGAAATTTCTTTCCTTTACAAATTTCTCTTTTTTCATTCTTCAATTATATATCCCAGTCTGTGAACAATATCTCTTTCTTTGAGTCTTCAATTCTTGCCAAGTTGGCCTTTCGGCCATCAGCGGAATCTTGCCAATTGACAAAATGGGAGACCTTATCATCTATGTCATAGAAACTAATCCTCATATCAACAATGCGATTCAAAAGTGAATCACTCTGTTCACATAATTCAAGGATGCTTATTAATTTATGACAAAAGACAGCCTATTGATGTGACGATAAAGTGTTTAATTCTAAGGCTTCTTTATTGAACTCATCAATATTTGGGATATCTTTCATTTTATCAATATAAAATTGTAATTGATGAATTAGAGTATCATTAGAATTAATTTCACTTTGATGCTAAATTTTCAGTTGGTGCCGGCCCTCCTGAAGATGTGTGATCAGTACGTGTAACTAATAACTAATACTTTGATTTTCTTCTTGTAACTATGATTCAAGTTGGATGATATTTTCATAATTTTGTTTCATCATTGGATGAATTACTGATGCTTTGTCAATGGTTGCAGAAGAATAAGCTCCTACAAAATTTGATAAGAGAGTTAGATCCTGGGAAGGATCTAGCTATGTTTATTTCCAAAAAATTTCAATTGACATATCTTCTTGAATAAGAGTCTGGGATTGCTTTGTTCTTCTGATTTTTTTCTTTCTGCTAACAATTGCCTTGTGCTTAGGACTATGAAAAATTTCCAAGGGAGGAATCTATTGAATATTAAGAATGATCTGAGAGGTTGGGAAGGAAGAGATATATTCTATTCTTTCATTGCTTACTACTTTTTCAGAGGGTCCAACAGTAAACGAGTATTGACTTGTAGTAGGAGGAGTTTGTACAGTGTTTTTTTGGTGAATAGTCACATCTCTTTTTTCTTCCTGGAGTTGGAGGTCAAACTCCATCCAAACATCCCTTATATTGCTGGGGAAATCCAAGTCTATTTTTTGAACTTTAGATGATTTATCTTGATATGTTGTATTAAGGACTTCCATATCCTTAATTGTTGATTCACTTTATTTTTGAGCCATGGTTTGAGAAACATCCAAAATTTTGAGTGGAATTGTCTCCATTCTCTTATTTCTATATTGCTGAAAATTTAATAATTGTTGTGGGTAGAGGCGTAAAGTTGCCAACTTTTTAACTGTAGCATAACTGTCGACAAACTCAAATAAGTCGTCAAAATCATCATCTTCGTGCACAAAGGGTCTGATTTTTACTTGTGTAGTGAAATTATTAGCGAATTTAAGTGGATCATACTGCCTATTTGGAATTGTAAATAATTTCAAACACTCAATTTTACCAATTTCCACAATGGCATGTTTGTAGTTGTCCAGTCCATAAACATTGCTACTAATTGGAAAAGAAAGCCATCATTCTTTCTTGGCATTTTTCAAAAATATGGACATGCCATTTCCAACGGTATGATATGCAACTTCTCTCACGAGAATTTTGTTAGGAACATACAGGGGTAAGACATGTGGTTGAGATAAGCTCCCAAATACTCGTACATAGGTGAATAACTCTTCAACAAACCATTTTCCTATAGAAGAAAAGTTGGCTTGGGCCTCTTTCGAAAGTCTGGAGGCTTTCTCATTAAAAATAGCTTGAAAAGGGGGTAGAATAAATCAATGAAAGATTTTGTAAAAATTATTTTCATATTTATATTCCCATAAAATACTATGAAATATGTGAATGGGAACAAGATCTTGGTTAGTCCATTTCTAGCCCATGGCTGGAAAATCTGAGGTAAAACATATAACATCCATAATATAGGCGCTCATATAAAATGGAGGAAAATTTTTAGAATAGATAGAATGGTTCTTTATATATTCTAAAATATGACTGGAAATATTATTTGATAGAATATTTCCCCAATCCATAACATAAGCGTCTGCCACTTCTTCCATAAGGGGAACCCATTCTACTAAAAATCGAGTTGTATCTAATTGACCAAAAAGTCTATACATCATACCATAGGCATAGAAATAGGGACTTGAAAGAGATTCAGTATAATACATAAAATTTTCATCATTCTTGTGTTTGTTAGGATTTCTCCTCCATTGATTTATTGGCGTCAATTTGAGTTCATTTTCCTCGGAAAACTATGCAAGGAATTCCTTATCATAAATCTTATCAAGGTCTAGAATATGGTACATCTACTTTAGGTCTTCAGCTTTAAAGGAACCAATCATTGTTCCTATGTTGGTAAGGAATTTCCTATCCCCAATATTAAGATTGTCAATAATACACCTTACCATATTAGTATATGGTAATATTTTGGGCCGTGTTGTAATTCGGTGAAGAAAATAATTATCTATGTTTCCAATTGTAGCTTTAGAAGAATTTGGGGCATCAGTAGTTTCTTTTATTTGTATTTTACTTTCAAGCATCTTATACATATATTCCCATAAATAAGATCCATTTCAAGTCCACAAGTCATATCTGTCAATAGAGGCAATATATTTGTTCTCTCAAATGTAGTAGGCACAGGGTTAACAGGATCCATATGCTTATTTGCTTTCTTCAGAGCCTTAGACATTTCCAGAGAATTTTTCTTACTCAGAATTTCCTGTAAATAAGTAAGAAATAATAAGTGGAAAGAGGGAACCTTTTGGTTTTACGATACTCACATATACCATAGTAATATAAATATTTCAAATGGATGAGACTTCTCATGCTAATGGGATATGAATTGAATGCTCGTTGCAGGAAAATGATTATGGAGGTATGGGCAAGAAAAATGTTAATTTATGACATTGATAACTGATATGGGTTATCATGCCTATATAATCATTTCTAAATCAAAACTAGATCTATCGCGTTACATCGTGGCTTGTGTGTAATATCTTCATTAAATACTGATGAACTTAGATTTTCTACCGATTGTGACATTGCAATTGCAATATCAATGAAAGTTGGTAGTATGCAACATGCGTGAGTTAACAAGAGTGCGATGTGCTATGTGCAATATGCTTTATCGCATCAGCAAATATGATCAGTAACAACAAGAATAGTCAATATTTGTGAGACCGTGATGTGATATGCTTTATCGCATTGGAGAATATAAGAAGTAACAAATAAGACTATCGGGGGAAAATGCGATTTGCGAAATGTGATAGCTTACGTAGCAGAAGTAGGTCCCATGGGCATTCTTTATGGGATTTACTTGAAAATATGGCCCTTTTCATTTCAAAACGTTTTGATTATATACATTGGATCAAAAAAATGTTTCAAGTGATTCTTTTAGAATTATATACGCTTTGCAATGATTTTGCGATTGCGATGAGGCGATTTATTTCCGCTTAAGTATTTAGAAAGCCAAAATTTAGAGTTTTCATCCCTTTTTTATCCCTATTTCTATCAAAAGAAATACTCTAAGGGTGTTATTTGCTTTAACTCTAAAAATTAAAAGGGTCCCTATAATTTTGTAAGGTAAATATTGGTTGAAATAATGGGGGTTGCCAATTTACATAACAACTCCTCATTCCAAAAAAATATATATATTCTTTTATATAGTTTTTATTTTTATTTTTTCTTGAAATATAAAAGAAAATGAAAAAATTTCTACAACATATACCATACATAGGTCTATGTAAAAATAATTCTGAGAACAATTGTGATGATTACATTTACTAGTTGGTGCAAACAATGTGTGGTCTGTGTAGTATTAGTTACTATATGACACGTGATCAACATGAAGACAAGTAATTTGGGAAACAATAGAAAAAAGTGAGACTAATGGAAATTAAGCAAGAAATGAGACACATCAAACTGATATGCAAGGGCAAGACTAACTTAAATCTTATACATTACATACGATAGGTCCTTCTTTGATTTATATGAACAAGAATATGGTCCAGCGACACTTATAATCCCACTTACTTGGCCAAGGTATTGCCTAGGTAGTATTGATCACAAATATATAGTGAGTTGAAGACATGCTTTATTTCCAATGATGTTTTTGTACGTTATAATATATGAAAATGCATAGAAGAAGGAAAATATGTGTAATTTAAAACTCCATAGATGAGATGAATATAATTTTATTGAGCTTTACATAGAATAAGTATGTCTAGCTAAAATTTATCTTACAATGTGTTAGTATGAATCTTTTGTTGAGGTGTACGAAAAAATACCACTTTAGATATGCATAACTTATAGCCCTAACATCAAATATGGCTGCCAATATCTTCAGATCTACAGTTAGTTGATCAAGACAAGTGCTGCAAAAAACCAGATCTATGCATATAGAGACATTAAGCAGTAAAAATGAGGTTTTGCTCCATACATCCAATAGACAAGACAAGAACAATTTTTGAAAGAATTTTTTTTTGTATTAAGGGCACCTGGGAGGAAAACAAGAAGGTGTTTCCTATTCTCCTCAATGGGATGGGTTCTTGGAAGTCCTCAACACTTCAGATCTAGCATTTCTCTCTCCTATTGGTGTAGAAAACCCAGACAAAGATAGAACTCAAAAGGAGCTCACACAGTAAATAATGGAAAATATGACAATGATAATGGCTCAAAGTCAGACCAAGAGTTTAGATCCAGAGTGATCTAATAGGCAACAAAAGGTGAAGAATGGTAGGAAAAACCCTCCTATTTATAAAAAAATATTGGGTCATTCTAGATCTTGGTGTATGATTAAAATAACATTAACCAAATCTAGATCCACCTTTTATGGAATATTTTATTATATTTGTTGGAGGAAAAAGTATTTGACTTGGGTCAAATCCATTTATTTGTGAATAATAAATAAATAAATGATTTATTTATCATTTTAAGGAGGTGGTTAAAAGATAATCAAATAAATAATGATTTATTTAATTATTTATGGGTGATTTAGTCATATTTAACAAGGAATATTATTAAATAAGGTTTAAATAATTATTCCTAGAAAATAATAAGATAAATAAAGATTTATCTAATTAATTTCTTTGTTTTGGGTTAAACATGACCAGGAAAATCAAACAAATATAAGTTTGTTTAATATTTCCTTTTGGGGTTTTCTGTTTAGACCATAAACAACCTAATAAATGTGTTTTATTAAGTTATTTTACATAGTGAAGGCAATTTTACTTAGGGTAAAATTGGTCTTACATGGTGTACTTGGGTCCATCTAATGATAGTAGGTTAGATGACCAAAAAATGGTGTAACAGAATGCCCCCCAGCGTGCGAGTGTTAGGAGAAAATTGTATGACCAAAGTACGTTGTAAGAACTCAATCACCAGACATCAAAAGGGAAGTCAAAGAGAGAGATGTAAGGTAGACTAATGTGCTGAAGAACTAAACCCTGAGGAGATGAGACTTACAGGTGCAACAAGTCTCTTTTTATGAGAGGGTACCTGTGCTAAAGGTGGCAGGGGAGGCATACCTATGCCCGCCGAGACAAAGTACAAAAGAATAGTGTGTCCAGTAAACAAGGGACCGAACCATAAAGTACAACCGGCATAAACATGAGCCAGATAGAAATACAATGAGGGATCCCACATACATTCTATGCCTGGGATAACAGCCAGGACTTATACAATACATGAGATACAAATACAACCCAAATGCCCCCTGAAAATGGGGAAGGGCTCACAAAATCTGACTGATACATGCAAATCAAAGGGGCGCTACAAGCGGCTAAGGCCGACATCATCAAATATATGGAGCTGCATCAAAGGTTGTAATGAAGAGGTCATCTGGGCATGTGGGGGGCTACCTGCAGGGCCACCCCCTCATGAGGGCTGAGACATCTCACACACACCTAGGAATCACCAAGAGCTGCTGCTACATCCCTGAACCATCAAGTATATATATCTCGATCATGCTGAAAGGAGCTGGAGCTGAGAAACAATCAAGTCAAAGGGTAATGAGAAAGCCCTCTGCCTGATCTAAGGCACCGAACAAGAGTGGAAGCTGGAACCAAGGTACACCGCCCTCTAGACTGGTCTTCTGGAATGAATGAGCTGATGTCGACAGAAGGAGGTCCGCCATAGGTGAGGCAATGAGAGATACTCAACTAAGGCACGAGAGAAAATAGTCGAGCAACTGACAGACTAATACCAATGATGATGATTAAATGGAGGGGACAGAGTAGCGAATGGACGACTTCCCTTGTTAGAGCATAAAGGGCATGAATGACATGGCAGCGACTGACACAATATCATGAGGGATAGGGGACAGTGGGACTGAAGGCCATAATGTGCGACACAAGAGAGGGATCAAGCAAGGAAGGATGGAGGACTATAGCGGGGTACAAAGGGACTCGGGATAGACTCCATGAATGCGATGATGACTCAACTTGGATGCTCTAAACAAGGGCGACTCGATGGTGCTGCCACACAGAAAAGAGCCCATGGGGGACTCGAAAAACATGAGTACAAGATGATATCTCATGACGAAAATCGACACAAACAAAGACAAGTATGGAGGCAAAGTGGTGCCCCAAGTACAAGTGTTGTAAGGGAGGAAATTTGATTTTGGGGGGAGGTGAAGTGACCCCTCTTGGAAAAAATGTGTCCTAGTGAAGTATCAAAGTACGAAAACGAAAAATATGCTGGCTATCGAAAAGAAAATAAAACATGCATTTCAGAAGGGAAATGCTAAGGGTAATATTTCTTAAGATAGAGTGCATTGCGAGGATTAGGAAGGGGGTTGCCTTCAAAGTCCTCTAAGAGGTATGCCCCCTTGCCGAGATCCTTACCGATGATGTAAGGGCCTAGCCATAATGAGTCCAACTTTCCATGACCAAGAACATCATGGGCCTGGTCATATACTAGAACAAGATCGCCTTCGTGAAAAGTACGAGGGTGGACTCTTCGGTCATACTGAGCTTTGGTGCGTTTCTTAGCCGCTTCAAGGGTTTACAATGCAACACAACGGTCTTTGGAGGCACACTCAAGCATGATAAGTCATTGCTCTAGAGGTTGGGTATCAGGGAGAAGTTCAACAGCTAGATGAAGGGAAGGGATTTCACACTCGATCGGTAAGACTGCCTCCTCTCCAAAAACAAGGTGGAAAGGAGTAAACCCGGTGGCGGTTTTAACAGAAGTTCGATAGGCCCACAAAGCAGGGAAGAGCATAAGATGCCAGTTGGTTTTGTGCTTATTCACCATTCGTTGAAGCATAGTCTTGAGGATTTTGTTGACTGCTTCAACTTGGCCATTACCTTGGGGGTAATAGGAGGAGGAATATTGGTGCTCAAAACCCAACAGTGAGGATAGCTCACGCCATATCTCATCTTCAAAATGTCGGCCATGGTCAGAGACCAGTTGTTTCGGAACCCCGAATCGAGCGATAACGTGGTTAAAGAAAAAGAGGGCTGCAGTAGCTGCCATGTTGTTAAATGTTGGCATAGCCTCGACCCATTTTGTGAAATAGTCGACTGCCACGATGATATATTTATGGTTACTAGCAGATGGTGGGCAACACTCCATAAAGTCAATGGCCCATTTACAAAAGGGACCAGTTGAGACGATATGATGGAGGGGATCTGGGGGAGCTCGCGCCTTAGGGGCGAAATGTTGGAAATTGGAACAGTGTTTGACTGCTTCAATGCAATCACTGAAGAGGGAAGGCCAAAAATACCCAGCGCGCATGAATTTTTGGGCAGTAGCAAGACTGGAGAGGTGGCCACCACAAGCGCTGCTATGGCAGGCATTGAGGACTTGTTCAGCTTCAGCGTGTGTGAGACAACGACGAAGGACAGTATCTATACCGCGACGATAGAGGTTGTCACCGATAAGAAGGTAGCGGGGAGCCTGGTGTCGGAGACGTCGTCGAGCGTCACGATCAAGGTGAAGAGCGAACTTTTGGGTTTGTAAGTAAGTGAGGATATCGCCGTACCAAGGATCGTCTGAAGTAATGGCGAATAAGTTCTCATCAGGAAAATCATCATTAACTGGGGGATCCTGTGTTCCAGTAGGTAATTCAGAAATGAGTTTAGCAAGGGCTAAACCTTTCTTACTTTTTGGTGTGACAAATTCGAGGTCGAATTCTTGGAGGATGACGACCCAATGGGCGTACTTCCCAGTGAGGATGCGGTGACTCAATAGGAAATTCATGGGGTTGGAATTAGTCATGACCTTGGTGGAACGCATGAGGATGTAATGACGGAGTTTTTGGACTGAGAACACGACAGTGAGTGCTATTTTTTCTTCATATGAGTAGGAAATAGGAGGCCCTACGAGGTTCTTACTGAAGTAGTAGATCACATTCTCGATACTATTGTCATCTTCCTGGATAAGAACTCCAGTGACCGAATAGGTGGAAGCAGAGATGTACAGGATGAAGTCCCTATCAAAGTCAGGAGGGCGGATCAAGGGAGCAGATGTGAGAGCCTGCTTGAGGGCATTGAAAGACTCATGAGCATAGGTATCCCATACAAATGGGATGTTAGAGCGGAGGAGTCGAAGGAACCCATGTGCGGTGGTGGCATAGTCAGGAACGAACCGACGAAGAAAATTAGCTTTGCCTTGGAGACTTTGGAGACTTGGTCTACCCTCAGAATGGCGAGGTGTCATGCGGCGCATGGCGATGGCCAGTCAGGGGATACGTGATCTACAGGCTACAGGAGCAGAGCCATTGGCTTGGGATCCACCAGATAGTGATTAGGTGTGGGGCAGGTGGTGCCCCCTAGTGTGTATGTAGGGACAGATGGTGTCCCCAGTTTTGAGTTTTTTGTAACATGCTATGGGCATGTCATATGTATCAGAGTAGATGGACTCTAGACACATGTTTTGCGACACATATTATGGATATGCATATTTTTTAATGATTATGAATGTTATTTTCTAGTATGAAATGCGTGTGATAAATGCCAATCTATAACATGGTTTGCAATGCTATCTACATAGTGATTCTGTTCTCAAGGTACATGGTTGAAAGCTATGGTTTCAAATTCACGTATCAAGAGTTTCACTCGTAAATATCGTCTAAACAACACAGGATTACGAACACAATAGACACCATTTAGTTGCATGACAAGAAGTAGGGAATCTAAACAATCAGGCCGAATATGATGCAGTGCGTGGTCTCTTAGCCGATGCTCTAATCTTTTGTCGAAGTGTACGAAAAAAGACCACTTTAGCTATGCATAACTTATAGCCCTAACATCAAATATGGCTGCCAATATCTTCAAATCTGCAGTTAGTTGATCAAGACAAGTGCTGAAAAAAAACCAGATCTATGCATATAGAGACATTAAGCAGTAAAAATGAGGTTTTGCTCCATACATCCAATAGACAAGACAAGAACAATTTTTGAAAGAATTTTTTGTATTAAGGGCACCTGGGAGGAAAACAAGAAGGTGTTTCCAATTCTCCTCAATGTGATGGGTTCTTGGAAGTCCTCAGCACTTCAGATCTAGCATTTCTTTCTCCTATTGGTGTAGAAAACCCAAACAAATATGGAACTCAAAGGGAGCTCACACAACAAATAATGGAAAATATGACAATGATAATGGCTCAAAGTCAGACCAAGAGTTTAGATCTAGAGTGATATAATAGGCAAAAAAGGGTGAAGAATGGTAGGAAAAACCCTCCTATTTATAAAAAAATATTGGGTCATTCTAGATCTTGGTGCATGATTAAAATAACATTAACCAAATCTAGATCCACCTTTTATGGAATATTTTATTATATTTTTTGGAGGGAAAAATTATTTGACTTGGGTCAAATCCCTTTATTTGTGAATAATAAATAAATAAATGATTTATTTATCATTTTAAGGAAGTGGTTGAAGGATAATCAAATAAATAATGATTTATTTAATTATTTATGGGTGATTTAGTCACATTTAACAAGGAATATTATTTAAATAAGATTTAAATAATTATTCCTAGAAAATAATAAGATAAATAAAGATTTATCTAATTAATTTCTTTGTTTTGGGTTAAACATGACCAGGAAAATCAAACAAATATAGGTTTTTTTAATATTTCCTTTTGGGGTTTTCTGTTTAGACCATAAACAACCTAATAAATGTGTTTTATTAAGTTATTTTACATAGTGAAGACAATTTTACTTAGGGTAAAATTGGTCTTACATGGTGTACTTGGGTCCATCTAATGATAGTAGGTTAGATGACCAAAAAATGGTGTAACAGATTGCCCCCCAGCATGCGAGTGTTAGGAGCAAATCATATGACCGAAGTGCGTTGTAAGAACTCAATCACCAGACATCAAAAGGGAAGTCAGAGAGAGAAATGTAAGGTAGACTAATGTGCTGAAGAACTAGACCCTGAGGAGACGAGACTTACAGGTGCAAAAAGTCTCTTTTTATGAGAGGTTACCTGTGCTAAAGGCGACGGGGGAGGCATACCTATGCCCACCGAGACAAAGTACAAAAGAATAGTGTGTCCAGTAAACAAGGGATCGAACCATAAAGTACAATCGGCATAAACATGAGCCAGATAGAAATACAATGAGGGATCCCACATACATGTTGTGCCTGGGATAACAACTAGGACTTATACAATAATATCTGAGTACATGAGATACAAATACAACCCAAATTCCCCCTGAAAAAAGGGGAAGGGCTGGCAAAATCTGACTGATACATGCAAATCAAAGAGGCGCTGCAAGCAGCTAAGGCTGACATCATCAAATATATGGAGCTGCATCAAAGGATGTAATGAAGAGGTCATCCGGGCATGTGGGGGGCTACCTGCAGGGCCACCCCCTCATGAGGGCTGAGACATCTCACACACACTCGGGAATCACCAAGAGCTGCTGCTGCATCACTGAACCATCAAGTATACGGATCTTGATCATGCTGAAAGGAGCGGGAGCTGAGAAACGATCAAGTCAAAGGGTAATGAGAAAGCCCTTTTCCTGATCCGAGGCACCGAACAAGAGTGGAAGCTGGAACCAAGGTAAACTGCCCTCTAGACCAGTCTTCTGGAATGACTGAGCTGATGTCGATAGAAGGAGGTCCGCCATAGGTGAGGTAATGAGAGATCTTCAACTAAGGCACGAGAGAAAATAGTAGAGTGACTGACAGACTAATACCAATGATGATGATGAAATGGAGGGGACTGAGTAGCGAATGGACGACTTCCCTTGTTAGAGAATAAAGGGCATGAATGACATGGCAGCGACTGACACAATATCATGAGGGATAGGGGACAGTGGGACTGAAGGCCATAATGTGTGACACAAGAGAGGGATCAAGCAATGAAGGATGGAGGACTATAGTGGGGTACAAAGGGACTCAGGATAGACTCCATGAATGCGATGATGACTCAACTTGGATGCTCTAAAAAAGGGCGACCCGATGGAGCTACCACACAGAAAAGAGCCCATGGGGGACCCGAAAAACATGAGTACAAGATGATACCTCATGACGAAAATCGACACAAACAAAGACAAGTATGGAGGCAAAGTGGTGCCCCAAGTACAAGTGTTATAAGTGAGGAAATTCGATTTTAGGGGGGAGGTGAAGTGACCCATCTTGGACAAAATGTGTCATGGTGAAGTATCAAATCACAAAAAACTAATAGATACCCATTTGAGGGCTCGGCGAGAGCTTTCCAACGGTGCAGATGGTTTGTCAAATGAAGCTACGGTATGGTCACTGCAGGCGAAAGAAGAAACAAGGGTTCTCTTTTAATAAGGCAGTTTTCCCTCCAAATCCACTCATTTGCTAGTGTTGATGTGGTGAATGTAGAGAGGAGAGAAGGCCCTAAATCTTGCGGCGAGCGTAGCGGACAAACTGACCGTTGGAATCGAGATCTGTCAGTTGCAGGTAAGAGGCCTAACATTACTCTTTCATTTTGATGGATTGAAAGTTTAGTTTAGGGCCCAAAATCTCAGTAACAGACCCTCTTTGATCTCTACGGCTGGGTCGCACTTCTTGGGCCAAAATCTGTGACCTGGGAAGCAGGTTTTGAGCAAAAAAGTGCGACCTATCCCAGGATTTGGCAGAAAAGTGCGACCTGAAGATGGAGGGGATTTTAGTGTTGTGTGAGGGCTGAGATTTTGGTTTTTGTGGATGGTTGCAGTGTTTCTTATCTGTATGCTGACAAAGATGATGTTTTTGTGCAGATATGGCAGATATACGGGTCAACTGGAGAGAGAGGGACCCGGGTACATTGCGGTCAAAGATCCAGGCAGATCAGGGTGTCCGTCATGTACTGGCCAAGTTTGGGGTTTTGAAGTTTTTGGAGAACCCTATGATGAGGGCTGGGGAGCCCTTGTTGGCCCGGATTGTCAGTTATTTGGATCCAGATCATGAGGTCTTTATAGTGCAGGGGCACAGGACCGAATTGACAGTCTAGGATCTGTATTTTCTGACAGGTCTCCCTCCACTTGGGATGGTGGGAAACACGCAGCCAGTGTTACCGCGGGGGCGGCATATCATGGAGTTTGTGGAGCAACATTGCCGACCAAATCTCCAAGTCAAAGGGACTCGGATACCGATTGGGGACCTAGAGAGGTTAGAGACCCGTGCGGTGGCCGTAGCAGTGCTGCGGATCTTGGGCATCTAGGCGCTCCATCACATCACAGGGGGGTAGATGATGATTGTGGAGAGTGTGTTGAGTGGGACCTACTATGGGTGGGCCCAAATGATGTTGGTGTCGTTAAAATGACAGTTGTCACTCTGCAAGCGGCAAGTGAACCATGATTGCTCGTATGGGACTTTATTGTGCGCCTTCTTCTTTGAGAATATCTCGACCTTATTACCTCGTAGACAGCTCCCAGATGGGGGCCCGAGAGAGCCTAGGATGCGCCGGTGGGGGTGGCTACTGTGCAGAGGAGGAGGAGGGGCAGTCGGACGAGTGTTTCGACCTGAGTTCTTTGCCCATTGGGATCAGATGCCGTTATACATAAATGACTATCCCTATAGTGGGATGAGTTATTGTGGGGATTCGGACCTACCACTTCCGCCTGGTCGAGTATGGGGACCCGACGGTAAGTGACAAGTAACTATTCTTTTTTGGGCATGTTAAAGTTAGTGAATAGTAGATAGGGTACTGATTCATGTACTTTTGGTTTGCAGATATAGCTCCGGTAAAATTGGCCGGATATATGGGACGACCGCCAGCATCTAGAGCTGCAGGTCCGAGTGGGTCGAGAGCAACGCGTAATGAGGATGCGGCCGCCCTTCTGGAGGACATCCACCATAGATGCAAGAGGTTGCTGACCGGAGTGTCAAAGCGCAGGTGGCAAGACTTAGATGACTAGTACATAGAGCCATGTATTGGTCTACCCTCGGAATGGCGAGGTGTCATGTGGCGCATGGCGATGGTCGGTCAGGGGATACGTGATCTACAGGCTGCAGGAGCAGAGCCATTGGCTCGGGATCCGCCAGATAGTGATTAGGTGTGGGGCAGGTGGTGCCACCTAGTTTGTATGTAGGGATAGATGGTGTCCCCAGTTTTGAGTTTTTTGTAACATGCTATGGGCATGTCATATGTATCAGAGTAGATGGACTCTAAACACATGTTTTGCGACACATATTATGGATATGCATCTTTTTAATGATTATGAATGTTATTGTCTTGTATGAAATGCGTGTGATAAATGCCAATATAGAACATGGTTTGCAATACTATCTACATAGTGATTCTGTTCTCGAGGTACATGGTTGAAAGTTATGGTTTCAAATTCACGTATCAAGAGTTTCACTCGTAAATATCGTCTAAACAGCACATGATTACGCACACGATAGACACCATTTAGTTACATGAAAAGAAGTAGGGAATCTAAACAATTAGGCTGAATATGATGCAGTGCGTGAGTGCAGTCAAGACAGAAGTCTTGCCAAAAACCAGATCTATGCATAGAAAGAAATTAAGCAGTAAAAAAAAGGTTTTGCTCCATATATCCAATAGACAAGACAAGAACAGTTTTTGAAAGATTTTTTTTTTTTGTATTAAGGGCACCTAGGAGGAAAACAAGAAGATGTTTCAAATTCTCCTCAATGGGATGGGTTCTTGGAAGTCCTCAGCACTTCAGATCTATCATTTCTCTCTCATGTTGGTGTAGAAAACCCAAACAAAGATAGAACTCAAAGGGAGCTCACATAGAAAATAATGGAAAATATGACAATGATAATGGCTCAAAGTCAGACCAAGAGTTTAGATCCAGAGTGATCTAATAGGCAAAAAAAGGTGAAGAATGGTAGGAAAAACCCTCCTATTTAACACAATATTGGGTCATTCTAGATCTTGGTGTATGATTAAAATAACATTAACCTAATCTAGATCCACCTTTTATCTGGTTAATTTTTATTATATTTGTTGGAGGAAAAAGTATTTGACTTGGGTCAAATCCTTTATTTGTGAATAATAAATAAATAATGATTTATTTATCATTTTAAGGAGGTGGTTAAAAGATAATCAAATAAATAATGATTTATTTAATTATTTATGGGTGATTAAGTCATATTTAACAAGGAATATTATTTAAATAAGGTTTAAATAATTATTCCTAGAAAATAATAAGATAAATAAAGGTGTATCTAATTAATTTATTTGTTTTGGGTTAAACATGACCAGGAAAATCAAACAAATATAGGTTTGTATAATATTTCCTTTTGGGGTTTCCTGTTTAGACCATAAACAACCTAATAAATGTGTTTTATTAAGTTATTTTACATAGTGAAGGAAATTTTACTTAGGGTAAAATTGGTCTTACATGGTGTACTTGGGTCCATCTAATGATAGTAGGTTAGATGACCAAAAAATGGTGTAACACAATGGCCCCTTTATGCAACATTGTATATTTTTGACATATTTTCAAGATATGCATCCTATTCTGTCGATGAATCATTAGTCATGTGTTTTCCATATTTTCTAATGACTGTAAACATGAATATAAAAGTGGGATTCTAGGCCACATCCTCCTTAACAAGGCATATGGACAACCGATATTATAACCCTTCTTCATATATTGGTTGGGTTTTGTAATTGCTGTATAATTTAAAACAAAAATCAAACATGAACAAAATATTGCTTTAAAAAAATAAATTAGGCATATATGAACAAATGCAAGTATAAGAAAAAGTTTCTATATCAATCACTAGTAGCAATATCATCCTTCATACTTCGAATAAGATATATTATCTTTTTTATCGCAATGGCAAAAGATAAATGAATACTTGGTTTGCTGTCAAAATTAAAAGGCTCAAGGAACACTTGGTTCAAGCCATCATGGTTAGGTTGTGGTCTTACAGTGAGTGGGTGTGATTTTACCACAATTAGTGCAAGTTAGATTCACATTTCATTCCTGTCTAAGAATCCATATAGACTCACAAATACATATATTCATTTTTCTTCAGAATTTAGTCAAATTGTGGAGAATTTTAATGGAATTGTTTGGTATTTGTATTATATACAACATAACTTGATTGGAGCCTTATATCCTCAACATACCTTTTACCAAATGCACCAATTAATATGTGCCATGTATTTCAAGAATTTTATTATAGCCATTTTGTAGAGAGCTACACCCCAAGCTTAGTATATGTTTATTAAAGAATGGAAGAACTTATAAATGCTTTCATACAAGGAAATTTATGATCTATTGAATAAGACTCGGGTACTTAAATGGAATACTAAATAACCAAGGAAAATAAAATTCTATAAGAACAACAATGACTAGGGTTTTAATGAAGACATATGTTGAGTTTTGTTAGCTCACAAATCCTAAAGAATAAAATGGTAACAAAAGATAATGAGTGAAATAAAGGACCTACAAGCTATGCATAGAAAAATATATCTTCATCATGTATTGAGAAATTTCAAGAGACAAAAGGGAAAAGTATATGTACCTTGATCAAAATTTAACTTATTTATAGATTCTTCAAATTTTCAGGTGCCGAGGATTCTTCAATACTTACAGAAAGTCTTCTGAGATAATAGGTTGATTTCACTGATGTAGTAGAATCATTTTACATATAAGTTCGTTATTCATCATGTTTGTATGTGTTTGTATATACCTCAATTAAATTTTTATGTTTATTTCTATTCTTTAACACTTTTTAAAAACATTTCACTGCTCTAATTATATTGTTATGTGGTAGGTTGATCCGTGTGGAAAAATATCCGCACCATTATAAGTAAACAAAATACAATTTCTCTTTACATTTAATGTGAAATTTTGATTATTAGTTTATATAATCGAAATAATAACTTTTATTTTGTTGAAATATTTAGTCCTAGAACCATGACGATGATGTTCTTGATGAGGAAGAGTTGTGGCCATCCCCCAACCTTGTGGTGACAGTAAAAAAGTATGTGAAAAAAATTAATAAATAAATTATTGACTTCATTCTTATTAGGGATCGCAGTCCAGTGATTGATGATAGGATCAAGAAATTGAGAGAATATATTTAGTCATATGAGGTGATAACCATATTTTAAAGTGAGATTTTATTTTAATGTCATAATTTTAGTTCTCAAAGTTGTTTTTTTTTTTAATATTTAAATTATTGAATCAAAAAAGTATTTTTTTCTTATGTAGAGTTATTTGAAGGAAATTCCTCCCCCACAACATTCAGTTGATCCTTATCTTGGTGTTGGTACTAGTGGAATTAATGATACATGAAATGAGTGTATCACCAACACTACCACCTATCATATATCTATGAGGTAGTTATTCACTATTCCACATTTTAGTGGTCATGCTCCAAGTACTGACAATGGGTCGACACCATTGATTGTGACCAGTGAGCACATGACCCTCAAGCCAAACAAACAGTCAAGCTCTATTTCAAGTGGTGATAGAGATGACCCTAGTATTAATGACATTATAGGTTGATTTCTTGTAGCATCACGTGTTAAGAGCATATGAATGTTTACTACACAATTTTGGTGAATGAGGAAGAAATTCCAATAAGAACACCAAAAGTTCATGGTATTTTTTGATGTTTTAATTATTTCATGTTTTCTATCTAAAACATAAGATGTCTATATTATTATTTTGAAACTAATGATTGTATTTGTTAATTTTGGAGTTGAGTGATAAATTCCAATCATGGGACTAGATTCCTCTTCTCGAGAGGACCAATTTTTCCTTTTTAAGAACTTAATTTGGACAAGAGAAAGTGTATTTTTGAATCAAATCCCACATGTGCACGAAAGGAAAGGTTGACCGAAAAGAGAAACCAGTCACCCATGAATGGCTATAAATACAATTCAAGTGACACTCATTTTAACGTCATCATGATCATTCTTCTTTCTTTGGTTTGTCTTGCATAGGTCTAAGGTGGTTCGTATAGGTCCAAAATTGTAGGGTCAGAAGCTCGCATGTGAGATCCAGGGATTTGGTTCCGAACCACAAGGATACTTGAAGGTGTTTTTGTCACAAATGTAGGCACATAGTCTCATGCGTGTAGTTTAAGGGCTCCAATTGCACGCACATACACTCTCAGTGTTAGGTTGGAAACTAGGGTTTTATTTTTACAGTTGACTGCAGATTTCGTTAGTTGACTGCAAAGTTTGGTAGTTGACCACAGATATTGAAAGTTGATTGGAGGCTTCTGAATAGAGGTTTTTATTATTAGTAATGTTGGGTTAAAATATTGGATATCGTTTAGTTAATTTTTTTTGATATTATTATGGATAAAGGAATGGATCATTGTACCCTCTCTTTGTTGAAAAATTCAATGACAATCTAATAAGAAGAATAATTTTAAATGTTTTTCCCCTTTGTGGGGTTTTCCCCTGGTCTATGACTAATATTTATGTCTCTATGTGTGGATTCTTTTCTTCTATTATTCCTTTATGTTCCGATGTATTGATGATGGTATTTTTATTTATGTATATTTACAATGTTGTTGAATAATGTTGTAAAAATGAATAATGTTATGATGTTGTGGGGTGAATTTAATATGTAAATAAAGAAATTCAATTATATAAATCAAAGAAAAATATATAGCTAAGAAAAATTAGCATGGTACCAAAGTTTGGTTGAATAAAAGTCATTGAAGATCATCCCTATGAAAACAACATTGATGGAAGTAAGAAAATATGGAGGACATCTAAAAGGAGGTTTAAAGGAAACCCTAGGAAATATGGTTATTAGGATTTGATGGATATTATGAAGTTAGGGTTTGGAAGCGAACCTAGATTATGAAAAATATTTGAGATATGAAATCTACAAACCTTGGCATGATCAGTGTGAAGATGGTCTAACACTTGTGACAGGTTTGGTGTAGCCCAAGATGGGATAGTCTTAATTAGACCTAGTTTTTTATGAAGTTGGTCGAAATATATTGAAGGAAACAATGTTATATGGACAATGGAAAATAATAACTCTTAAAGGTTGGTTCAAGATAGAGATGATCAACTCTCATTGAAGATACATAATTTTTTTACTTATGTGACTTCTTTATGATTTTACTCTTGTTTAGATTTATTGATTTGATCATTGATTATACTTCCTGCATGCATATTTGAGTATTTGGATACTTCTAACCCCCTGATGAGATGTGATAGTTGGATCCTTCTTGAGGATCATCTAAGGTGCAAGAAGAGAAGAGCTATAGTTTCCCATGACAAGTAAGTGATACAAAGTGTAAAAATATATGAATGTTATAAGGTATGTATAGTATATTTTTTTAGCAGAAATATTGCATGGAAAGGTAAGCCATAAGGTATGATGGGAATATCACCTTCACAAATAACTCATATATACATATGAAAGTAAGTTTGATTCATGGTACATATGATGGGCTGGTGCACCTGATATTAGTCAAGTATCTTGCATTCTAATAAGCCATAGTAAAGCTACCTAGAGACATTGATTTTTTGATATATGATAACTTGATATTATTGATAATGCTTGTGATAAGCATAGCAACCATAATGATAAAAGAGTAACAATAAGATTTATATTCAAGATCTTCTTGTTAGGTTTTGATAAGCTTAGTAATTTTGAAAATGTGATGTCTTGAATTTATGGTTGAGTAATGTGATGTTGTGATTATGATCCTTGATACACTTGTCAGTTTCCCTAATTATACGACAATAACCCTTGATGAAATTTTGATTTCATGTTCATATGTCATGATGAAATAATTGACACCAATATGTTATGAATATGATGCATATATGTTTTATAATATGATATAGTTTGACTATGTGACCTGATAGTGTTGTTGATGTGTCAAAATATTATGATAGACAAGTTTATGTTTTGAATGATGATGGTTGAAGTGGATTCCCATTTAGAGGGAGAAAATTTTCATGATATTTTTAACACCTATTATTAGAAAACAAGACACTTTATTGTTGAATGAAGGATTCTAGACATGAATAAACATATGATGTTGTGAGAAAAAATGTTTTAACAAGTTGTGATTTTAGCATAGAATATTTATCCTATTTAAAGCCCCATCTATTGGGAGAAAGGCCTACGAGTGTGGTTATAAGCCTCACTACCACACATAAGAAGGCCTATGGGTGTGGTTGAGCCCGTAGGACACAAAATATAAATCCTTATGCATGAAACTAGGATTATAATAGACCTACAAACATGGAGCTAATAATATAAAGCTCTATGAGGAATGAAGTTTGTATTATTATAGAGAATGTGAATTTCTTGGCTAATATTATGTTTGCAAGGGAATGCAATATGCCTATCAATATGTTGTATTCCATGAATTGATCATTGGAACTAGTATATGATAGTATTTTGTAAAATTTTCAAGGGTTACACAAGATTCATCTTGACTTAATTGAATTTTGACATGATGCTTGACAAATTATAGATATTGTTTGGCTTGTGGATTGATTGTAGTCATAATAATAAAAAGTTAGGTTTTTAATCAGATTTGTTTCTTGATAATAGTAATTTTGCTTGATGTGGAATAACAATGTTATGTAAACATAACTGATTATGTATTGGAATCATTGGCATTTGGAACATTGGTTGAAGTGTAAAAATTTATGATTCAGTATGCAGTCATCTCACAATGAATGGATAAAAATTATATGACTTATTCCTGTTGTATGCATTCACATCTAGGGACATAAATGATTATCATAAGGATGACTAGATGAAGTTTGGCTTGATATTATAAATTACAATTATTGACAAGTCAAATAGATAAGGTTGTAACCTTGCACTTGAATGTGAGCTCTACTTGGGGACTTGAATTGAAAAGAGAGCATTGCATGGTTTGAATCAAGCTTTCCGAGCCTGACATATCTACATTGATAGTGATCACCTAGTGAAGCTTGGAATATGTGATGACTCAAACCTCTACTTCAAAATTACTCAAAGGTATGCCTTTTGACTTTGGTTTTATATGTTGAAAATATATTATCGGCATGTAACAAGCCTCTGATCAAAGTAAGAGGGAGTTGGCCTCTAAGATAGAGATGGAAGACCTTCGCCTGATGCACTAATTTCTAAGACTAGAGTTTTTAAAAAGGAAAAGAAGTTGTGATGTTATTTGGCATACAAATCCTTTGACACCTCAATGGAATTAAATTTCAAGAAGTTATACAAAGTTATTTCTAAAATTGACTTGGAAATCGATAGTTGAATGAAGCATTGATGTTCTGTGTGAGCACCCATCTAGATGTATTTTTTGCAAAGAATAACTTAAGTCAATTCATTATTAAGTCACTTTATACACATTGGGTTTCTGCCAAGCACATTTTTGAGATATTTGCATCATTAAATTAACCTTGGTCTAAGGTATACTTCTAGAGATACATGAATGCATGGATGTATTGGTGTTGTTTAGCATCGTTATTGATAATATGGGCACATCTATGTGTTGCTTTAGTATGAGATCTGCCATGATATTTTGAATGAGTGGGAAATAGAAGTTTGTAGCTTTATGCAGGACTGAGGTTGAGTAAATTTTTACTAGCATGGCTAGCTTTGGGGAATTTTGGTTAAGGAAGATTTTTGGAGAGTTGTTTGAGTAGGTTATAAATTTGACAATGATACATTTAGACAATAAAATGTGGGATCTAGTTGGAAAAAATTATCGTATATTAATGGGATTGAAATATCTCCTTGTGTTGAGATAGTGTTTTTATATGAGATAATAGTAGGCTTATGGTTTCTGCCTCTATGAGAGGGAGGATGAATAAGGTATCCTTCTCTGAAATGTATTTATTCTAACATAATATTTGATTTAATGTCTTGCATGAACAAGGACAAAAAGGGTTGTTTCTATTAAGACATTATGATTGAACTCTTCAATGAGTTGTTCAATTAGGTACCAAATATGAGCACATTGATATGTTTTTGATCTAGAGAGCATTACTGATTGAGAACACTAAGCCAGATGTCCCTGCCCCCCTTGTCTGAGCTCCCAAGGTAAGGAATTCAGATGTGGAGCTCCTGGGGTTGAGGAATATTTGGACAATAGGGTATCACCCCTATCTGTTACCCATAGGGTGAAATATTTTTCTCCCTTACATTGGTCTATGCAAAGTATACCCAAGTTGGCATTATACCCACAAGTTGGGCTTGTTGGGATTATCGCTCCCCATCTGGCCAACAGGTTGAGAGAGCTCAAAGGTGTGTGATCCAAGGTTATTATGATGCAAGTGTTCTACCACGTGACTATTAAGGGTCATTTTTAGGAATATCAATGGGAAATGGGATGGATGAGATATTGTTGATCGACATAGGGTGGAATGTGTTTTCTCCCGTATGTGTTGACTCCTATTTCTCGACATAGGGTGGAATATGCTTTCTCCCCTATGAGATGATATGAGGTGAGAGTGTCCCACCGGGCCTTCCTCATTTCCATTGGATTTTGGGATGAGACTAAACTCTCCAATGTGGTTTCAGGTTAATATTTTCTCTCTAAGCTCTATGATGTTTCCAGACCCCCCCCGAGGTCGAATTATTCTTCTTTTAGATTCGATAATGTTAAACATATGAGCAGAGACAATCAAGAGATAAGCAAGGATAAGTAGAGATGAGTAGTGACATGATACTAAAGATGATTACATGATGCAGTTGGAATTTCTCCCTAGTTAAGAGGGAGTATTAATTTGGTAGCTCAATGACAAATTTCAATCATGAGACTGGATTTCTCTTTTCAAGAGGACCAATTTTGATTTTTGAAGCACTTGATTTGGACAAGGGAAAGTGCATTTTTTAATCAAATCCCACAAGTTCACGAAAGGAAAGGTCAGCCCCAAAGAGATTTTGGTATCCCATGGATGGCTATAAATACAATTTAAGTGACCCTAATTTTGACATCATCATGATAATTCATATTTTTTTGGTTTGGCTCACACAAATCTGAGGTAGTTTGCAGAGATTGGTTCATACATGTTCGAAATTGCAAGGTCTGAATCTTTCACATGAGATCTAAGGTTTTGGTTCCTAGTCATAGCGATATTGTAGGGTATTTCTAGTCATAACCGTAGGCACACAGGATCATGCATGCGGTCAAAGGGCTTTAACTGCACACACATACACTCTCTGCAAGAGGTTGGAAACAAGGGTTTTATTTTTACAATGTACTGCAGATATTGTTAGCTGACTACAGAATTCGACAGTTGACCATAGATATTGACAATTGATCGCAAGATTCTGAATCAATGTTTTGATTATTAGTAATGTCGGGTTCATCCATTGGGTATGCTTTAGTTAATTTTGTTTGATAGAATTGTGGATAAAGGAATGGATCATTACACTCTCTCTCTTTGTTGAAACATTCAATGAAAATCTAACAAGAAGAAGAATTTGAAAGGGTTTTCCCCCTTTTGGGGTTTTTCCCTGGTCTCCGACCAATCCCAGTGTCTCTATGTGTGAATGCTTTTCTTCTATTGTTCCTTTATGTTACGCTATATTGGTGATGATATTGTTCTTTCTATATAATTTCATATGTTGTTGAATATTGTTGTAAAATTGAATAATGTCATGATGTTGTGGGTTGAATTTAATATGTAAATGAATAAATGAAATTATCTAAATCAAAGAACAATATGTCCCTAAGAAAAATTAACAATATTTTTTCATGTAGGTAGCAACTTGTTTTATACAAGAATGGAAGAAAAATCATTAGAATTTTTTGGGCCCACCATACATGAAAGGTGGAATTTCCAAATTTCCAACCTTAAAAAGGAGCATATGTACTACCTTGAAGATCTATTCGAGGTAGATAATTTTATTAAAACTAAGGTCGCTATTGTTGCAGGAAAAAAATTAAAACAACTATGAGACCACTATAGGATAAACTTGGTATAAAACACTAGGCATTAACACCCTCCCATGATTTATGATATGGAATGGAATGGCCTCCTCAAGGATGCAAGGGAGAAGGTATTGAGGAAAGAAGGGAAAACACCACCTAGTCAAGAAAGGTAAGAATTACATATTGAATTCAATATGTTTACTTTTCTTTAGTTTTGAATAAAATTTTAGTATATAACATACTTGAAACTTTTCATAGGCCCCCTCATATTTCAAAGGAAACCAAGGAAAGGATTGAAAATAATGGGCAACAAAAACTAGGTCAGGGAATCTATTTGATGCTACAAGCATGAATTGTAAGTACCCAACACTTCTTAACAATATTATCTATTATATCACCTTCCAACATTCTAGTAATTGCGCTAGCAAATAACAAAAATCAATCCTCTTATGCAATGCATGGTGATATATTTGGAACTGAACCATGAAGAAAGACTTTGATATTGGTTTCAAGTTTGGATTAAAAGGTGTACCCGAACACCAAAAAAACATGGGGAAAACCCCAATTGGATGCAATTTGAAGGAGATGGTAATAAAAATCAATCCACATTAAGCTTTCATTAATTATAAAAAACAATCATGTTTGATATAAATTTAATGTGTTTCTTTGTTTTAGTTAGCAAGGGAGCAGTGAAAATATAGATGATCCCATGAAAAAAAAGCATAATTCCTCTAATAGTGCACACCAACTAGAACATTTTTGTGCTCCCGAGGAACCCCATGACAGTGGGCTGAAACCCTAAGATGAGGCCCACAACATAATAGGGTTGTATATTAATCACATACTTAATAATTTCACACTTATAAAGTATGTACTTATTTTTTTAACTTATTCATTTATGATTGTCTACTAATAAATTTTGTGGTTTGAATGGAAAAGCACGTCATACAAGAGGATTCTCAACCAGTAGAGGACCACGAGGGAGTCATTACAACGGTGTCGACTAGTGAAAATGGTAATTAATTACATTGCAAAGGTATTTTTTATTATTAAAAAACTACTTCAATGATACTCAATAACTGACCATATAAATTTAATATTTTTTGTAGGTGATGCTCCCCCACAATATCCTCAACTTTGTGAGAAGATCACGACCATGGGTGTAATGCGTTAGAGGAACCAACTACAATCATCATCATAACAACCTTGACCTGGACATGAAAATGCAAAAATGGATGAATTTTTTTTGAATTATATGGGTTGTAATAAGAAGAGGCAAAAAAAATTCTTGATGTACAATATTATAATATACAGTATAAGACTTATTGTTGTAAAATAATTTTGATGTAAAAATACATATTGATGTATAAATATTTTTGAATGAGTTGTTTCATACTTTTTTGTATTTATGTTAGAAAAATAGGAAATATACTTTCTTTGAAGTTGCTAGAGGACGAATGTCAACAAATATGTTTCTTTATAAAATTTTTGTTTTTCCTATGTGTATGCATGAACCTTAATGTGTTCCTATCAAATTTTTTTTAGAGTAGTTAGATTGGGTACAAGGGAATGGAGAGCGATGTCTGTGGGGGAGGGGGGGGGTGCATCAAAGCTTCAATCTTCATGTGGTTGGCCCTGTTCAATAGAGAATAATATAGTATTTGGATAGTCTTGGAGCAAACCTCCCTCGTTCCAAAAGAGGAACAACCATGTCAATGTTGACTTCATTGATGCTTTGTCAAATTGAGGAATATTTCCTCCAATATTGGAATACTTTGATAAATTATTATTGAAACCAAGAGGAGCTCATTCAATTATTCTTGTCCCTTGGTCTTATCCAATTTTTATTTATTCTTAACCATGTTTCTTAATTTATTTTTATTATTTTTCTTATTATTTATGTACATTTAACACATTTTATGTGCATTTCAAGTATTATTATTCCACAAAGATGTCATCCACAAATGTAACTTATGTGCATTGAAAGTATTCTTATTCCAGAAAGTTGTCATCCACAAATGTAACATGGCTGGAAATCAAATGGACAAATTAATCCTATTGAGTAGCAATTCATTGTCAAGTGTGCACCCTACCTTTTGCATTTTGTAATATTCCTTTTTTTGGTATCACTTATGACAAGGTTAGGATGGATTTCTAGATTTGGGAGCAGACAAGTCACAGATACAGGTTGGTGTCATCAGCGGGCCCACGAGCTTTTTGGAGAAATTTTGAGGAGTTTCTATGAGGACCGATGGCATTCGCTTGATATATTCCATCATCGGCATAGTTTTCTTTTAGTTTCGGCAAATTCTGACAACTTTCTGACAACTTTGGGCTTAAATCAATTAATTACGCTCAAGGTGGCATTCCAGGAAGAATACATGATAGAACACCTTAATGTAATAGCGCATTGGAACCAAAATGAGGAGATCTTCAGGATGGGATGCTGAGAAGTGACTTATAGTGGCCAGAGATAGTACCATGGGCAATATAATATTTTCCTTAATTAAAAATTACTTTAATTAGTCATTTAATTGAAGGAAAAATAATATTTAGAGGAGAAGAGGCCAAAAGTGACTTACGTGAAATATAATTAAATTAAAGTCACTTTAATAGAGTCAATGGTGGATCTTCTAGAATAATAATAAAATAATAAAATAAGATGCTTCTAGAGGATTGGAGATCTATCCATCATATCTATAAAAGGAGAAGCGAAGGTCATTTGGAGATATCTTGGATTGGATCATTGTTTGTGTGAGAGGTTTGAGAACTTGATTCTCTACTTCACAGTAGGCCTGGGACGGAAACCCTCGAGTGATTTAGTGAGAGTGGGCGAGCACCCATATCTTCCCTTGGTGGATCCATGCAGGATTCACAAGTTGCACTTTATTTCCAATTTGTTTTGGAGGCCATTTGTGGCATTGTTGTAGATCTATTTGGGCCATTATTTCAGCCATTTCCAGTTTTTGTACCAGTAGTTTTATATCAATAAAATAAGGTTGAGATCTTCTGCATACTTATATTGTCTATTATTCAGTTGAATATTATATTTCAGTTTTTGTTGTAAATATTGTGGTTTATGTTATGAAAATTCTTTATAATGTTAATGACTTAAATTTCTGAAGTTATTTTACATGACAATCTTCTCGTGATTTTATGGTTGAATAATTTCCGACAAAATTCATAAAATATCCCATTTGGGATATTACAGTGGTATCATAGTTGGTGATCTTGTGAGCTTGATGGTTTACTTTCCAAATTCTCGGAAAAGAAAAGTTCAAGGGTTTTACTGCACATCAAATTCAGACTAAGATCGAAGATTTATTACTTTTGCATGCATTATTGCACCATTGATTTTGATCTCAGTTGTTCGAGTTGTTTATTTTCAACTTCTACATTTTGTTGCCTCAGTTTGGAGTGCTTATTTCTGGAGGACACAACTGGGTTCTTGTGTTTTTTATTGGTTTCAAGGCTCATTATCTTTTCAACTATAGGAGAACCTCCAAGCCCTGAGATTGATATTCTATCTCTGGAGCAGTGTGGCAGTCTTTAGACTAGCGCAGAGGAGGAGAGTTGAGCCTTATTACAGAGGAAGGCCTCAGCCATTTCAGTTGGGAGATAGCAGAAGTGTAGGAGGGATTATTTGTTGCACATTTGGAGTGTTGTTTAGTATTTCTTTGATCATTTTGTAAACAACGTATTCAACAGCTACAGAGAGAGCGTAGGGCTTATTGGGGTCAATTTTGGAGGATGGTGATTTGGCCAAACCATTTCTGGGTTTTGGTAGGATTGGCTTGAGGAGTCTAGGAAATAATTTTTGAGAATTTTATGAGCACCAGATGTAGGTGTTTTGGCCAATCCATTGCAGCAGCTAGTGCAAAATGTTGCCGAAGAGCATTTTGTTGGGCCAAATTTATATTGGAGGGCCAAAATTATTCAGCTAGAATTTGCTCAATAATTTTCTGGTTTTTTTTGGGTTTTTTGAGTAGATTCTGTGATTAAAATACCGACATTTTCTGAGTAGTAGATCAGCCCATTTACAGAGTCCCTACTCAGCCAACAGTTGTAGGATCTAGACAAAAATGACAAATTTTGAAAGTTGGAATTAGAGAAAACTATTTCTAGGTTTTTCTAGGTTTCGTGAGTAGATACCGTGCTTAAAATCCTGGAATTTTCTGAGTAGTAGATCAGCTCATTTACATAGTCCCTAATCAGCCAGCAGCTATAGGAGCTAGGAGAAAAATGGCCAGATTTTAAAGGTTGGAATTCAAGGAAACCATTTATGGTTTTTCTTGGTTTTGGGCAAGTATCACCTTCCCAAATTCCTAGAATGTTATGAACAATAGAAACAACCCAACCGGCAGACTGACGTCAGACAACAAAAACATTTCCAACAGTTGCAAAATTTCCAGAGTCAGCGAAGAACTGAGGAGAGATCATTTCCTTGCATCTCGGGTAACATTTTTTTTGTCTTACTTTTCTAAGACGAATTCATATTGTTGAGCAAAAATGATTTTACTAGAGCCCAATTTATTTTCGAGAGCCTAAATTATTTGCTAGAGCAAGATTTATCTATTGGGGCAGGGTATTAAAATGAGCAATGTGACAATATTATAATAATGCATCATTTTTTTTGGCATTAGTTTCATTTCCAATTGATGGTTGGACAATGTATTAATGTATGTGGGGTGTTTTGTGGTACATTTCATTATTATCATAACTTTGTATTGTTTCCATAAACATGGAGTTCTTAAAATACCTCCTAAACCCACATGGCAACAGTGAACACAACCGTTGAAGCCTTTAACCACCATGTTTATATGGACCAAGAAACCAAGAAGAACTTAGGACCTTTCTCAAAGGGGGTCTATGCCATTATTCAAAAGGGGCAATCCAGGGGCCTACCAAAAGAACCAGAAATAGGAAAAAAAATCCTTGTGCTTGGGACACATTTGAAACACATGAAGATCACATGGAGAATTCTTTCCAAACTTGAGGAACTTGATGAACTCCTTTCCAAAGTAAAATAGTCGGATGGGAAAAAATTAATTAGGGCCTTAAAATCATGTATACTTGCTCTTATACAACCCAAGTTCTTGTAGGAAACTTGTGGAGGAGTCACACTTCCAGTTACATCTTGTCTCAACAACATCATAAGAGTAACCACCCCTACAACCCCTTACAATAATGACATTATGAGGAGAGTTTTCAGACTGATGGTAGGGACCTTTTAGGATTTTGACAACAGTGTAGGATCTACCTTTGGGAAGAAGCTTGAGGTTTTAGGAGGTATGACCACATTCAGAACATATTGCATCATGTTTGACCTTGAATGTGATGGATTGATTCTGCAGATGTTCCAATGCTTCTTCAACATTAGGAGACATCATGCTGACACAGTCATAGCACACATGTAGTACATCCTATCGTCATGTATGAGAGACTATGAGACCATTTGCCAAGAGTTGTAGACTAGGGTGTTGAGCATTTGGAGGAGAGAGAAGTTGGTCTCACCTGCCGTTTATGAGCTAGCCCAAGGGTTGGTTGAGAATAATATTGGGCTATTCAGGAGAGAGTTAACTAGGGAGGAGCTGCTCTAGTTTGGTGGATCAGGTAGCAGAAATGAGCTGAGGAGGAAGGGACTTTGCTTCATCTGCAAAGAACCTTGGGGGCCTGATCAATCATGCTTGAGTGATGCAAGTGATGTGGCAGAGGCAGAATAGAAGGAAATTCCTTTTGTATGCCAAGATGAGGACTCTTCGTTAGATGAGTCCATGGGATCATATGAGGATGCTTCTGGGGAGTGAGAGTAGTCATGTGGAGTTGATGATAGTAGGTTTGAGCTGAATTCAAGTGTGTAGGGTGAGCAGTTAAGGGACTCTACAGGAGATACTATGGGTGATGATTCACTTGTGACGATTCAGCCAGAGTAGCATATGATGGAGCATGAGTCAACAGAGGAGGAGGTTATGCACATCATGCATGATAGTCCTTTGGGGGAGAGCCAGATGGAGGCTGAAATTGAGTCTATGATGGATGTACAGATACCCTTAGGGTCAACGATAGGTAAGGAGTAGACATATGTAGGGGCATATAGTAGGAAGGCATTAGTTACAGATACTTATCTCCATGAGATGTTGGAGGTTTATGGGATAATTATATGGGAGGGTAGTATACAACAGGAGCATTACTTTCCTGATTAGGATAGGGATGAGCTATTGGAGATGGTGGAGCATCCATCATCGGGCCGATACATAGATTAGGTCTAGATATATGCATCTGTAGTCAACAGAGCAGCAGTGCTTTCAGGGAGTAGGACTCTCCAGGAGTACATCGATGGGGCTTGCAACATATCTCACCCACTTTGGCCTTTTATAGGGAGAGGGGCCTTCCTCTATAGGCAGATTTCGTCAGCAGATGAGACAAAGTAGCATGAGTTGAGTATGGGCTGGCGATAGCACTCTAGATGTGTTCCATATGCAGATGTCACTACATTGGATTCTTCTTCTAGGTTAGATTGATGGGAGATCATGAGTTGGTTCCATCTTGATGGTACGATCTTCTTCGTAGGGATCATAGTGGAGTAGGGGCCATTAGACATGACAGATGCTACAAATTCTCGTTGATAGTGGGGCACAGGCCGACAATTCTTCAACATTCCATCTCAACTTCAGGAGAGCAAGGTTAGCATCAGATCAATTCTGGAGTTGGATTGGAGAGAGGTGATGAGTTGGTATTCTATTGATAGAGTATCATTCTTAGTCGTGGGTACATTTTGGCAAGAGCACTTGGACGAGAGAGATGTTACATGTTCCACTGGGCCATGGATTATGGACCAACAGTCCATTATTATTTCAGTAGCACTAGCTCGACATCCACAGATCAAGATTGACCTCAGCCTAGACCGAGAGTTGGACTGGGGAGAGGTGATGAGTTGGCACGCAGTTGGTGGGGTAGCTTATATAGTTAGAGGTACAACACAGTAGGATCTATGGAGCATTGATGCCTGCTGGTAGACTTCGCTTCATGGAGCAGCAGCCATAGCCATAGGCAGTATGCAGTCTGAACCATGGGACTTGGGCAATGATTGGCCATGGTGGCATTCGGATCTAGGACGATTGTTTGATGACAGGTACAGTGAGAGATCATTTTGGGATCCCAGCATTGAGGGGTCTATTCTAGGTGGCTTGACAGACGTGCATAGCAGCACCTAGGGGTTTTTATGGGATCTGGATATTGGGTCTCAGTTGCATCGGGGCAATAGAGTGGCCCACATATTTTGATTTCTTGAGGGCAAGCAATATTGGGGCAGAAGGTCTGTAATATTCCTTTTTTTGGTATCACCTATGATAGGGTTAGGATGGACTTCCAAAGTTGGGAGTAGATAGGTCACAGATACAGATTTGTGTCATCAGCGGGCCCAGGGGGTTTTTAGAGGAATATGAGGACCGATGGCATTCTCTTGTATATTCCATCATCCGCACAATTTTCCTTTCATTCTGGTGCATTCCAAAAACTTTCAGAAACTGAGTTATTTTTGGGCTTAACTCAATTAATTATGCTCAAGGTGGCATTCCGGGAGGAATACATGATAGAACACCTTAGTGTAATAGCTTGTTGGAACCATAATGAGGAGATATTCATGATGGGATGCTGAGAAGTGACATATAGTGGCCAGAGATAGTACCATGGGTAATATAATATTTTCCTTAATTAAAAATGACATTAATTAGCCATTTAATTAAAGGAAAAATAATATTTAGAGGAAAAGGGGCCAAAAGTGACATAAGTGGAATATAATTAAATTAAAGTCACTTTAATAGAGTCAATGGTGGATCTTCTAGAATAATAATAAAAAAAAATAAGATGCTTCTAGAGGATTAGAGATCTATCCATCATATCTATAAAAGGAGAAGTGAAGATCATTTGGAGATATCTTGGATTGGATCATTGTTTGTGTGAGAGGTTTGAGAACTTGATTCTCTACCTCAGCAGTAGCCCTAGGACGAAAACCCTCTAGTGATTTAGTGAGAGTGGGCGAGCACCCATCTCTTTCTATGGTGGATCCATTCAGGATTCACAAGTTGCAGTTTGTTTCCAATTTGTTTTGGAGGCCAGTTGCGGCATTGTTGTAGATCTATTTGGGCCATTATTTTGGCCATTTCCAGTTTTTGTACCAGCAGTTTTGTATTAATAAAATAAGGTTGAGATATTTTTCATACTTATATTGTATATTATTCAATTGAAGATTATATTTCAGTTTCTCCCGTAAATATTATGGTCGATGTTATGAAAATTGTTTATAATGTTAACGGCTTAAATTTCTGAAGTTATTTTACATGGAAATCTTCTGTTGATTTTATGGTTGAATAATTTTCGGAAAAATTCATAAAATATCCCATTTGGGATATTACAAATTTCAAGTCTAATAATCCTTTTTTTTCATTTATTTGCTAGTTAGTTGTTAATTATTTGTCAATTATTATAGTGCTTGCAGTCTTTCTTAATTCATGAAATACATGCATCCACTTTGACAACTTCATCTTTCAATCTTGTAAGACAACCTCATTCACATCATCATGCATGGGTTAGGGTTTCAATTTCTTTATAGAATAAGCAATAAATACTTGGGTACAAACCCTATATCATTGTTATTCAACCCTTATCTAGAGTTCAAATATAAACATACTCAAATAATCAATACCTCATCTTTCAACTTCATCTCAACTCACTAGGTTTCTAAATTAGCAGGACCCCAAATGACAAGACCCTAGATTTAATAATCAACCAATAGATGTATACCATTTTTATATTCAAATGGAATTAATAAAATGCCTTTGAATATGTCTATCATAGGTGATCATTGGTTAGATAATGGTGTTGGAAATATAGAATCATCAAATCCATTTCCTTTTGTGGTTCTAAGGTTTGGGGACTTATATTTCTTTGAGCTGGTTGGGCTTAGTTGAAAATTAACATTTCCATAGTGCATCATCTAAATATAGTTTATGGCCCATTCTTTACATGTTCAGGCATATTTAGTCTTGTCTATTTCTTTAATAGAGTCAAAACTCTTAGTGGCCATGTTCTCGATGGGGATTGATATCCCTACATAGCTCTCTATTATTTCAAGAAATTTTCTTATGCAAGACTCCTTGGGTGGATTCATTGTTGGTTTTTTTAGGCCTCCAATATACCTTAGAAATGTTGGAAATAATGTTAATACTAAGAGGGGGCAATAATGTGTATTAATTCTAACTTTAATTTTGTATGCATAATTGATTTTCTCATTTAAAACTTGGGAACCATACATGTGACCAACAACACCACATTATTTAACAAAAATACAAAGTAGCACATGAACGCACACACCATGAGCAACATTGATCCAGGTGGATATTGGTGGCCACCCACCTATTCCACTTGGGGCCCCACCATTGTATCTTTCAGTTTTTTTCACAAATTACTATTTTTAGCAGTTTTTCGGGTCCTGAACTTCCGGAGCCATTTGGAAGCCCCAAATGGAGATAATATGCCAAAGTTACGTCCCCGGGAAGTTGAAACACCAATTTACCCAAACGGGGCCCATATTTTTGGAACTTTATCTCGTAGGGTTAGGTTTTTGGACGTTTAAAGTTCTCCATTGTTTCTCCATAATAAAAAGGCCCTCGAGCCTCATTGTAACATAGTTCAGAAGTCTATAGCCACCACATCTCTTCTCAGAGATTCGCTACCAGCACCCTAGCTATTTTATTTCCATCATGTTTGTAAGCATATTTATATGATTTGATATTAATGAAATGAAGCCTTATTTCTACTATATTTCTATGTTTATGGTTATTTCTATATTCTGTTGTGTTCCTACATAAATCCGGATCAGTGGTATCAGAGCGGTCTGCTTTTTCTCGATCCTTCTTTGCATGTCCCCAACAAGGTCAAGGAATAAGGAGTTAGGGCTCGATTTGGTGGAACCTTTGCAAGATTAGCTTCATAAACCCCAACGGATGCCCATGGGGGACGAAAAGAAAGATGAGGGAGCAGGAGATCCTATCAAAATATTGCTCGAGGAGGCCCTCAAAAAACAAAGGAATACGATGATGGATAACTTTGCCCAGATCCTTCAACGACTGCCCATTGGTGGTGGATCTACATCTAGCAGCCACTCTGGAGGCATGACTCCCTTTAAGGTACAAGTAAACTTTGACATTCCCATATTTGAGGGTCAAATAGATGCAGATGTCGTAGATAGATGGTTGAATCTATTAGAAGGATATTTCTCGGTTCATGACTTTTTCAACCAGGAGACGATTATTTTTTCACTCCTCAAAGCTACCCCCCATGTCAAGGACTGGTGGGAAACCTACTGTGAGAAAAAGGACGAGACAGAAACCTCTCTATTCTCATTCATACCCACTTAGAATTATTTTTGAGATGCCATCAAGGAAAAATAATATTTCGTGGGGAGCTATGAGGACAAGTACATATAATGGACCATGCTATGGAAATAAAGGGATCAAGATGTGCATGAGCTAACGAATCTGTTACATAACCTGTGCACAAAGTTGGGTATCAAAGATTCAGAGAAACATTTGGTGCTAAAGTATCGCGGTTGTCTGCACAGATACATTCAGGATGAAATGGAGTTCCTCGACATCTCCTCGCTTGGTACGACATACCGGTATGCTACCAAGATTGAGTAGAAATTCAAACAAGATAAGCGAGACTTTGGGTCTGCGAATCAAAAGTAAGGGAAAGGTAGCTCCAAACTGTAGAAAAAAGGACAAATCTAAAGCATGGTAGCCCAAGACAACCTACCAAAGACATAAGCAAAGAACAACACTGCAAAGACAAATAAGGCCACAGGAAAGTGGTGTGAGTTCCATAAGAGTTCCACTCACAACACAAGTGAGTCTGGTGGTCGAGATGAGGGCTTCTAAATCAGATGCGTGCTCTAACTTTGAATCAAAACCTGACAAGGTGAATGACAAAGGGAAGCATATTATTGATGCGGAGCCCAATGCCATGTTTTCCACTACGAAGATCCAGAAGGAGGAACCAGAAGATCCAGAGGAGGCAGAGCGTCTCTTCCACTCCCAGATGTGGGTAAAGGGTTCCCCGCTACGGTTTATTTTCGACAATGGGAGCCAAAATAAACTCATTTCAGCAGATGTCGTGAAGCGGTTGGGCTTGCCAACCACAATGCACCCACAACCATACACCATCGGGTGGTTTCACCAAGGACGGGATATCTGCATCAGCTAGCAGTGTCACCTTCCTTATAGAATCAAGCCCTTCATGGATGAGGTATTGTGTGACATTGCTCCTATTGATGTTTCTAATGTATTATTAGGCCAACCATACTTGTGGAAGTGACATGCTATGTATGAGTCCTGACCTCGTGCTGTTATTGTTACTTTGGGAAATAAATTGTACAGGATACCAGAGGTACCATCGCCTCCCACTATCTCTTTGGTTACTGCAAAATAATGTAGTAAGCTCATTTCCCAAACTGGGAAATTTGTTTTCCTGATGATCCACCCCCAGGGAAAGAAGAAAACTGTGGCCACAACCTCCTGACATGGCTCCTCTGCACGACAACAACAAATGGAAAAGGTTGTGGAGGAGTACGAGGACATCTTCAGCTCACCCATAGGGGTGCCTCTACACTATCAGGTCAAGCACCCCATTGACCTAACCCCAAGTGTGCCACTACCCAATGGACCAATCTATAGGCATTCTATTTTGGAGAATGATGAAATCAAGAGGCAGATTTAGGAGCTACTGCAGAAAGGTCACATCCAGCCAACTTCATCGCCCTGTGGGAGCTCAATCATGTTGGTACAGAATAAGTATGGGACTTGGAGACTCTGTATTGATTATCAGGCGCTGAACAAGATCACTGTCTAGAATAGGTACCTGATCCCATGGATTGATGACCTTCTGGACCAACTCAAAGGGGAAAAATATTTCAACAAGATCTACTTGAAGTCTGGGTATCACTAGGTACCCATCGAACCCTTTGATGTGTGGAAGACTACCTTCAAAGCCAAGGAGGGCCTCTTCAAATGGCTCGTCATGCCTTTCGGATTGACAAATGCTCCCGCAACCTTCATGAGGTTGATGGATGACATCTTGCGTCCATTCACCAACTCATTTTTAGTGGTATACTTGTATGACATTGTGATCTTTAGCTAGAATTGGGAAGAGAACCTCCACCACATCCGAGAAGTCCTCCAAACACTGCGGCAACACAAGTTGTGTTCCAATTTGGAGAAGTACACTTTTGGCATGACCCAGGTTCAATATCTGGGATACATTATTGATTAAAGGGTGGTGCATGTGGATCAAGCCAAGATCCAATTCATTCAAGATTGCCCAGCCCTAACCACCCTAACAAAGCTTTACAGCTTTCTGGGTCCTGCTAATTTCTACCACAGGTTCGTGTTGGGATTCTCTCATATCACTTGGCCCTTGAGTCAAGTCACCAAGGGAGAAGCGAAAGAAAAATTATTTTGGTTGGAATCTCAACAAAAGGAATTCGTAGAATTGAAACATCACCTATGTTCTACCCTAGTTCTCACATTACCAAACTTGTAACAACCATTTGAGATCAAGACAGATGCCTCTGACTATGCTATTGGGGCAGTTCTTACTCAACAGGGGCATCCATTGGCATATCATAGTGAGACATTTTACGACACAGTTCGAAAGTATCCCACTTATGGCAAATAAATGTATTCCATTGTAGAGGCTTGCCGACAATGGAAGCATTCCATTTTTGGGAAGGAGACAATCATCCACACAGACCACCGACCCCTGCAGTTCATATAGACACAAGGGAATTTGCAAAACGATCACCATTAGAAGTGGTCCACATATCTGCAACAATTTCATTTGAACATTAAGTAAAAGAAGGATACCAATAATGTTGCATACTGCCTCAACCGCCCACCGATCGTGGCCATAACCACCGTTCTTCTTGTGGGCATGAGACTTCTGATTGGCCGCTTCTCTACAAGAGTGATCCAGAATTTAGCTACACATACAAGGCACTCTTGGGGGGTATGCAAGTTCCAAATTTTCACCTCCAAGATGCACTATTATGTCACCTGGGACACCTTTGTGTTCCTTCAAGCGAGCGTGCCAAGATGATATGGGAAGCGCACTACAGTCGAGTCACTGGGTATTTTGGGGTCGACAAAATAGTTGCAGTACTGCAAAAGTATTTCTATTGGCTGAACCTTCGACATGATGTCAGGAAGTACATCATATCCTGCATTGCTTACACCATTGCCAAACCGACCATCAAAAAGCAAAGGCTCTATACACCGCTACCTACCCCTAGTCGACCTTGGGAATCCATCTCCATGGATTACATGTCAGTCCTTCCTTCTACTAAGCATGGAAATGACTGTGTTTTCGTGGTCGTCGACAGATTCTCAAAGATGGCCATTATGGCGGCCTGCAAGAAGAATATCACAGCAGAAGCCACAGCGAAACTCTTCTTTGAACTGGTGTGGGTGCACTTTGGGATCCCACAGTCTATCATTTCAGATCACGATAGCAGGTTCCTCAGCACATTTTGGTCCAACCTATGGTCAATGTTGGACACCAAACTCACCAATTCCACAACTTTCCATCCCCAAACTGATGGCTAGAAAGAGGTCGTCAATAGGATGATTGTACACATTTTGCGCATGTACAATTCAAAGAATCCATGCACATGGGATGAGAGCCTTCCCTATGTACAACACAGTTATAACTGGGCTCTCCACATCTCAACCATCCACAGCCCCTTTCAGGTGGGCTTGGGATTCCAGCCACTATGTCCCATTGATGTAGCCATGCTATTTGCAGCTACTCAGTCCGATTTGGCTCATGTCCAATCTGAAGCTGCCAAATCAAACAACTTCATTGAGCACATTCATCACATTCTCCAATAGTTTCATGACATATTTGATAGAGCTAATGCAAAGTACAAGCAACGACATGATCAACATCGGGTGCCACACAACTTCCAGGTGGGCGAAAAAGTGTGGCTACATTTGCAGAGGGAACGCCTCACTAGACCCCACTGCAAGATTCACCTGTTGGGTGTGGAGCCTGATTATCTTGTTTACTTTGTATCACAGCGTTGGACCCCTGTACCTTAAAAGGGGCGGCAACGCCGCCCGTAAGTAATCGCTTCCATGGGGGGTCCAGGGGGGGGCGGCAATGCTTTTCGGAGCCCCCCCCTGGCGGGGGTTTGGGGGCAGCGCCCCCGAAGCTAAAAATAGATGTAAAATTTCCTTGTAAAAGTATAATTTCTAGTCAATCTAGGCCGTTCATTAGGCAAATGATCTGACGGTAGAAGTTATGTTTAGATTAGGGTTTTTTGCCCTAGAAGGCAACCCCCTTGTATATATGAGGGTATTGTATTGCGGCTGTGTATTGTATGTGTATTATCGGAGCGAGAAATAGAGAGAGAGACTGTGAGAGAGAACAAAGGATATTACAGCGGATCTGCTGTAGGTTTTGTCTCTTCATTTTTGCTGGATAATAGAAAGGAAGGACTGGCTGTTCGGGGTGGACGTAGCCCAAACTGGGTGAACCACGTATATCTGTGTCTCTCTGGTTTTATGTGTTTTGTGTGCTTATAGTTTCCGCATATTTTATGTGTTGCATTGCTCCATAATATATAATTTTCTAACATCACCCTCTCCGATATGGGCCATACACCATCACCAAGGCTGTAGGGAACAATGGCTTTGAGCTTAGTATTCCACCATTCCTTGGTCTGCACCCAGTATTCAATGTACACCGCCTTCATCCCTACTTCCCACCTCTATTGTACACCTCTGACATTGCAAAAGAACTCACACCAAAAGAGTTAAACCCAGACTACATGGAACAGGCCACCACAGACTATATCATGGACATGCAAATCAAGAACACTCGCTAACTAAAGATCCAACTGTATCAGGTTGTCAAAGCTAGCCAACTCTTGCACCAAGGCAAATGGTTCACTAGGGACCAAGTTCAACAAAAGTTTCCTCATCTCATGGAGGAGCTCAACACAATGGGGACCATTGCTTCCTAAGGGGGGAGGAATCATCCAGGTGGATATTGGTGGCCACTCGCCTATTCCAATTAGGGCCCCACCATTGTCTCTTTCAGTTTTTTTCACAACTTACTATTTTTAGCAGTTTTTCGGGTCCTAAACTTCCGGAGCAGTTTGGAAGCCCCAAACGAAGATAATATGTCGAAGTTACGTCACCGGGAAGTTGAAACACCAATTTACCCAAACGGGGCCCATAGTTTTGGTGCTTCATCTCCTAGGGTTATTTTTTTGGACGTTTAGAGTTCTCCATTATTTCTCCATTATAAAAGGGCCCTCGAGCCTCATTGTAACATAGTTCAGAGGTTTATAGCTGCCACATCTCTTCTCAGAGATTCGCTACCACCACCCTAGCTATTTTATTTCCATCATGTTTGTAATCATATTTATGTGATTTTATATTAATGAAATGAAGCCTTATTTCCGTTGTATTTATATGTTTATGGTTATTTTTGTATTATGTTGCATTCCTGCATAAATCTAGATCAAACATACGCATGAGACTCAAAGGTTTAACGTTGAAACCCTTCTAGGGGAAAAATGACCAAATATTTTTTTTTAATTGATGTGATAATAAACATCTACTATATCACATCAAATTATTTGTGAGCCACCACTCACATGAAGCACCAAATCATTTTGATTGTTTGTTAGAACCCACTAGTAGGAAGCACCAAATCCCTTCTTCTGTAGACACCTAATCAACTTACTAGAAGCACCAAATTCATGGATCTGCTGCAAGAAAAAAATTCCAGCTCCTTGGATTTATGCAAGCACCAACTTGTAGGAGGCACCAACCCTTAGGCTTTATTTATATACCCACTATATAGAAGCACCAACTCCCTAGTTTGCAAGCTCAAACTCACACTCAATAAGGAACTAATGTTCACTGTCCTTGGAACTCATTCTACCTTGTTTCATCTCTTTCTTCTTCTCTGTAGCTTTCTCCGTCCTCTGCTTACTTTTCCACAACATGCTGCATTCGACCCTATTTTATTCTCAACAAAATTTACTCATACTCAACCTACACAAGAAACTGTCCACTCTATAGTAGCATACACTCTCACATGGAGCTCTTTACTCTCAGCCCTATTCTTCTGCACAGGAACTCTCAACCTCTTCTTTGCATCCCAAGCACACTTGGCCTTCTTCTCAACATCACTCTCACACACATATAGCTATCCACACAGCTCTCTTAGCAATGCTACATTCCCCCATTGGAAAAATTCAATCCTTAGTTTTTTTCTTATACTATTATGTAAGTCACACTACCCAAGAGTGTACTCTAGCCACATTAGGGGAATTTTTAAGTTTAAAATAAACCTCTCTCTAATTTCATTCATAATATGTCCTAAGGATGGATCCCCGTTGGGATTTGAAACGTCGACCAATTTATGTTAACACTTTGGAAAATATGATTCACTTTCCTTCAATTAAAAACCACAGAAGATTAAAACCCGTTATAAAATAATAGTGGAGATAATAAAATAAGATTACATTACATCATAAAATTTTATTGGGAAAAAAGAAAAAACTATTTTTTCAACTCGTATTTTCAACTTATCTCCCTATGGGATTATTCAAATTTCAAGTGGCAACACTCATTGGATGCATAACTTGATTTTTCATCCAAGGATTACCCATGTTCCATATGTTTCATGGACCCTGTTAGACAAAAAATGAGAAATACATGAAAAGCCCGATTGCAATCACTTTTTCTCATGTATTTCTCATTTTTTGTGTAGTAAAGTCCATTGAATGTATGCAACATGGGTACTCCTTGGATGAGGAATTAAAGTTTTCACCCAATGAGTACTCCCATTCTAAACTTGATTTAAACCTTAAGGATATAAGTTGAAAATACAAGTTGAAAAAGTAGCTTTATTATTTTACTATTTTTTAATCTTTTACTTTTTTAATCCAAAAATGGTGAATCATCCCCCATGGTTGACATCATCATCTTGAATCCTATTGGTTCTTATAAATTTTATTTTGGTTGTAAAATTTTTTAGGATACCCATTTTAGACCTCAAAATTCCCATAATATGATAGCTTCCCATTCTGCTGGCCCATCTGAATAGTTGGTCTTTGCAACAAACTTAATTCTATGATTGACCTTCACAGTTTTCTTCCATAATAAGATTTAATTCTCAGTCAAATTGTGTATGGGAAGCATTATCACTCCGCTTTGTACTACTTCTCGGCCACTGAAACTAAATTGAATATGTGAATGAGAAATTGAGTGTTTTTCATTCTAAGAATTAAATCTTAGTCAACCCACAAACATAAGAAGTTCTTCCATTAAATTATGTTTTTACATGCAACATGGCTCTCCATTCCAATTTTAATTCTCATCTAATTCTTCCTCACATGAGGGACACTCAAGTAAGGTGAATTTTTATTTGAATCGGGGTCAATAAGTAATTTGGCTAACCATGGTTATTGTTTCCTTGAACTAGAGCTCTCAACAAATGCATTGACTCCAATTCTCAAGTCACAGTTTCCAACCCATTCAATGCCCATTAACCATAGATGTGGCACAATGCCACATATGACACATTTTCCAAATATGGAGGACCTTTATCAAATTTTCTGACTTTTTGATGTCCACATAAACTTATCCATTTCCATTATGCACACAATACTTCAACCTATACCCCACGGTGTTTTTTCATTGAAATCATCTTGAGCACCCTTGATCACTTAAAATGAAAAATACCCCATAAAATAGCTTCATGGGTGCTCCTTTACACTATAGCCCTGAGGGCTTAATGACACATACTAAACATTTTGTGCCCATAGTCACATAGCATGAGAAATGATCAGAAAAAATTCTCCTGTGTGTGTCTCTTGTTACTTGACAGAAAATTACTTGTTATCAAGTTTTTCGTCTCCTAGCTCCGCTAGCCCAACCTTATTTCCCATGGTGCCTTTGTTTCCTCTGGGGTCTTAGGATTGGGATTATGTGTTACTGTGGGTCCACCTGACACATGCACTAGCAAATTAAAACCCCTATTGGGATGAGTTTTATATCCGGTGTGTCTTGATGCCTTTCCTTGCCAAAAATCTTTTCACCCTTAATAAACCTTTGGGATGATCCTTGTGGGATGAGTTGTCCTATGGGGTCCTCCCACAACATCATGAGGCAATCACATTTCTCTTGGGATGTGTTATCTCTAACACTACCCACGTCATCCTAACGCCTATAGAGGTCAACGACTCCTCTCTGTGCATCTCTCAAACCTTGCGAGGTCTTACTTGCGGGATGACATCATTACTTCCACATGTGCCTCTAGAGTGGTGGTGAAATGTGTCACTCAGATTTGGCCAATTAGTCCACCAAAAAAGGGTAAATTTTTCTGCCATGTGTCCCCTATGTTGATGTCATGCTAATGTCATTAATGACCAACCAAATGTTGCCACATAGCCCTCCTATGTCATCCTACTCAACTCTTAAGGGATTATTTAAATTTTTGTTTAGATGCACTTGTCAGGGTATTTCCACCAGGATGAGATGTCAAGTGGGGCCTCTAGTGGCCAAACATAAAGCTCCCTACTACCTTATTTCTCCACATATTCCCGCTCAATATTTAACCTTTCCTTAAGTTTTTGTGGAGGTACTCTCTCTAAACTTCCTCCGTCAGGCTATACTATGGTGTGGGCTCTTTTTGGGCCAATGACCATACTCTCCACTATTGTGTGGATTGTCCACACAAACCTGCTGCTTACAATCGTGGACCTCCTCCTTTGCGCACTCTTTGAACCAACTAGGATAAAGCCACCAGGCTAAGCTGTGAAGTGGGACCTTACACCGACCAACGAAAAATCTCTCCGTTGTTTCTCTATTATTCCCATGTCCGTTTGACTCTTCCTTTAGCGAATCTTCCAACAAGATCTTCCAACTTTCTCCATTTATTTTGGAAAAATAGTAAACTAACGTGCTCCAAGAGGTCCTCATAGTGCTCTAACTTTCCACTTTTGACTTTGGGAAATCTAAGCTTTAACTGGAAATAAGTTATGATTCAGGAAGCCATTTTCGGACTTCATTTTACCATTGGAAATATCTTTCCAAGAACAATCGAACTATGTCACTTCTAAGATTATTTGAGCTAAGCCTAGAGGTAGAAATTCATTCAATTCCTGGGACTCTCAACCATCATAGTTATCATATTATGGCTTCTCCAATAAGCCTTATACTATGATGATTCTCTACAAGAGACAATAGAAACCCTATAACTCCCCTTGATCTTGACACATCCAACACATATGTTGCCACCCAGAACATCCATGCTAGTCTGGTTGACATCAATTCCAACACACTTGTTAATTTTCAAACAATTCCAACTATCCAACACATTTCTCTGATAGGTTTTGACATCAATACCAGCACACTCACTACCACTATCCATTCAGACAATGTCAATTTTCCAAAAATTTCCCATTTTTTAATTAATGGAAACACCTCATCACTTCTCCACATTAATTCCCAATACTCATGTTGCTTCAACGCATCTCCTTGCATGAGCCACCAATGGATTTGTTTCCTCTTCTTGTGCCATCACAACTTCCTCTCCAATAATCTTCTATCCCCATTTTACATCAATGGAAAATGGATACAAGTTTCTTCTTCTCCCCCTTACAATAATTGACTGTCAATGACAAAGGTTTTGGGTGTTGATTTGCATTCTGCTCTGCTGACTTTTATTAAAGATTTGATATATTATTTTTGGGGCTCTTGAATTCTGTCATGTAGTTGTTGTTTTTGCTGAGAGTATGCTAACTTCTCTTGAGCATCCATATCAACCAACTGTTCTCCCCTGAGATCATACTCCTACAAACATGTACTTAAGGTTAAAAAATATAAATTGCACCAAGAAATTGATACACATTGCATACTATGCCAAGAAAAATTCCAAGTCTCCTTCTCAAAAAACGATGTCCAATCACATAAAAGGCTACTTCATCTAAGCTCAAGACTACCAACTGACATAGTCATACCAATTGAAAGATAAGGTACATGAAAATCTTATAATAATTATGTTTCATGAACACAATACTACTAGGCATAATCAAACTCAAAATCTTAAATGAAATAAGGATATTTCACCCAAGATGCAAACATTCAATTTCCTATACAAATTTTCTTCCTAAGGCTGAAAATGGTTTCCTGGTACGATGACCAAAGTAGCTCCCCTTGAACCAATGCTCTATTTTACTCCACGATCTCTTTGCTCGTTTTTGCATGAGGAATGATCCTATGGACCTAGCTTGACTATGGACCTTTTGTCATTATTCACTTTCGCTGCAACTCATCCTTCTTCTCACAAAATAAAGTTTTGTGGAATCCCTCCCCCTCTAATCATTCAAATGCACCTTTGATTATCCTTTCTCGTTTCCCTACATCTAACTTATTCAGACTCGCTTGATGCTTCTCTCTTATTTTAGTGAATATAAACATAGGATCTACTCCCCTTGATCAAATTGTCCTCCTTTTTCTTCCACATTTTCATCGGGCGATTCCTAACAACAACATTTCTCTCCATCTTCTCGTCTACCATTGTTGGGGATTTTTCATCGCTGCACATGGATAGAGGAAACTTCTCATTTTTTCCTCTTTCTTTACCCAAATATTATTTTCACTACCTTTATTGTTTTTCTCCAAGGTAGATTTGACTGAGCTTCTACTTTATTTCATCACTTGAGGCTTGAGCTCATTACAGCTAGAAATTAGAAAGGGTTTTACCACAGGAATACGAGAATAATCCCTCGTAATTTCTCTCTGATTTTTCTTCAAATAAGGTTCAGATACTTGAGGATTCCTCCTTCTTTGTTCAACATTCCTCCTTTACATAGAGTTCTTGTTACAAATCATTTTGTCACTGTCCCTGCAATCCCCAAATCGCACATTGGAGGGTTGTTTCTGTGACCAATAAGCAGTTTCATGCTTTGCAAATACCATCCTTGCATCCTTTTTGATGGAAGAAACATTCTTCTTGTTAACATTTCCCTAAGCAAAGCTGTGAAAATCCCTAATTTTTCCTTGGCACGAGTAGCCCGTTACATCCTCGCGCCGACCTAGAAATTTAACATTGAGCCTACACCACTTGGTGCTCTGTGCTAGTTAGACACCCACGCCAAGTTTTTTATGGAATTTAAAAAAAAAATAGAGGTGTAGGTTCCATTCCAACCACCTTGAGGATGAGTCATTGGGAGTGGTTGAACTGAAACAACCACGGACTCCTTCCTTTAGTTAGTATTTTCCACCTCCCTAGGAACTCTCCTAAAGGATAGGACTCCCTCCCACCTTTGCAGGGATCCAAACCTCCTCTCTTCCCTCTATATAAGAAACTATCTCTTTCTGTAGAAGCTAGCTGAACACATTATAAAAAATAGTTGAATGGTTGAATAGTTGAACTAGAGAATTATACTATAGCTAAGCTGCTAGAGGAGATAGAGTAAGAAATATTGTGTTGAGAGAGCTCAACTCGATGACTTCTAAGAGAGCCTAAGTTCAAATCCCCTAACCAATAGTTGAGATGCATTTCTTATGAACCCTGCTGGAGGAGATCACGATGTCAAAGCATCGGTTGTACTCTTCCTTCTACTCATTAATATACATGACTACTATTTGGTTCCACTATTGTTTTATGATGTTTATTTGATATGATATGTTTAGCCCTATTTGACTAGCTAATAGTTGTGAGTGAAACTATTGTGTCATATGTCTCTCTTTTTCTTTGTCTTGTGTGCAGGTATTTGGGCATGACAGCAAATGGATCGTGACTTGCCAAAGCAGGAGTGAGAGACCACTACTCTTTCTACAACATCGACAGCATTGGATTTAAGGTAGGTAAATCTACCATGTATTTTTTTCATTCATTAACTAGGAAGCAACACTTTAGTGTGTCCTTTTGTTACTAGACCCACCCTAGGGCTAGAGGGATCGTCTATGTCCGTAGAGAGGAATTACCTTCATAAAAAATTGGTGACTCCATTGGGGATCAGTGCGAGTTTTTCATGTCATCCTGTTGGGTCAATTTCAATTCTTGGTTTAGTTATATATCTTTCTTTTGGTTTGTTTGCCGAGTTTCCATTCTCTGTTCAACTCCAGAGAGTCAAGGTTGACTTTTTCTCATTAGGTTAGGGTTTTTCCTCTTTTTTCAATAGGTTTCCAACTTGGCACATTTTTTGTTTGGACAGTCATGGAAATTGGGGCACATTTCTCTTTTAGCACTCGCGCAAACCTCTGTATGGCACAGATTGCAGCCTTACAGTTGCGCCAATCCCTTTGGGTTTTGGTTTGACCCCCCTAATGCATTTTTTGATCATTTTTTCTTGCCTCTAGGTTATTTTTTAGTGTGTTTACGCCTTTGGAGACTGTGTAGACTAATGTAGACTTGTTTCCCTCAGTCATTTTTTCATTGTCTTATCGGTATCAGTTAAGACCTTAGGGTTTCTACGTGTTCTTGTACACCGAGCCTTCTATTCGAGAACGAGTCTCTTTGATTGTTGTCAGTCTCGTTTTGGGTTTTTAGATTGAGTTTTCTTGATCCTTTTTTTTTGCTGATTGAATGGTATTTTCATTTTTCAATTAATCCTTCTTCTTCAATACTTTGAGCTTCGATTACTTTTCTTGTTTGGGTCATTTTGAAAACTCTCTTTCTCGTTTGAAAGTTTGCTTCATTAGCTTGCATGTTTTTTTTGTCTATTTCGTTTTGGTTGAGTCATTCAATTTCAAAACCTTACATTCACAAAACTCAAACAAGTGTTTATTTTGTTTTCTATTGAATTAGTACAATGTGTGCTTCATTTCATTGAAAAAAAAATAAAAAAATCTTTGCACTCTTTTGTTGCATTGAAAATGAATCGTTCCTTTGCATAAACTAGCATTTCTCAATCTAGGAAGGAATTTTGTTTTCGCTTGATTGCATTAAGGGCATTAGAATTTTCTTCGCATATTTTTCTTGCTTGCTTGCTTGAAAGATTTCTATCCTTCTTCTAGCTAGCTTTCATTAAATTGAAATGATATTCATTTGCATATAGATTGCATTTAGGAAGTTGAGCTCCACATTCGATAAGGCCTGAAATTGAAACATAATTTAACATTAATGTTAAAATTTATTCAATGAACCTAAGGCAACATTGGAACCTAATGAAACATTTCTAGTGGTCTAGGCTAGAGACGTGTTCTGACATCTTAAAACCTAGTAGTTTTCGCTCGCCTTTTGGCTTCAGATAACACTGGTACAGACTTGTGCTCCCCGTACCGTAGTGTATATAAAGGGAGACCCCTCTAGGTTGCAATCCTTTATCCATAGGAAGCCAAGTCTACCACCTTGTAACCATGATACACCGAACACAACATTCGGGGAGACTACCTGCACATATGTCAATTCCTTGGTCATTTTATGTTTCATTTGATCACCAAGGTGTATATGGCAGTTCACGGAAACATGGTACACCCACTTGCTTAGAATTCCTAAGAAGTCATTTCGATCTTTTCGTGACTCTTTAAATAAGAGAAGAGATCATCGAGCACTTGTACTTTCACACTCGTTTCAAATTGAAAGTTACTAGAGTCATCTTTTTCCTGTTTCTCGACTCTTAAAACATGAAACAATGAATTTTGGTTTCAGTGTTATAAAATTAATCACCTACGATTACACACCAAGTAAAGTTTGTTACTTGGTTTGATTGATTTCCTTGGTTCTTGATTTTGGCACTTTCGATTGGTTATCTCTTTTCCTTCCTATTCTGATCTACAGTCAAATTGGCGGAACATCCAGTTTCGTCATCCTCACTACCTCCTAGTGGTGGCTCTTTTTCAGACACTTCTTTTGAAACTCCTCAATCCACTAGATCTATCAAGTTATCCTGGCCCATTCTACCATCTATCCAACCCCTTTCTACTCAATCTCCATTTGATAAGCTAGTTGATTTCAACTGGTCTCCTTCAAGTGCTTGGTCTAGTTTTGGGGAAGAAGGGGAATTTCTTCCTCTTACATCTGGATTGCCTTTTGTTGCTACTGTGGTACCTCCTAGTCCCTGTAGTCTTTTTGAATATCTTACGGAAGACTCTGATATGGATTCCTCCAGTCCTATTGGCAGTGATGGAATGCTTGTATCCACAGGAGAATATCAACTCTTTCCTGAAGATCTTTCTCATGCCTCTGTCCAATATTCTTTGCCTTTGGTGTCACTTCTGGCTGGCTATAGGTCTATGAGTCAGATTATGTTTGGTGTGGCGTCCATTGCACAATCCAGCATAGTAACTCCTCCTCAGATTTTGGTCCAATCTTCGTCAATATTGTTACCTTCGGCATCAGATCTGTCGGTTACTATTACATCTGTTCCAGTCCAACCTATAGTCTGTGTGGCTTCTAGTTCAGTTTCCACTACCCCTGTGATTCCTGGCAGTTTCACTTTTGAAGAATATTTTTTAGCTGTTTAGCAGCAGAATTCTCATTGTTCTCAACAGCCCCCTTCTCCTAGAGATCCTCGTTCTCATTACTATGATGTTGTTGGTAATCCCATATATATATATATATATATATATATATATATCCACACCATTATGATGACCGTGGGAATCGAGTTTATATGCCTCCTATATATCCTTATTAGGCCGTCTATGATCCTTATCAGTCTGTTACCCATTTGGGACCTACTTTGCCTGTGCAACCCTCTAGCTTACAAGGACAACCCTCTCAGGGACAACCTTCAGCTCAGCAGGGCCCTGCTTTTGGTCCATAGGGAAAACCATATGGTCCACAAGGCCAACCTTTACAAGGACAACCTTTGGTCCAACATGGAAAAACCTATGGTCTCTCGAGTCAACCTCTGGTTCAACCACGATCATATTTTGGTCTTGGGGGGCAAGTTTATCCATCACAAGGGAAATACTATGGTCCTTCTCTGGGTCAACCTGGTCATCAGGGACATCCTAGACCGGTTCAACCACCATGCCAAACTTTACCACAAAGTCAACCTGGTGGCCCTCAACAACCGGTTCAACCAGCTAAGCAACCATTGCAACTTTCCCATCAGAAAATTCCTTCGCTTCCACAACTGGTTTTACCTGTTTATCTTGCTCAACAGACTACTCAACTTTCTCTGTAAGTTCAACCTGTGCAATCACAGGGTGTTTATTACCTGCATGTTTCCTACCAACCAGTATATTTTGCACCCAAACTTCGTACCCTCAAAATCAACTGGTATATAGTGCACCTCATATTCTGTATCCTCAAAATCAACCTGTGTATCAGCAACCTCAAAGTCATAGCTACATTCCACAGCAAAATCCTTATGCTACTTAGCAAGGACCTCAGTGGTTTGCTTTGACTCAATATCCTATTCCTCAATCCCAGTATCAACTGAATTATCCTGTTTTGAATCCCTATGATCTGAATTCTTCAGGATAGAATATATGGGGACATAATCTCGTTCGAACTGGGTGGAATGTACATATAGGTCCTTATCAAAGACCTCCAATGACTTTCAATACTCAGTTACCATTTCTTGCTATGTTGGAATTACCCGATGTGTCAAAGTTGACAAATGATCCTATTCTTCATAATCCATGTTGGCCTCTGGTTCTGACCAAGATTCCTGGTGATTGTCCTAAATTTGAGGGTAAACCTGGTGAATACCCCCAAATAGACATGATGACTTACCATTTTTGGTGTTCTTCTAATTCTTAGGTTGACGATTCTATTCATCTTCATCTTTTCCAACGAACTCTTGCTGGTGCCACTGCAAAGTGGTACATCGAGCTGTCTCATGGATTTTTCCAAGATTTAAATTCTTTTTCCATGGCATTCCTTACACATTTTCAGTTACCGATCCACTATGAGACTTGGATGCATCTCCTCACTTCATTGAAATAGGATGGAGCTACTCATATCTCAGATCATATTCATGAGTGGCGACATCGTCCTTGCATGATCAAATTTGAGATACTTGATCAGCTTCTGACTCATTGGTTCACTACCCCCTTTGTCAATCAAATTGCCAAGGATATTTCTATGGGGGCATGTGTAACCAAGGAGCAAGCCATTGCTTACGCCCAGTACCTTGTTCTTGTGTATTCTCAGTATGGTGCATTATACGATATCTTTCCTGATGCTCCTCAACCTGGAACCTCTAAACCACCAACGAATCCATCCATTGATGGTATTATCTGTTTTGTACCACAGACTTCTCAGAATTCTCCTTCATCTAACTCTGGGAAGTAGAAGTCTACTCATTCCAATAATGTAGCTTCTCAGTCAAATTCGAATTTTGGCATACCCACGGAAGTGAATGTTGTTCAGGCCAATCCTACAGATAACACTTCCAAAGGTAATAAGAAGGGTAAAGGTAAGGCCAAAGCTGATACCCCGAAACAGGATTCTCCAACACCTCTTTCTGCTGATAGTTATCAACGTAAACCGAAGTATCCTTTTTTGATTTGTGATGATGAGCACTTCACCAAGGACTGTCCTCGACGGTCTGAAGTGAGTTGATTGCTCAAAGGCACCCAAGGAGCTCTGGCCGTTATTAAAGAACCCTTCCCTCAGCAGACTCAGATGGTAGAGAACCCTCAGTCCTCTGCTCCATCTGGCTCACAAGTGTTCATGATGCATGGTTCTACACTCGTTTTTATTGCTACTCAATCCGAAGATTATTCTGGTTCGCGTCAAGAAGTGGGGAAAGAGATCACTAATGGTCCTCCTCCCCCTCCTATTTCTGGTCCTCTTGAGATTGAACGGCCCAACATTGAATCCATTGTGCAACCACCTTCCAAAGGTGTGCTTTGTAAGTCTTCGTACAATCCCAACTCCCATGTCACTCAACATTACACTATTGTTGAAGATTTGGCTCAGGCACCATCCGCAATGTTTGCGTTAGAAGTACTTCAGAGTTGTCCTTCGCAACGGAAAGATTTTCTATCTTCAATAGGTGGGATTGATCCTACTGATACTAGTTTTCTCGCTTTCAATTTAAAGAATTTTGTCCTACGATTCCCACACCAAACTGTGCTCATCATTCAAGTTGGTATTAATGGTCTGAATATTCACCGGGCAGTCGTGGACGAGGGTGCATATACCTGTGTTATGCCATCTAGTTGCTGGAAAGCCATTAGTTCTCCAACTCTTACTTCATCACCCAATGCCCTTGAAGCATTTGATGGAAGAGAATCTAAACCTCTTGGTTTTCTCGCTAATTTATTGATCATGTTAGAAGGGAAGACAGTTAATGTCGAGGTCGAAGCCATTGATGCAAAACTCAATTATAATCTTCTCCTCAGACACATTTGGACTCACGCCATGTTGTGCATTTTTTCCACTCTCTTTCATGTTTTGAAATTTCCACATGAAGGAAAGATTATTATTGTTGATCAATTGTCTTTTTTCACTTCCTCTTTTGAGAACAACGTTCCGTACGTGGACAAGATTCCTACTCCTTACGAGAGTGTAGGGCCAGGCCTTTTCAAGAATCCTGCCCTCATGGACATTTTTCCTCTTCCACCACCTAATAATGTTAAGGTCAACATGATTTCTCGAACCGATGACCCCTGGGTTATCCCTTCTCCTGGACAAATCGATTCGTTCGGCAATTCGATGCCTTTGAGTCTGATTGAAATTGATTATTGTGAACTCGTTGTTGCATCGGATTCTGATTCTGATTCTACTCCTTCGAGTGTAACTCTCGACATCTATTCTCAATCCCCTTGGCTTGGTGATTTTGATTCACTGAGTCCTTTGAAAGAAGTGTTTCCTTCTGATGAGGCTATCGTGGAAACCTTGTCTCTTGATGATTTGTCGTGGGATGATGGTCATCATTGTTCCTTGTTTCTACCAAGCCTCGGGGCCATGTCTACATGTCTTGAGCGTTTTTCCTCTCGTGTTCCTTCTCCTCTGCTTCAAACACCTGTTCAGGTCCATGAGGTTTTTTCAGAAGGTAACTTGAGTAACATCACTCGAACGATGCCTATCGACATTTCCATTAAACCGAGAATCGTCGAGAACATCCATATTGGGGTTACTTGTTCTTCGGATGAAGTGCAAGTCTATACTAGCCTTTTACATGAATTCTGTGATGTATTTGAGTGGTCCTACAAAGAAAATCTCGGTATTGATCCTAGCATCGTGGTACATGAGATTCCTACTTACCCTAGTTCGAACCCTGTTCTTCAGCGTCTTCGTCTGGTGCATCCTAGGAAAGTTTTTGCCATTAAGGCTGAAGTGGAAAAGCTTCTCAAAGTCGATTTCATTTATCCAATTCCATTGACAGAATGGGTCTCTAATATTTTTCCTGTAGATAATAAACAGGGCACAATTTGTGTCTATGTTGATTATCGTGATATCAATCGAGCTTGTCCTAAGGATAATTATCCTACTCCTTTCATCGATCAAATCATTGACGACTGTGCTGGAAGCGAGATTTTTTCCCTTATGGATGGTTTTTTGGGTTATAATCAGATTAATATTCTCCCAAATAATCAACGCAAGACTGCCTTTATCTGTCCTTAGGGTACCTTTGCATATAAGAATCTCCCCTTTGGTTTGAAGAATGTCGGGGCCACCTTTCAATGCGCGGTGTCTTATGCCTTTCATGATATTCATCACATCATTCAACCTTATCTGGATGACCTTTTAGCTCATTCAGCTAAGCGTATAAACCATCCTGACCATCTTCGTCAGATTTTTCTTCATTCTAGACACTATAGCATTCGGCTTAATCCACACAAGTGTGTCTTCTACATTGATTCCGGTAGACTCTTAGGGTTTATCGTTTCTAAAGATGGAATTCGCCTAGATCCTCTCAAGGTTGAGGCTATTATCAATCTCCCCTCTCCTTCCTCACTACATCAATTTCAGAGTTTATAGGGGAAAGCAAATTTTCTTCATCGTTTTATACCGAACTATGCTGAAGTAGCTAAAGGATTCACACAATTGTTAAAGCAAGGCGTTCCTTTTTACTGGGATGAGATCACTCAGAAATCTTTCAATGTGTTGAAAACATTGTTGGTCAATGCTCCTCTCCTCAGCCCTCTAGATTATCATCGTGATTTTTCCCTTTATTTGGCTACCGCTTTCAGCATGATTGCCATGGTTTTGGTACGAGATGATGATGACAGTCATGAGCATGTTATTTATTACTTGTATCGTAACCTACTCAACACTGAAACGTGTTATGATTACGTCGAGAAGTTAGCATTGGTTGTTGTTCAAGCTGTTCAACATTTTTGTCATTATATTATTTTGCATATAGTGACGGTGATTTCTGAATGCAACCCCATGACCTGCATATTGTATCGAAAATTTCTGGGGGGAAAATACTCAAAGTGGATTGTCATCCTCCAAGAGTTTGATTTGGAATTTACTGCTGCCAAATATAAGAAGTCATTGGTCTTTGCTGATTTACTTTGTTCTCTCCCTTCCGACTCCTCTCCTTCTCGTTTTGAGGACTTCATCCCAGATGATTTTCTTTTCTTGATTAGCACCCTCAATCCATGGTACGGTGATATCATCATGTTGTAGCTCCTACAACACCCTCCAAAAATACATAAAATCATAACACACACTTCAAAATTTTTGGAGCCCCTTTGAAACTAAAGAAGGAAAAAGCCAAGTAAAGTTTTAGAGAGCAAGTCGCTAAGTCGCGGATCCATGATTTGCGACCCATGCGACCTATGCGACTCTGTGACCCTAAGGTCGCATAGGTCGCAAGGTCGCAAGAGTCGGAAGTCAATCAATTTGCGACCTTGCGACCCAGCGACCTTAAGGTCGCAAGGTCGCAAAGTCGCAAAATGAAGTTTTTCGGGAATTAGCGACTCAGCGACCTTTGCGACCCTGCGACCTTAAGGTCGCGAGGTCGCAAGGTCGCAAACTTACAACTTGAGACCTCATTAAGTATTCGCACGTGCGACCTTTTTATATAAGTTCGGGTCGCTAGGTCGCATTTGTAGCTCTCAGCGAAAACCGTGGAATCGCTCTGACAGGTCGACTGGCGCGTTTTCTTCTGGGTAAGTTGCCTTTTCCTCCCTATGTTTCCCTTTTGAGCATTTATTGCCATTATTGAGCCTCCCCGCGGTCTTATTTACTTGCCGTTGAGAAAATAGGTTTTTCAGATTGAGTTTATTTTTGTTTTGGTTCCCACAAACCCCTGGGTCACCCGTCTCTAGCCCAAATCCTCATGGCTATGCCTTGTTGTCAGTTTATACCCTTTCAAACCGTGTACTTTTCCCTGTAAGTAAAGTTTAGCCGCGAAGCCGCGCGCGCGCGAAACCCCCCGGCAGGCTCAAGTGCGACCTGCGACCTAGCGACCAGGTCGCAAGGTCGCAAGGTCGCAAAACTCCCTTTCAGCGACTCTGCGACCCTGCGACCTAGTCGCAAGGTCGCGAGGTCGCGTGTGAGTCCCTTTTGTGGATCAGCGACCCAGCGACTCCCAGAGAACAGTCAATTAATCTTTGCATGTATAGACTCTATTTAGCCATTATCATCATGTCTTTCTTATCCTGGGATTCTGTTTTGAATGCAGCAGGTGAATTCAGAGCAGACACAGTACCGGTCCTCTCCGACTCTAGCAATATGGCACCCCGGGTATCCCGAAGGAGAAGCAGGCAGGTGGTGGAGGAAGAATCAGACACAGACATACAAACATCTCCGCCGCCAATATACAGAGACACCCTTTGCACCTTCGCAAAGGAGGATAGCCTTAGGTGGTATGAAGTATACCGCGAGTTCGCCATACCAGAAGAGGAGTTCCCAGAAGATCTCCCGGACCGTGAAGTATACCTGAAAGTCAAGAAGTCCAAATTGCACCTAGCAGGGTCACATCCCGCCATCTTTCCGTGCCCAGAGATGTTGGACTGGATCATACAGAAGACGGATCCGAAGAACTTCGCAATCCAAGATAGTACAGGAAAAGCTTTCGCAACATTGGAGAGTTCAAAAGCACAGGTCTACTACTCGCTACCCAAACCAGAGGTGAACTTCACCCCAAGATGGTTTTCTGCAAATGAAGTGCCGATGGTTGATACAATCAGAAAATGGTGGGCAGAACCAGATAAGTTTAAAATAAAAAAGGACCAGGAGTACCCGGTGGCCAGTCTGAGGAAGGTGTATAAGTTAGTGGCCGCCATGCTGTGCAGAATATACGGGCGTTCGGACGCCACCACTTTCAACGGAACATGGGCAACCATTATGGAACACGTAACAGTACACGGCACTCGGTTCAATTGGGCCGGTATATTAATGGGCTCCATGCACACAAATTTGGCTTCAGCTTTAGCCCCAGATGAGGGAGCGCCATCAAAATTCTATATGGCTTCGTATCTATTAGATGCTGTCTGTGCCCAGCTGCATGTTGAGGGATGGCCACATAACTGGGATCCCGAACAGACCCAAGCCATACATTTGCAGACCAAGGTATTCTGGGAATCCAGGTACAAGTCAGACATCGAGCAAATCTCTCATATCTTCATTCCCGCCCTTTACGGGAAACTATTTGGTCAAGACACCCCCTGCATGTCTTGGCGAGCAATGGTGACACTAGGTCAGGTGGCACACTGGTTCCCATTCACTGAATTCACAATCATCCGAGTATTTGGCTCTTTTAAAGCACCACATGCCCTGCCTAAGTTTATTACCGATAAGGTGCTCATGCAGGAGGTATGTTTCCAGATGACCTCGGGCTTCTCTAACGTCCTTTCCAAAGGGAAGAAGAAACCTTGGCCCGCTCTACCTCTTACCATTGGTGCTTATACATTCAGGGACTTCAGAGAAGTAGGGCGTGAAGGGGAAGAAGTAAAAAGTTATCACTTCAGAAATCTGGATTGCCGAACTTATGACCCAGTCAGGATAGTTCCTGAGCACTGTAAAAGGGCCAATTTTAGATGGAGCTATCAGCATGTCGAGTGCCCGGCAGAGGACGAAAAAAGAAACTGGTACAATGCAGACAGGAATCTAGCTCCAGGGATCGACTCTGACCGAGAGGAAGAAGATCATTAGAACTTAGGAGATAGAAGCCAGAAGCTTGGAGGCTCTTCTTCCTCCAAAGATAAGAGAACACAGAACGGTACGGGGCCTGACACCGCAGAGCGGCAAAGGGAAGCGGAAGCCCAAGCCAAGAAGGAAGAGGAAAAGAAGATGAAAGAGGATGAAGAGAAACGTAAGAAAGACGCCAGGACAGAGCGAAAAAAGAGAAAGGAGGAGGAGAAGGAAAGACAGGAAAAGGAGGCACAGGCGGCGGCAGAAAAGGCACTGAAAGAAGAACTCGACAAAGTCGATCGTCAGAAAAAGGCAGAACAAGCCGCCGCGGCAGAGAGAAAGAGAAAAGAGGAAAAGGAAGCAGAGGCAGAGGCAGAACGCAGGAAGAAAGAAGAACACGACAAGGCAGAAGCAGAGCGCCGGCAAAAGGAGAAAGAAAAGGATCAAACGCAGGATGAAGAGGACGAGCTCATAGACGACATCGACCTATCTCCCCTGAATATCCCTTCAGGTGGCGCGAAAAGTACCCTCAATGTTGATGGCTTTCCCGGTGAGCAAGAAGAAGAAGTCTTCGACTTGACCAGGTTGACATTTGACCAATTCTCTTTCAAAATATGGCAAGAGAAAAGGAAATCCTTAGCGCAAGGCCATCCCGCCATCTCCACGGTCGCCACTGGAAAGGACATAGTCCCAGACACAAGGACTAATCCTGTTATGATAGCGTCAGCAGGCACCACTTTTGCCGCAGCCACAGAGGAAAATGTCACTAGGATGAGCAGGGAAATTATTTCTTTACAGAACAGGCTAAAAGCGGCAGAGCAGGAGAAATCAAGGCTAGAAAATGAGATGCTCCAGCTCCAGGGTAGGCCCGCCCAAGTGAATGAGGTCCCACTAGCAGTCAGGAAAGAATGTGATGTGTTGGAGATGACAATGAGGCAAGTATACCAGGAAATGCTCACCCTGAAACAAACAGTGGCCCCATTGGCAGGGGCACGAGAAGAAACCAGGCAGAAACACGAACAGCTCAGGGAAGCCTCGGTAGCCTTGGACAAAATGATGAACTGGACAGCGCAGTATCAGCAAGCTCCCGAACATGTGCCTCGGAAGGATTGGAGTCATACGCAAGAAGCCAAAGTACAAATTCGGATGAGTATGCAATCCAAAGACAAGCTGTCCAAAGATCTGGACAAAGTGATGTCTGCATATAATCACCTAATCAATGGTATTGACTCCATGAACGCTCTTCATCACATTCCGTCATTAGGGGCACTAAATGAAACTAAAGACTGGGAGCAGGTAGAGCAGGAAATTCAGTCTTTTCTGCAGCCCGTAAGACAAGCTGCTGCCGCACCAGAATTCGAGGCATCACAAGAGAACCTGAATCGGTTGCTTGTCACTCCAGTGCAAATCTATACCAAGCTTGCTTCCCTCTCAATGCTGATCTCTCAGAATAAGGAGACTCTGGTGCCGAATGCCCTAGAATGTATGCATCGAATAAAAGAGGAAAGCCCTCTTGTCGCTCCTATAACAGCAGATTACCAGACTTGGCGAGATTTCCTCAAGGGCAAGAAAGTCGACGTTCCAGAAACCTCGATTGCGCGACCACCTACATAGTTCAACCGCTGGGTCGCAGGTCGCACCTGCGACCAGGTCGCAGGTCGCAATTTTCGGGTCGCAGGTCGCAAGTGTGGCAAAGGTCGCAGGGAAGCTGAACCGTCGGGAAGCTGAACCGTCGGAAGGCCATAAGTGCGTCTTTTGAATCTATAAATACCCCTGTGGGGAACATTGTAAAGGGCTACTCTTTTCTGGACTGAAAGGCATTATTGCATCGTAACTGAAGAAGCATACTCTTGATATATGAAATACAATACATGTTAAAACCCCTTTGATTGGATGATGTGTTTAGCTGTGACAACATTGTGAGTATTCTGCGTGCAGTTTCAGAATATCTTCTGATTAATGAATCTATGTTATTAATAGTATCATTCATGCACCATAGCTATCTGTGATTGTGTTGATGATGCTCAAGTTTATTATTTACTTTATGATGAATGTTAATGAACTGTTTTATTAGCATTTCGCTATATCTTTCGGAAAGTTAAGGGATATTCTTTCCATAAAGAACTGTTTCTTTAGCGTTCAGATTATCCTGCATGCATACCCCATAGATGTGTTGCTAACAACACTTCCTGAGTGTATGCATTTTGTCTATCACCTTTCTACGCACAGTGTTATATATTGGTTTTATACATCAGTCATGTATCCTGTATCGTATGAATAAGTGTATGTTTGCAGTTTCAATCAGGTTGCTCGAAACCAAAGAGATAGTCATTTAAGTGGTAGCCGGACCCACACCCCGGACGGGATCCCTACTCCAAACGGTTCAAAGTCTAATTGGGACTTTCTACCGGGGAGATCCCCTACTGTTGGCCGGACATATTTTCCCGTCAACAGATTTTGCGCTAGAAGGAGGGCATGGCATCCTCCCAGCATACAAAAGACATTCCATCACAAACTCCCCACCGGGAGGTCATAAATAACGAAGTTACCATTCTCCCTTTAGAGGATATTCCAAGGGAGGAAACCCGATACTTTGAAATCACTAACGAACAGCTGAGAGCCTTACGTCCAGTTGCCCGTAATCTCATCAGGGATTTACGGTATGCCCCTATCATGGAATTCCTTGCCCACACTAGGACCCCTGCCGATAACATCACTCGCAATGGCGTGCTGGTCCGCACCATACCTGAACTTGTGAATACCATGATTGAAGACCTCGCACGGGCTGTCCAGGAAAATGACCCCGTTATCCACGATAGTGAAGGTTTCCCTGATACGGAACCTTTCCCCGAACCGCAGCCTGACTTACATCAGTGGACCAACAACCAACTGTATTCCCCACGAGAAGGAGAAGGGGAAAGAAGAAACGAAAGAGAAGGTAACACAGCCCGAAGGAATGCAGAGGAAGGAAATAGGCCTCGAAGAAATGAAGGTGGAGTCAATAGGGGTCACGGTCGTGGTGGTAGAGGAGATATCATTCGCGGCCTGAGACACCACGCCAACCATAATCACCACCAAAACCAAAATAGACCCCCTCCTTACAACTGGGAGCTTCTTAGAAACGTGAATAACCGTGAAAGACACCGAGATGAACACTCTCGTCATCATGAAGGAACATCGGTGTCAGGGACGGGAAGTGAGTCTGAAGCAGAAACCCGACATCATCAGCGCCCCAGGAGGGTGCAGCCTCTGGCCTGGATGGCTCAATCCCCTTTGGCCCTCTTAGGTCCCCTCCATGATATGCCCAGACACCCAGAGAAGCATCTTCCTAAGTTCGATCCAGAGAAAGGCACATCGGCAGAAGACCATATTAGTAGTTTTTATCTGTCTCTACAAATCATGAGAGTTCAGTCTGATGATGTTGCATGTCGACTTTTCCCACACACTCTTGTAAGCCAGGCAGCCACCTGGTACCGCTCCCTACCCAGTGCGTCTATTAATTCATGGGACCAGTTCCGTCGTGTGTTCCTGCAAAAGTTTGCAGAAGATAAAACACCCTCTATGCTCCTCACAGAACTAAGCACCATCAAGTGTCATAGAAAAGAGAAAGTTAAAGACTTTAACCAACGCTTCGCCACCATATTGCAAAAATTTCCTCCAAACTTAGCTTTGGACGATTCTATCACCATCGACTACTATACTAAAGCCCTCCCTAGGGATATTGCCATTTTCGTCAAACGTGAGGCCCGCGCTACTCTTACAGCAAATTACGCTGCTGCTCTCGCGGTAGAAAAAGACATGTTGTCGATAGGAGTCATGGACCATGACGGAAAGGATGATCACAAACCAACCATTAAAAAGGGTCAGTCTTCCACCCCAAATAGAGAGAGAGAAACTTTTGATTTCGAAAGTATGGCCAAGACCCTCAAACTATTAACGAATGAGGTCTCTGACTTAAAGAGAAAAGGCGTTGAAACCTCAACTACAAATAAACCTCCGAAACCCTTTTTCAAGAAAAGCAATCCCAACACCAGCAGGCCTCCCTCAAATACCAGTGCCGCTCTCAACGTGGAGGAGATAGGGAAAGACAATTTTTGCTCTTTTCACCAAGCTGCCCATTCTGAAAAAACGTGCCCGCAATGGATTGGCAGCATGACCGCGGTGGTTAACCAACTTTTGGATGATCAAACTCCAGGAAGCCTGACAGAGGATGAAGTCTCTGATCGAGATGAGGGTTCGCTCCTAGATGGGGAATCAGGAGCCTCTGTCTTAACTTTCGATGTAATCCGCGGGGGAGAGAGTCTTGCTCCCATTGATATCAACATGGCAGGCAGTCCCAAGGCTCAGCCCACTCGAAACTACAGTCTTAGAAGCAAAGGCTCTGTTCCTGAAAAATCATATGAGGACAAGAAAAGGGCTTTCCTGAGGAAAATTCTTCCTCCTGGAAATGAAGGACAAGCTACACCAGAAAAGCCCGTGAATAGTAATAGCAAAGCAAGTCAAAAGACCAAGCTCCCGGTGGAACCCCCGAAAACCACCACCGAACCCAGTCCCCAAACCGATACTAGCTACAACATAGTGGAGGACATGAAAAAGACCAGGGCTAATATCTCACTCTACGAGTTGGCCCGCATCACGAACCAAAAGGAACTTATCCTAAAAGCTTTCGCCAACAACCAAAATACGAAGAACGTCAGCAACACGTCTGCACAAACCAGTCCAGATATCCAGTCTATAGTGAACGCTGTCAACACGAATTCAAGAGGATCCACCCCTCCATTCCTTTTGTCTTTTGAGATGTTTAACTTCAATGTTCACAATTGTCTCGTTGACTCCGGTGCATCCACAAATGTCATGCCTCTATCTGTGTGCAAGAAACTCAACATTCTCCCAGAGAAAACTGACGCAAAAATCATTCAACTTGACAGATCACAAGTACCAGCCGTTGGAGAACTAAACAATGTCATCATCCGCCTCTCATCCGACTCTAGAGTTCATCAATGTATTGATATCGTGGTTGTTGACATCCCAGAAGCCTATGGTGTACTGCTTAGTCGAGACTGGTCTAGAAAATTGCAAGGATACTTCGCCACAGATTGGTCTCACTTATGGCTACCTTACAAAGGGAGAAACAACCAAATCAGAGTCGAGATTGAACCATACATGAAACACACTGTGACTGATTTGGATGCCACAAATGAACCCATCAGCTTTGCCCAGGAGGAACTTGGTGTATGTTTTCTAGATTCCATTTTTGGATGTTACCGACCTCCCCAGTCTTCAGTAGGCCCCGAGGTCCTTTCTGAAATGACACTCGTCGCAAAGGAACAAGCCCAAACTGTCTTACACCAAGCCGAAATTCCTCCGCAAACCATTACCCCCAAGGACCCGGAAAGCGACATATGGACCTTGTATTACGACGGCTCCAAAAATCTTGATGGTTCTGGCGCTGGCTGCGTTTTGCTTGATCCGCATAAGAAAAAATTCTTAGTCTCTTGTCGTCTGGAGTTCCAATGCACTAACAACACTGCTGAGTATGAAGCTTTGATCCTTGGGCTTAAAAAGGCGTTGGATTTGAAGGTAAAATGCTTACGGGTCATTGGAGACTCCGAAATTATCACTCGGCAGGTACACAATACTATTCATTGTTTGTCTCCACATTTAAAGGCGTATCAGCAAGACGTATGGCAGCTCATTTCTGCTTTTGACGCTTTTGGAATTAAATCTGTTCTAAGAATGCATAATGCAGCGGCAGATACTCTAGCTAATGCTGCCGCAAGATTTACCCCTTTGAGGGACGGTTTCTCTATTGAAGTTATGTATAAACCCTCCGTGCCAGACAATATCACTAACTTGCGTGTTTTTGATGATGATCAATAGGTGCTGGAATTTATGTGCAACTCAGAGATATTCAAAGACGCTGCTATAGATGAAGATGAGCACGACCAAGCTATGCAAAAGGAGTATGAGCAAGTCAAAGGAAATCCCATGCCTAAAGGGGTGGTATCACTTGAGAAGCTTTTCGATCTGCAAAATCGTTTTCGTGGGCCCCCGAATGCCAAAGTACAGAGCTCTATCCTAGCCCATCGGCAAGTAAACTTGGGATCAGCGGATAATCCTAAATTCGTCAACCTTGGGAAGGACTGCACCCCCCAAGAGGCTCAGGATTTCACTCAGCTTTTTCGCAAATATCGTGACGTGTTCGCTTGGACATATGAGGAATTACGCACATATGATACTCGAATCATACAACATGTGATACCCATCAAAGAAAATGTAAAACCTTTCCAACAAAAGCTCAGGAAAGTACACCCTACGATGGAACCATTGATTCTAAAGGAACTCAAAAAACTTTTAGATGCACGCATTATCTTTAAATTTCGCCATTCCACATGGGTGTCCAATTTGGTTCCGGTACGGAAGAAGTCAGGTGAAATCCGCTTATGCGTAGATTTCCGAAACTTAAACCGGGCCTCGAATAAAGACAATTACCCGGTACCCCCTATGGAGAAAATATTACAAGCAGTGTCCGGGTCAGAGATGTTCTCTCTGTTGGACGGATTCTCTGGTTACAATCAGGTACTAGTGGCTGAACCAGATAGGTTAAAGACTACCTTTCGGACCAAGTGGGGAACTTTCGCTTACAGGCGCATGCCTTTTGGATTAATCAACGCAGGAGCAACATTCCAAAGAGCTATGGATATAGCATTCAGGGGTCTGATAGGCCAAAGTGTGGTAGTTTACTTGGATGATGTTACGGTATTCTCTAAACGCCGAGGGGATCATTTGCGTCACCTCAGACAGATCTTCGAAAGGTGCAGAAAATACGGTATCTCGCTCAACCCAAAGAAGAGCATTTTTGTCGTAGCAGAGGGAAATCTACTGGGTCACATCATAACTAAGCAAGGCATTGTCGTTGATCCAGAACGTGCAAAAGCCATCGCTCAGATTTCTCCCCCCAGCAGTAAGAAAGCAATGCAGTCCTTTTTGGGAAAGATCAATTTTGTACGGAAGTTTATATCAGATTTCGCTCAGATAGTTAAACCACTACAGGGAATGATAAAGAAAAATGCTACCTTCAAGTGGAATCAGCCCGAAAAGGAAGCTTTCGACCAGATCAAGAAAGATATAGCCGAAGCACCTTCCCTCCAGAGCCCAGATTTCGACAGAAATTTCAGCTTGTATACGTTCGCTTCGGATTCGTCCTTGGCAGCCGTACTCACACAAAAGGACAGAAATAATGACGAGCGTCCCATTTCATTCATGAGCACCGGTCTGCAGGGAGCTGAATTAAATTATCCCGAAATCGAGAAACAGGCCTATGCGGTGTATAAAGCAGTCAAACATTTCCGACCATACATTTTGAAAAACCATGTCACAGTTTACGTTCCCCACCCGGCCGTTCGTTCACTGTTCATGCAGCAGGAGCTGGGCGAGAGACGAGGGAACTGGGTTGCGTGTATGCAAGAATACGACTTAGAGTTTAAGCCAGCACGCACAGTTAAAGGACAAGGTTTATGCCAGATGGCTGCAGAGGCCGCAAGTTCCCAACAGGGTGAAGAAGATAATTGGGAACAATAAATTGATATGTACCAAACTGACGTCTTGCCTCAGGAAAGGAACCCTTCTTGGTACTCGGATATTTCAGAATATTTAGCACACGGTACATTGGACCCCGCTTTAAATGCCCGGCAGAAACGTGCAATCAGACTCAAAGCTGCGTCTTACCAGTTAATCCAAGGGAAGCTTTTCAGGAAACATTCCGATGGGGTCATGTTACGCTGTTTGGAATATGATGAAGCTCAGAAAATCTTAACCGAGCTGCACGATGGACCAGCAGGAGGTCATTTCGCCGGAGATACCACTACCCATAAAATTATGCGTGCGGGTTATTATTGGCCAACCCTTTTCAGAGATGCCCACGCATATGTCTGGAAATGCATTCAATGCCAAAAATTTGCAAGCCGAGAAGCGCGTCCCGCTGCCCCTTTGTTGTCAGTAGCAGTAGAAGAATCGTTTCAACAATGGGGTCTGGACGTCATTGGTGAGATCTTACCCCACTCTTCTAAGCAACACAGGTACATTCTGACAGCCACTGATTATTTCACCAGGTGGGTTGAAGCAGTACCATTACGCCAAATCAACGATCAGGAGGTAATGCAATTTTTCACTCATTCCATCATTACCAGGTTTGGCGTTCCAACTTCCTTAGTGTCTGATAATGCAACGTATTTTTCATCTTTTAAATTATATGATTTTGCGTTGGAAAATGGCATTGTTCTTAAACACTCTGCAAAGTACTGTCCCCAAGGAAATGGTCTAGCAGAATCAACAAATAAAAATCTGATTCGCATCATTAAAAAGACCCTTCTGTCTCACCAACGCAACTGGCATAACGCTCTCCAAAATGCACTTTGGGCTGATCGCGTCACCCCTAAGTCCTCAATAGGCACCTCACCATATTTTCTCGTGTATGGGAAAGAAGCTATCCTCCCGCCCAATTTTTCTCTTCCTGCTCTGCAATTGTCTCAAGAGTGTCATGGTACCCCTTGCCCCGCCTTGCAAACCCGCATTGACACCCTGCTGAAATTAGAAGAGGAAAGGCAGAAAACCCGGGAGAAATTCGCCATCCACCAGAGTCGGATCAAGAAATGGTTCGATAAAAGGTCTGCAGGAGATAAAAAATTTGAAGTAGGAGATCTTGTCCTAAAGTGGGATAAAGCTCACGAAGAGAAAGGAAAACATGCCAAATTTCAAGCACTATGGATAGGTCCCTTTCAGGTTAAAGAAAAGGTGGGTCCCCATACTTTCCGATTGCAAACTCTGGAAGGAAAATTCGATGTCCTCCCGGTAAACGGGCATGACCTCAAACACTATTTTACCTAAACCCCTTTTGTTTAAAAAAAAAAAAAAAAAAAAAAAAAAGAAAAGAAAAGAAAAGGGAAAGCTCTTTCTCTAACTCTTCAAAGAAAACCTCGTCTAAGCTGCCCGCAACCGGCTCACTCCTTGAAGAGGTTCTATGCTGATGAAAGGCCCTTCCCGCAAAACACGGGGCAGTCGAAACTCGCTTGTAATGGGCATCTAAGGATAACACACGGTCTTACTAGAGTCTTCAAGCATAAGGAACCACCTAGCGGCTTAAAGGGTGCAGGCAGAAAAGGTCTTGCATAGCAGCAACCGGATCGTGAGGGAACAGGGCTAACTCAAGAGAATTGCAGGTCATCCGGGAAAAACCCGAGTCCTCATATGAGACCAGGAGCAACCTCTCTGCAAGAAAAATAAGTCGGGATCCCTCATCCGCCCAGGAAAAATATGCCCATCTAAATAAGTGCTACAGGCACATTCTCAAATAAGTGCAATCGCACACAAATAAAGGGTAAAGGATTGAGAAAGGCTTCCTGCGCAGAGAGGTGTTGTAACGACTCCACCGGGGTACTGACCAGGCTCGCTGGCAGCGGAGCAACGTTCATGACTCCTTAGGCAGTGACTCCGCCGGAGCCGAGAGGTTCGCTGGCAGCGGAGCAACACCATGAGGACGAAATAATTGTACCGGACCCCGCAGTTGTCCAAGGTTTCCCCAACCCTCTCGATCCTGAAGCGTGAGGGATTAAAATTCGGTTGATCTGCACCCAACAAGCCAAAAGGGCAGGCGACTATGCGGGGTGGCAAAGGGAGGAAGGTGTAAACTCTGAGGTAAAAGAACAAGCAAGTTTTAGACCCCTCCCTCCTCCCTCATCGACCCTTCATCAGCAGAGGCTCTGAATTCATCCAGTGAATCGCCATTTGTTGTAGCTCCTACAACACCCTCCAAAAATACATAAAATCATAACACACACTTCAAAAATTTTGGAGCCCCTTTGAAACTAAAGAAGGAAAAAGCCAAGTAAAGTTTTAGAGAGCAAGTCGCTAAGTCGCGGATCCATGATTTGCGACCCATGCGACTTATGCGACTCTGCGACCCTAAGGTCGCATAGGTCGCAAGGTCGCAAGAGTCGGAAGTCAATCAATTTGTGACCTTGCGACCCAGCGACCTTAAGGTCGCAAGGTCGCAAAGTCGCAAAATGAAGTTTTTCGGGAATTAGCGACTCAACGACCTTTGCGACCCAGCGACCTTAAGGTCGCGAGGTCGCAAGGTCGCAAACTTACAACTTGCGACCTCATTAAGTATTCGCACGTGCGACCTTTTTATATAAGGTTGGGTCGCTAGGTAGCATTTGTAGCTCTCAGCGAAAACCGTGGAATCGCTCTGACAGGTCGACTGGCGCGTTTTCTTCCGGGTAAGTTGCCTTTTCCTCCCTATGTTTCCCTTTTGAGCATTTCTTGCCATTATTGAGCCTCCCCGCGGTCTTATTTACTTGCCGTTGAGCAGATAGGTTTTTCAGATTGAGTTTATTTTTGTTTTGGTTCCCACAAACCCCTGGGTCACCCGTCTCTAGCCCAAATCCTCATGGCTATGCCTTGTTGTCAGTTTAGACCCTTTCAAACCGTGTACTTTTCCCTGTAAGTAAATTTTAGCCGCGAAGCCACGCGCGCGCGAAACCCCCTGGCAGGCTCAAGTGCGACCTGCGACCTAGCGACCAGGTCACAAGATCGCAAGGTCGCAAAACTCCCTTTCAGCGACTCTGCGACCCTGCGACCTAGTCGCAAGGTCGTGAGGTCGCGTGTGAGTCCCTTTTGTGGATCAGCGACCCAGCGACTCCCAGAGAACAGTCAATTAAACTTTGTATGTGCGGACTTTATTTTAGCTGTTATCATCATGTCTTTCTTATCCTGGGATTCTGTCTTGAATGCAGCAGGTGAATTCAGAGCAGACACAGTACCGGTCCTCTCCGACTCTCGCAATATGGCACCCCGGGTATCCCGAAGGAGAAGTAGGCAGGTGGTGGAGGAAGAGTCAGACACAGACATACAAACATCTCCGCCGCCAATATACAGAGACACCCTTTGCACCTTCGCAAAGGAGGATAGCCTTAGGTGGTATGAAGTATATCGTGAGTTCGCCATACCAGAAGAGGAGTTCCCAGAAGATCTCCCAGACCGTGAAGTATACCTAAAAGTAAAGAAGTCCAAATTGCACCTAGCAGGGCCACATCCCGCCATCTTTCCGTGCCCAGAGATGTTGGACTGGATCATACAGAAGACGGATCCGAAAAACTTCGCAATCCGAGATAGTGCAGGAAAAGCTTTCGCAACATTGGAGAGTTCAAAAGCACAGGTCTACTACTCGCTACCCAAACCAGAGGTGAACTTCACCCCAAGATGGTTTTCTGCAAATGAAGTGCCGATGGTTGATACAATCAGAAAATGGTGGGCAGAACCAGATAAGTTTAAAATCAAAAAGGACCAGGAGTACCCGGTGGCCAGTCTGAGGAAGGTGTATAAGTTAGTGGCCGCCATGCTGTGCAGAATATATGGGCGTTCGGACGCCACCACTTTCAACGGAACATGGGCAACCATTATGGAACACGTAACAGTACACGACACTCGGTTCAATTGGGCCGGTATATTAATGGGCTCCATGCACACAAATTTGGCTTCAGCTTTAGCCCCAGATGAGGGAGCGCCATCAGAATTCTATATGGCTTCGTATCTATTAGATGTTGTCTGTGCCCAGCTGCATGTTGAGGGATGGCCACATAACTGGGATCCCGAACAGACCCAGACCATACATTTGCAGACCAAGGTATTCTGGGAATCCAGGTACAAGTCAGACATCGAGAAAATCTCTCATATCTTCATTCCCGCCCTTTACGGGAAACTATTTGGTCAAGACACCCCCTGCATGTCTTGGCGAGCAATGGTGACACTAGGTCAGGTGGCACACTGGTTCCCATTCACTGAATTCACAATCATCCGAGTATTTGGCTCTTTTAAAGCACCACATGCCCTGCCTAAGTTTATTACCGATAAGGTGCTCATGCAGGAGGTATGTTTCCAGATGACCTCGGGCTTCTCTAACGTCCTTTCCAAAGGGAAGAAGAAACCTTGGCCCGCTCTACCTCTTACCATTGGTGCTTATACAGTCAGGGACTTCAGAGAAGTAGGGCGTGAAGGGGAAGAAGTAAAAATTTATCACTTTAGAAATCTGGATTTCCGAACTTATGACCCAGTCAGGATAGTTCCTGAGCACTGTAAAAGGGCCAATTTTAGATGGAGCTATCAGCATGTCGAGCGCCCGGCAGAGGATGAAAAAAGAAACTGGTACAATGCAGACAGGCATCTAGCTCCAGGGATCGACTCTGACCGAGAGGAAGAAGATCATCAGAACTTAGGAGATAGAAGCCAGAATCTTGGAGGCTCTTCTTCCTCCAAAGATAAGAGAACACAGACCGGTACGGGGCCTGACACCGCAGAGCGGCAAAGGGAAGCGGAAGCCCAAGCCAAGAAGGAAGAGGAAAAGAAGATGAAAGAGGATGAAGAGAAACGTAAGAAAGACGCCAGGACAGAGCGAAAAAAGAGAAAGGAGGAGGAGAAGGAAAGACAGGAAAAGGAGGCACAGGCGGCGGCAGAAAAGGCACTGAAAGAAGAACTCGACAAAGTCGATCGTCAGAAAAGGGCAGAACAAGCCGCTGCGGCAGAGAGAAAAAGAAAAGAGGAAAAGGAAGCAGAGGCAGAGGCAGAACGCAGGAAGAAAGAAGAACACGACAAGGCGGAAGCAGAGCGCCGGCAAAAGGAGAAAGAAAAGGATCAAACGCAGGATGAAGAGGACGAGCTAATAGATGACATTGACCTATCTCCCCTGGATATCCCTGCAGGTGGCGCGAAAAGTACCCTCAATGTTGATGACTTTCCTGGGGAGCAAGAAGAAGAAGTCTTCGACTTGACCAGATTGACATTTGACCAATTCTCTTTCAAGATACGGCAAGAGAAAAGGAAATCCTTAGCGCAAGGCCATCCCGCCATCTCTACGGTCGCCACCGGAAAGGACATAGTCCCAGACACAAGGACGAATCCTGTTATGATAGCGTCAGCAGGCACCGCTTTTGCCGCGGCCACAAAGGAAAATGTCACTAGGATGAGCAGGGAAATTATTTCTTTACAGAACAGGCTAAAAGCGGCAGAGCAGGAAAAATCAAGGCTGGAAAATGAGATGCTGCAGCTCCAAGGTAGGCCCGCCCAAGTGAATGAGGTCCCACTGGCGGTCGGGAAAGAGTGTGATGTGTTGGAGATGAAAATGAGGCAAGTATACCAGGAAATGCTCATCCTGAAACAAACAGTGGCCCCGTTAGCAGAGGCACGAGAGGAAACCAGGAAGAAACACGATCAGCTCAGGGAAGCCTCGGCAGCTTTGGACAAAATGATGAACTGGACAGCGCAGTATCAGCAAGCTCCCGAACATGTGCCTAGGAAGGATTGGAGTCATACGCAAGAAGCCAAAGTACAAATTCGGATGAGTATGCAATCCAAAGACAAGCTGGCCAAAGATCTGGACAAAGTGATGTCTGCATACAATCACCTAATCAGTGGTATTGACTCCATGAATTCTCTTCATCACATTCCGTCATTAGGGGCACTAAATGAAACTAAAGACTGGGAGCAGGTAGAGCAGGAAATTCAGTCTTTTCTGCAACCCGTAAGACAAGCTGCTGCTGCACCAGAATTCGAGGCATCACAAGAGAACCTGAATCGGTTGCTTATCACTCCAGTGCAAATCTATACCAAGCTTGCTTCCCTCTCAATGCTAATCTCTCAGAAGAAGGAGACTCTGGTGCCGAATGCCCTAGAATGTATGCATCGAATAAAAGAGGAAAGCCCTCTTGTCGCTCCTATAACAGCAGATTACCAGACTTGGCGAGATTTCCTCAAGGGCAAGAAAGTCGACGTTCCAGAAACCTCGATTGCGCGACCACCTACATAGTTCAACCGCTGGGTCGCAGGTCGCACCTGCGACCAGGTCGCAGGTCGCAATTTTCGGGTCGCAGGTCGCAAGTGTGGCAAAGGTCGCAGGGAAGCTGAACCGTCGGGAAGCTGAACCGTCGGAAGGCCATAAGTGCGTCTTTTGAATCTATAAATACCCCTGTGGGGAACATTGTAAAGGGCTACTCTTTTCTGGACTGAAAGGCATTATTGCATCGTAACTGAAGAAGCATACTCTTGATATATGAAATACAATACATGTTAAAACCCCTTTGATTGGATGATGTGTTTAGCTGTGACAACATTGTGAGTATTCTGCGTGCAGTTTCAGAATATCTTCTGATTAATGAATCTATGTTATTAATAGTATCATTCATGCACCATAGCTATCTGTGATTGTGTTGATGATGCTCAAGTTTATTATTTACTTTATGATGAATGTTAATGAACTGTTTTATTAGCATTTCGCTATATCTTTCGGAAAGTTAAGGGATATTCTTGCCATAAAGAACTGTTTCTTTAGCGGTCAGATTATCCTGCATGCATACCCCATAGATGTGTTGCTAACGACACTTCCTGAGTGTATGCATTCTGTCTATCACCTTGCTACGCACAGTGTTATATATTGGTTTTATACATCAGTCATGTATCCTTTATCGTATGAATAAGTGTATGTTTGCAGTTTCAATCAGGTTGCTCGAAACCAAAGAGATAGTCATTTAAGTGGTAGCCGGACCCACACCCCGGACGGGATCCCTACTCCAAACGGTTCAAAGTCTAATTGGGACTTTCTATCGGGGAGATCCCCTACTGTTGGCCGGACATATTTTCCCGTCAACACATCATCTATCTCAAAACTTCATCTTTTAGATCTGAGTTGATGAAGGATGCTCATCGATGCATCTGCCATCAGTCACAACCTTATTGTATAATTGGAGATACCCTCTATCGTATTGGAGTCGATTCCATACTATGGCGATGTTTGAATATCGAGGAAGCTGAGAAAGCTCTGAATGATTGTCATAGTGGCACCTGTGGCAGTCAAATGTCTGGTTATTCTACTGCACAGAAAATTCTTCGTGCTGGTTATTTTTGGCCTTCTATTTTCAAAGACTGTATTATCACAGTTCGTAAATGCCATGATTTCCAAATTTATCAACGCAAGTTGCATGTGCCACCCATTCCTCTTCATCCTGTCATTACCGTTGGTCCCTTTGCAAAATGGGGCATCGATTTTATGACGTGTAACCCTCACTCAGCTGAGAAGCATGCTTATATTATCATATCCGTGGACTACTTCACCAAATGGGCCGAAGCAATGCTTACACTTGTCTCTGATGGTAAGACAACTTTTTAGTTCATATTCTATCATATTATTGCTAGGTTTGGTGTCCCTAAAGCCATCGTTACTGATCATGGTTCCCATTTTCAGCATTATATGGTGGCGGAGTTGACTTCTAAGTTGTGTCTGCATTACGACAACTCAACACCGTACTACCCTCAAGCCAATGGCCAGGTTGAAGCTGTGAACAAAGTTATTGTCACAATGCTTCAATGTATGATTGGGATCCACAAATAAAATTGGTATCTCATGTTATTTTCTGCTCTTTGGGCATACTGAACCTTAGTTAAGAATGTAACCGGGTTCACTCCTTTCTAGTTGGTTTATGGCCTGGAAGCTACTCTCTCGATTGAATGTGAAATACCTTCGCTCAAGTTGGTTGTTGAATTACTCTCGAATACTTCACCAGAAGAAGAGCATCTCCTTTATTTAAAAAGGTTGGATGAAACCCACCGCTTTTCTACTCTCATTATCGAAGCACAGAAAAAGTGGGTCAAAACTCATTTTTATCAATCAGTTTCCCCTAATTATTTCATTGAAGGAGATCTTGTCCTCCTGTATGACCAAGCTCGTGATAAGCTGGGGGCAGGAAAATTTCAACGTATGTGGCATGGACCCTACATCGTTAAGCATGTGTTGCAGAATGGGGCCTATGAGCTAATTGACTACGAAGGTCATCCTCTTGAACAACCCAGAAATGGATTGTATCTCAAAAAATATTATGCATGAGTCATTCATGCGTAATAGGTGTACATAAGTGTTGTTTTTATTTTTATACATGTTTTCTAGTGTAGTGTTCTTTGTGAACATTTTCCTGCTTATTGGGTCTTGCTTATTGTGCAGATTCTATTACCCATTACTTCGGTTTCACAGATGGTGCTTCCCGCAGTACCAGGAATTTGTCTTCGGCAGCCTGGGTAATCTATGATCCTGCTGGTGATTTGATAGATCTGCAAGGTATTTTTCTAGGGAAAACTACAAAAAATGTCACTGAATATAATGTTGTAATTGAGCTATTAACTGAGGAAATCAACCTTAGCATACGCGCGTTGCTTGTAAATCTAGATTCACAGCTTGTTGTTCTGCAAATCAATAATAATTATTCAGTTATAAATCTGCACATTCTAAGATTTTATTTACATATTGTTTGTTGGAAAGACATTTTGATTTTATTACCTATCAACATATTCCTAGACGAATGAACACATTAACTGATACAGTGGCTAACATTGTATTGGATAGACATTTGCATCATTTGTAAAAGCATCATCATATGTAAGAGATCCATGTAGGGAAATAGATGTATATATATATATATATATATATATATATATATATATATATATATCGCATTTTGCAACTGTGTGCATCATAACATAAACAAATATATGTATGTTTCTGTTACATCCTGAGACATCGTGTCTCGCAAAATATGCATATAAAATAAAACTTAGGTCTCTAATCAGCATGGTGCTCGTGATAACATGTCACAACCCGTACTTGCTACCTCAACAAGCGGTGAATTCGACTGGGCACCCCTACGGTATGTCTCTGATAGTCGCAAGGAACATCATCCAAACGTGCATAATCCGGGACTCCTTGTGTGATCCACTCCAGGTTGTGCACTATCTCGTCTTCCTTGCTGCCCTCACCTTGAGGGTCGAAATCACGAGGGATTCACCTCACTATCGATGACATACTGGCAGGTCTCTTTGCGCCAACATTTTCATCACATGGATTTAATGTCAGAACATGCATAAATAATAAAAAATCATAATAATCATAAAACTTAAACATGAGTCTCAGCCAAATATTCATCCCAATATTCTCCCTCCGGGAGTGGGAGGTTCAGATCATCAGTGAAATCTATACCAGAGTAGGGCTAGTCCTCCACGACGATCAGTTGTCGATGGAGCCAATCGAAAAATTTCGGCCTCCAGGACATCTATTGGCCGCCCCTTTCCCTTGGCATCAGAGCTGCCCAACGAGCCATCTGTGGTTCTCTCGCTGGTGGTGTCGGGACTATCATCTCTTGTTGCTGAAAAATGGGTAGTCGTTCCAGGAAGAACGATAGCAGAATAGATCCATAACCAAATTGTTTTAGTTTGGTCTTCTTGCATTTGGTTAGTTGGCACTTCATGTTTATGGTCACGGCCTCTACCCAGTTGTAGATGGTCGGTGCCATGCAGTCTATGGTAGGAAGCAACTGTGTCTTTGTTTCTTCATGCAGTGCTTGTGATCTTGCAGCCCGTGTGATGGTATGTAGTACCACGTGTAGTCTCGAATTTGGGATAGTTTGTATATCAACTTTCCCACTACTTGATCCTTTTCGTGCTCCTCAACATACCCTGTCTATCACCATGGTCATGTTTTCCACGCAGGGCCAGGTGCCGGTTAGGAGTGGTGTTGCACCTTTCTGCAATAATCATGTGATGAAGTACATGTCAGAGACATCAATCTCAAGTTCTTGATCCCGTAGGTTGAACTTCTCTTGATTTTCATCCCATATACTGATAAGATACTACAGTAATTCTGGTTGGGCTCGGAGACATGGTGTTAGGACGAATTTTTTAAGACCACAGTTTTTGAGGGCTTCCATGATTCCCTCATTTTCCATGGCTAGCTCATCTCCTTCACTATGTTTCTGTTCTTTCCATTCAATGACCATTTTTCTTCTTTCTACCTGCAAACACACACATATGAGTGGTATTAGTAAATTTCAACCCTTAAATCTATAAACAATTGGGGTATTTGATGCATTTTTTTTGCTAGAAATGGTTTGTGTCGTTGGCCCGATTGTTTCCAAAATAGTTGCACCAATGGGTGTGCCCTGGTGTTAAAAATCGGGCGATTGGCGCGACTCTGTGCTTGAAACCCGCGCCAACCGTGCAGTCCTAATTTTACATTTCCTCCCCCCAAATTTGAAATTGACAATTGCAGGAAGCAAGAAATGACTTAAAATGATGAGAGGGATCTTGGCTCTTACCTGGAGTTGATGGATTTACGATTGATCTACTGGATTGGCCGTGTTGGGGTTCCTATGTTTTGGCAGATTTGGCAATACCAAAAGATAAGACAACATCAAACCACTTTGGGGCCTTAGGATCTAGCCCTCCTGGACCCGAAGAGGGATCTCTCCAATAAAACAAAGAATGATATCTCTTTGAAAGCTCAAGATGAGGTATTAGGCTAGTTATGAAGCACAAAGGGGGTTTAAAATGATTTGGTTGGTTGGTTGCTGGGTTGGTCATGAGATCATCGACTAAGAGAGTAGTGGAAAGAAAGGAGCAAAATAGCAGGATGTTCGGCAAAGAGGATAAGTCAAGAAAGTGCCATCCATTGGGCTATGGAGTCATGAAAGGGAATTACATGCAAACAACTAGCTAAGGCTTTCAGAGGGCAAGTCATATATTCTAAAGGATATTTTTAGATAGATGATGGAACATAACATTAAGGATTGAAAGTGAAAGAAGGAAAGAAACCCAATTTCCATCTATAGATCAGGTCAGAGGTCATTTAACTCTAGACCTGCTTGGACATAGTCAAAGGCAGCTTTCAATGGAGGGACAAAGGGGAAACTTATAGATTGGACCAGAGGTCATTTAAATCCAGGTCAAACTTAGCATGCTCCAAGGGAAAACATAGATAAGTTTAACAGAGCCAGGGTATATAGATCAGAGAAGGACTTTGAACCTTCAATGCTTTGACACCAGCAAGAGATCTTAGAAAGGCCAGCTGGTCGCACAAGGACCCTAGTGGACAGGGCTAACTCTAATCCCCAGTTTCCCAAATCTTCCAACTTAAACCCAACAAGAACAACTAAAGACAGATTTCATTAATTCATACATCAGCTAGCAGGCAATGATATCCACTACACTGGTTAAATTAACTGAAATCAACCATTAGATAACACATTTAGCAGAAAACATTGAAGGCAAGGAGAGCAGAGACATAGGGTACCTAACAAGGGTAAATCCTATGCCATATTTCTGATGCGAGCCCAGAAGACCAATGAACAACATGAAAACGTAATAAAACAATAATATAAGAAAACATCACCTGTAGTAATAGACCAGGATCCAAAGAAATGTGCTTGATTAATTGATGCAAAACTAGTCACATACACTGAGCTCAATGGCTGTTACAATCCAGACTTTCTCCTCCCAACCTACTACATTACAAACTACTCTGCTACTCCCTCCCAAGACTGTTCTACAGTCAAACTGAATCCCTCTAACAACAATCGGCAACAACCGAACAACAAACTTTACAATATGTTCTCGGGGATTCTTATAGGAGAAGAGAATAACAGGAGTAGAAGATATTCATTAAATGGATCTCATTACAACAGAGTGGAGAAAGAGTTCATGCCCACTCTGCTTAATGGAAATCTGCATCACTGTAAGTACATTTGGTATGGTCTGGGAGACTCTGTCAGGCCAAGATTAACCTCGGATGTTTCTTTGGAGTCCTTTCTGGTGTTTGGTACTCTGCTCTGCCTTCTGGAATAAATGACCTGGATGGAAAATCCGCAAGTTTTCCCATGCTTCATAATTGCTACCTGACAGTCGTAGAAACTTCTACTAGTGTATTTCATCTATTTAAAGGCTCGAGGAGGCATGGAGAACACTGTCTGAAGGTGTCTGCCTGGGGAAAATCGTTCTGTTGTTGCTAGAAGCACTGATAAGACTTGACAGTGTGCTTAAGTCTTCAAACTACGTCTTTATCCTTTGAGTATGGGATTAGGTGCTTAAACATTCGATTAACCGGCCTAAATCCCTTACACATGTTTCTACTATTACTCTTTGCTGCCGTTGTTATGACCTCTCAGTGATCCCTTCACAATGAATTAAATCAATTATAAAAACTAGGGAAGGTGGTGGAAGAGATGCTATGGGGGCCAAGAGGAATGCTGGCGGACCAGTGGAAACGGAGGCTATAGGGAAATCTGATGAAAAATGCGGCGGTGAAGGTTGGCTGTGACAGGGGTCGTAGACCGTCCGATCGTACGCAGAGATGGCATTTAGCGGTCGGGATTAATGAATGGGGGAGTTAGGATTAAAACGGGCGGAAGAAGTGGTAATTAGTGTAAAGCCCAAATATTAATGCTTGGGCGAAATACAAAGGGAAATGATGAAAAACAAGTGAAGCGGAGCCTTTGGATGGCGGGACCCGGCGTGGGTGGAGGGAAATTCATTTAGGACCATCGGATCTCGGGAGGAGATCAACGGTGGAGATTGAAAGTTGAAGTTAATAGGGGCTCCGATGAAGAAAACTGATGGGGGGGCGCGATTAGATCCCAGCCGTCGGATCTGAAGAAATGGACAGCTAAGATCGAATCGGCGGATTGCAATCAGGGGCACAGGGGTTGACACTTTTAAAATTTTGTGATTGCGATGGAGAGATTGAGCGCCAACCATCTGATCTGGGTCAGATCGACGACGGATATTCAATCGGCAAGGAGAAAGAAGGGCCACGGGGCGATGTTGCGATTGTGCGATGGTCGTTGGATCAAAAGAAACGAACGGTCGGAATCGGATCGGGGGATCAAAATCGCAAGGCGCAAAGGGGGGGGTGTGATGTGACTGGTGCGATGAGATGGAGCACCAACTGTTGGATTTGGAAAGAGATCGACAGTCCAAATGTAATCGGAGGGGCGGAAGGGAAAGGCGACGACCGTACATCGATTAGCGCTGGGCCGTTGGATCAAACTATGGATCAACGACGGAGATCGCAATCGCAAATGGCAGCGATTGATAATTGCGATGTGATCGAAGCGGGGAAAGTGGGAAAGCATGGACCATTAGATCTATTCATATCAACGGCAGAGATTTTATCCGCGACGCTACAGACCAAGACTCAATCGCATCGGGATTTTTAAGTTAACACATAGAAATGCGCTCGCCCAATGGTGTGATTGCGATTAGCGCCTGGGGCTTAAGCGCTTGGTCCTGGGCACAGGGCATATGGCAAGGAAGTGGTTAAGGGGCTAGGCCGAAAGGGGCTAGGCCTTAATATAAGGTAGAAAGTTGGTTTTTGGCCCATTTTAATGCATTTTAAGGCCAAAGAAGGGTAACGATAGAGAGGAAAAGGGTTTATTAAACCAAAGAAAGAGTATTTGAAGGGTTTTAAAGGGAACTTGAGATGGTTTAGAGGGTTAATGGGGGAAATAGAGAGGATTAAAAGGGGATGAAGCAGAGGTTTAGAAGGGATGATATAAGGGGAATAAGGAGGAGGCCTTTTGGGCATTTCTTCATAATCAGAGAGACTTTATAACTGGAAACAGCAGTGGGGATTTATCAAGGGACAAGGACATAAGGAGGCTTCAAGGATGATGTGTTTTCAGAGGGAAATGCATTCCTTGAAGGCTAAAAAACATTTTAGCCCCCTGTTTTCTTGTCAAAAAATTTATAGGGGGCTAGCAGTGGCTCCACATGGGGATGGCTTCTTCTTGAAGGAGTCAAGAATTCAGAAAATGATATTTGGTGTAGGCGAGATGCCTGGTACTTGATGCATCCATTCTTTTCTTGGATCAGCTGCCACAAATCATGAAGACATCATATCAGCAGTAAACATTCTCCCAAACAACTACCTACCTAGATTATAGTTCTAACATTTTTTCTTCTGGGTGCATTTGGACTTGCAAACCCTTTACATCATCAATTTCTTACAAGAAGGAAAATAAACCTATTCTACCTCTAAGATTATTACTCCATGAGACCAGATTAGACTGTTGGCCTCATAGTTTCTCTACCTAAACTAGTACCTGCTAGGATTAAACTGTCTAGAAGATTTATTCACTACATTCTAAAATAGAGATTGAAAAACATTCAAGCCAGGATTAGACTGTCTGACTTGCTGGACTTTGCAGAAATTAAAAACATCTGACTAAATGCTCATAGTCTGAGCTTTATTACAGACTTCCTACCTACTCTACTCTAACCCGGAGATCTCTGATGCTTCTAGGTGATACAATAATGCCAGTGCAGCCAGTAAAGCAGTAACAACAAAGGATAGAAGCACTGACTGCTCGTCAGAGATGACTAGAGGGTGCTCTACATGTGTTTCTTCAAAAATGAGGTCACCATCAGTGGTGACCACTCCTGATGAATCTGGCCCTTGCTAAGGATCAATGCTGGAGAAATTGAGCTAATCAGGGCCTCCAAATACTCTCCCACAGGATCAATGAACACATGGTGGGTGCTTTCTTCTTTTAGGCCTTCCGTGATTGGTAGGCTGTCTTCATCCTGGGCAACTTTGATTTCTGCATTTTCCACAACGTCTTCAATGTGGTTCGTAAAAATCAGATCATATTCTTCTTGCATTTCAAAAGGTAGTGGAATCTCTTCTTTTTTAGGAGGAGGGAGGCTTTCCAAAAACACTCTAGGGTCTCTGAACTGATATGATTTTTCTTGTAAGTTCAGAAGTTCGATCTCAGCTTCATACCTTTCAACCACCAATTCTAAGAAGATTTTCCTGAGCACGGGTTTGAATTTTGGGCTGAGAAGAATATCCCATGGAAGGTCCTCCACCTCCAGCTCTACCAAGTCACTTGACATTATAGCACGACACTTTGCTATGAAACTAGGATGCATTTCTGCAAACTTCTCAAAGTCTTCCATTAGTGATGTGACTTGGTCTTTAGCATGGCTGATGTTGTATTGTGACATGGTCTCCTAGTGGAGTCTCGTGAAACCAAGATAATCAGCGGCCTATTGATCACCAGTGGAGTCTTTTAATCATTTAGGAACTATGGAGTCACCAGGCGGATGATTCAAGATTTTACCATCCACCACAGTGATTTACCAAATCAGGCTGATTGGTCTTCCCCAGTGGAGTGGCCATTATGTTGGGGTTCCTTGTTTTGGCAGATTTGGCAATACCAAAATATAAGACAACATCAAACCACTTTGGGGCCCTAGGATCTAGCCCTCCTCAACCCAGAGAGGGATCTCTCCAATAAAAAAAAGAATGATATCTCTTTGCAAGCTCAAGATGAGGTATTAGGCTAGTTATGAAGCACAAAGGGGGTTTAAAATGATTTGGTTGGTTGGTTGTTGGGTTGGTCATGAGATCATAGACTGAGAGAGTAATGGAAAGAAAGGAGAAAAATAGCAGGGTGTTCAGCAAAGAGGATAAGTCAAGAAAGTGCCATCCATTGGGCTATGGAGTCATGAAAGGGAATTACATGCAAACAACTAGCCAAGGCTTTCAGAGGGCAAGTCATATATTCTGAAGGATCTTTTTAGATAGATGATGGAATAGAACATTAAGGATTGAAAGTGAAAGAAGGAAAGAAACCCAATTTCTGTCTATAGATCAGGTCAGAGGTCATTTAACTCCAGACCTTCTTGGACATACTCAAAGGCAGCTTTCAATGGAGGGAAAAAGGGGCAGCTTATAGATCGGACCGGAGGTCATTTAACTCCAGGTCATCTTTAGCATGCTTCAAGGGAAAACATAGATAAGTTTAACAGAGCCAGGATCTATAGATCAGAGAAGGACTTTGAATCTTCAATGATTTAACACCAGCAAGAGATCTTAGAAAGGCCAGCTGGTCGCAGAAGGAACCTAGTGGATAGGGCTAACTCTAATCCCCAGTTTCCCAAATCTTTCAGCTTAAACCCAACAAGAACAACTAAAGACAAATTTCATTAATTCATACATTAGCTAGCAGGCAATGATATCCACTACACTAGTTAAATTAACTGAAACCAACCCTTAGATAACACATTCAGCAGAAAACATTGAAGGCAAGGAGAGCAGAGACATAGGGTACCTAACAAGGGTAAATCCTATGCCATATTTATGATGCGAGCCCAGAAGACCAATGAACAACATGAAAACGTAATAAAACAATAAGATAAGAAAACATCACCCGTAGTAATAGACCAAGATCCAAATAAATGTGCTTGATTAATTGATGTAAAAACAGTCACATACACTGAGCTCAATGGCTATTACAGTCCAGAATTTCTCATCCCAGCCTACTACATTACAAACTACTCTGCTACTCCCTCCTAAGACTATTCTACAGTCAAACTGAATCCCTCTAATAGCAATCGGCAACAGCCAAACAACAACCTTTACAATATGTTCTCGGGGATTCTTATAGGAGAAGAGAATAACAGGAGTAGAAGATATTCATTAAATGGATCTCATTAAGACAGAATGGAGAAAGAGTTCATGCCCACTCTGCTTAATGGAAATCTGCATCGCTGTAAGTACTTTTGGTATGGTCTGGGAGACTCTGTCAGGCCAAGATTGACCTCAGATGTTTCTTTGGAGTCCTTTCTGGTGTTTGGTACTCTTCGCTGCCTTCTGGAATAAATGACCTGGATGGAAAATCCGCAAGTTTTCCCATGCTTCATAACTGCTGCCTGACAGTTGTAGAAACTTCTGCTAGTGTATTTCATCTATTTAAAGGCTCGAGGAGGCATGGAGAACACCGTCCGAAGGTGTCCGTCTGGGGAAAACCATTCTGCTGATGCTATAAGCACTAATAAGACTTGACAGTGTGCTTAAGTCTTCAAACTGCGTATTTATCCTTTGAGTATGGGATTAGGCACTTAAACATTCGATTAACCGGCCTAAATCCCTTGCACCTGTTTCTACTGTTACTCTTTGTTTCCGTTGTAATGACCTCTCTGTGATCCCTGCACAACGAATTAAATCAATTATAAAAACTAGGGAAGGTGGTGGAAGAGATGCTATGGGGGCCAAGAGGAATGGTGGCAGACCAGTGGAAACGGAGGCTGTGGGGAAATCTGATGAAAAATGCAGCGGTGAAGGTTGGCTATGACAGGGGTCGCAGACTATCCGATCATACGCAGAGATGGCATTTAGCGGTCAGGATTAATGAACGGGGGAGTTAGGATTAAAACGGGTGGAAGAAGTGGTAATTAGTGCAAAGCCCAAAGATTAATGCTTGGGCGAAATACAAAGGGAAATGATGAAAAACAAGCGAAGCGGAGCCTTTGGATGGTGGGACCTGGCGTGGGTGGAGGGCGATTCATTTAGGACCGTTGGATCTTGGGAGGAGATCGACAACGAGATTGAAAGTTGAAGTTAATAGGGGCTCCGATGAAGAAAACTGATGGGGGGGCACGATTAGATCCCAGCCATCGGATCTAAAGAAATGGATGGCTAAGATCAAATCAGCGGATCGCAATCGGGGGCACAGGGGTTGACACTTTTAAACTTTTGCAATTGCGATGGAGATATTGAGTACCAACCGTCCGATCTCGGTCAGATCGATGGTGGAGATTCAATCGGCGGGGAGAAAGAAGGGCCATGGGGCAATGGTGCGATGACCGTTGGATCAAAAGGAATGAATAGTCGGGATCAGATTAGGGGATCACAATCGCAAGGCACAGAGGGGGGGGGGGGTACGATGCAACTGGCGCGATGTGATGGAGTGCTAACCATCGGATCTGGCAGGAGATCGACGGTCCAAATGTAATTGGAGGGGCAGAAGGGAAAGGCGACGAGCATGCAGTGATTAGTGCTGGGCCATTGGATGAAACTATGGATCAACGGCAGAGATCGCAATCGCAAAGGGCATCGATTAATAATTGCGATGCGATCGGAGCGGGGAAGTGGGAAAGCATAGACCATTAGATCTATTCAGATCAACGGTGGAGATTGTATCCGCGGCGCTACAGACTAGGACTCAATCGCATTGGGATTTTTAAGTTAACACATAGAAATGCGCTCGCCCAATGGTGCGATTGTGATTAGCTCCTGGGGCTTAAGCGCTTGTTCCTGGGTGCGGGGCATATGGCGGGGAAGTGGTTAAGGGGCTAGGCCTTAATATAAGGTAAAAAGTGGGTTTTTGGCCCATTTTAATGCATTTTAAGGCCAAAGAAGGGTAACGATAGAGAGGAAAAGGGTTTATTAAACCAAACAAAGAGTATTGGAAGGGTTTTAAAGGGAACTTGAGATGGTTTATAGGGTTAATGGGGGAAATAGAGAGGAGTAAAAGGGGATGAAGCAGAGGTTTAGAAGGGATGATATAAGGGGGAAAAGGAGGAGGCCTTTTGGGCATTTCTTCACAATCAGAGAGGCTTTATAACTGGAAACAGCAGTGGGGATTTATCAAAGGAAAAGGGCATAAGGAGGCTTCAAGGATGATGTGTTTTCAGAGGGAAATGCATTCCTTGAAGGCTCAAAAACATTTTAGCCCCCTGTTTTCTTGTCAAAAAATTTATAGGGGGCTAGCAGTGGCTCCACATGGGGATGGCTTCTTCTTGAAGGAGTCAAGAATTCAGAAAATGATCTTTGGTGTAGGCCAGATGCCTGGTACTTGACGCATCCATTCTTTTCTTGGATCAGCTGCCACAAATAATGAAGACATCATATTATCAGTAAACATTCTCCCAAACAACTACCTACCCAGACTATAGTCCTAACATTTTTTCTTCTGGGTGCATTTGGACTTGCAGACGCTTTACATCATCAATTTTTTACAAGAAGAAAAATAAACCTATTCTACCTCTAACCTTATTACTTCATGAGACCAGATTATACTGTTGGCCTCATAATTTCTCTACCTAAACTAGTGCCTACTAGGATTAAACTGTCTAGCAGATTTCTTCACTACATTCTAAAACAGAGATTGAAAAATAGTCAAGCTAGGATTAGACTGTCTGACTTGCTGGACTTTGCAGAAATTAAAAAAAACTGACTAAATTCTCATAGGCTGAGCTTTATTACAGACTTCCTACCTACTCTACTCTAACTCGGAAATATCTGATGCTTCTAGGTGATACAATAATGCCAGTGCAACCAGTAAAGCAGTAACAACAAAGGATAGAAGCACTGACTACTCGTCAAAAATGACCGCAGGGTGCTCTGCATGCGGTTCTTCAAAAATGAGGTCACCATCAGTGGTGACCACTCCTGATGAATCTGGCCCTTGCTAAGGACCAATGCTGGAGAAATTGAGCTAATCAGGGCCTCCAAATACTCTGCCACAAGATCAATGAACACATGGTGGGTGCTTTCTTCTTTTAGGCCTTCCATGATTGGTAGGTTGTCTTCATCCTGGGCAGCTTTGATTTATGCATTTTCCACTGCGTATTCAATGTGGTTCGTGAAAACCAGATCATCTTCTTCTTGTATTTCAACAGGTAGTGGAATCTCTTCTTTTTTAGGATGAGGGAGGCTTTCTGAAAATGCTCTAGGGTCTTTGAACTGATATGATTTTTTTTGTAAGTTAAAAATTTCGATCTCAGCTTCATACCTTTCAACCACCAATTCTAAGAAGATTTTCCTGAGCACAGGTTTGAATTTTGGGCTGAAAAGAATAGCCCCTGGAAGGTCCTCCACCTCCAGCTCTGCCAAGTCACTTGACATTACAGCACGACCCTTTGCCATGAAACTAGGATGCATTTCTACAAACTTCTCAGAATCTTCCATTAGTGATGTGACTTGGTCTTTAGCATGGCTGATGTTGTATTGTGACATGGTCTCCCAGTGAAGTCTCATGAAACCAAGATAATCAGCGGCCTACTGATCACCAGTGGAGTCTTTTAATAATTTAGGAACTGTGGAGTCGCCAGGTGGATGATTCAAGATTTTATTGTCTACCACAGTGATTTACCAAATCAGGCTTATTGGTCTTCCCCAGTGGAGTCCCCATTATGTTGGGGTTCCTATGTTTTGGAAGATTTGGCAATACCAAAAGATAAGACAACATCAAACCACTTTGGGGCCCTAGGATCTAGCCCTCCTGGACCTGGAGAGGGATCTATCCAATAAAAAAAAGAATGATATCTCTTTGAAAGCTAAAGATAATGTATTAGGCTAGTTATGAAGCACAAAGGGGTTTTAAAATGATTTGGTTGGTTGGTTGCTGGGTTGGTCATGAGATCATAGAATGAGAGAGTAATGGAAAGAAAAGAGAAAAATAGCAGGATGTTCGGCAAAGAGGATAAGTCAAGAAAGTGCCATCCATTGGGCTATGGAGTCATAAAAGGGAATTACATGCAAAAAACTAGCCAAGGCTTTCAGAGGGCAAGTCATCTATTCTAAAGGATCTTTTTAGATAGATGATGGAATAGAACATTAAGGATTGAAAGTGAAAGAAGGAAAGAAACCCAATTTCTGTCTATAGATTAGGTCAGAGGTCATTTAACTCCAGACCTGCTTGTACATACTCAAAGGCAGCTTTCAATGGAGGGAAAAAGGGGCAGCTTATAGATCGGACCAGAGGTCATTTAACTCCAGGTCAGCTTTAGCATGCTCCAAGGGAAAACATAGATAAGTTTAACAGAGCCAGGGTCTATAGATCAGAGAAGGACTTTGAAACTTCAATGCTTTGACACCAGCAAGAGATCTTAGAAAGGCCAGTTGGTCACATAAGGACCCTAGTGGACAGGGCTAACTCTAATCCCCAGTTTCCCAAATCTTCTAGCTTAAACCCAACAAGAACAACTAAAGACAGATTTCATTAATTCATACATCAGCTAGCAGGAAATGATATCCACTACACGAGTTAAATTAACTGAAATCAACCCTTAGATAACACATTTAGCAGAAAACATTGAAGGCAAGGAGAGCAGAGAAATAGGGTACCTAACAAGGGTAAATCCTATGCCATATTTATGATGCGAGCCCAGAAGACCAATGAACAGCATGAAAATGTAATAAAACAATAAGATAAGAAAACATCACCTGTAGTAATAGACCAGGATCCAAAGAAATGTGCTTGATTAAATGATGCAAAACCAATCACATACACTGAGCTCAATGGTTGTTACAGTCTAGACTTTCTCCTCCCAGCCTACTACATTACAAACTACTCTGCTACTCCCTCCTAAGACTTTTCTACAGTCAAACTGAATCCCTCTAACAAAAATCGGCAACAACTGAACAACAACCTTTACAATATGTTCTCGGGGATTATTATAGGAGAAGAGAATAGCAGGAGTAGAAGATATTCATTAAATGGATCTCATTACGACATAGTGGAGAAAGAGTTCATGCCCACTCTGCTTAATGGAAATCTGCATCGCTGTAAGTACGTTTGGTATGGTCTGGGAGACTCTGTCAGGCCAAGATTGACCTCGGATGTTTCTTTGGAGTCCTTTCTGGTGTTTTGGTACTCTGTGCTGCCTTCTGGAATAAATGACCTAGATGGAAAATCTAAAATTTTTCCCATGCTTCATAACTGCTACTTGAAAGTCATAGAAACTTCTACCAGTGTATTTCATCTGTTTAAAGGCTCAAGGAGGCATGGAGAACACTGTCCGAAGGTGTCCATCTGGGGAAAATCATTCTGCTAATGCTAGAAGCACTGATAAGACTTAAGAGTGTGCTTAAGTCTTCAAACTACGTCTTTATCCTTTGAGTATGGGATTAGGCGCTTAAACATTCAATTAACCGGCCTAAATCCTTGCACCTATTTCTACTGTTACTCTTTGCTGCTGCTGTAATGACCTCTCTATGATCCCTGCACAATGAATTAAATCAATTATAAAAACCAGGGAAGGTGGCGGAAGAGATGCTATGGGGGCCAAGAGGAATGGTGGCGGACCAGTGGAAATGGAGGTTGTAGGGAAATCTGATGAAAAATGCAGCGATGAAGGTTGGTTGTGACAGGGGTCATAGACCGTCCGATCATACGCAGATATGGCATTTAGCGGTCGGGATTAATTAACGGGGGAGTTAGGATTAAAACGGGTGGAAGAAGTGGTAATTAGTGCAAAGCCCAAAGATTAATGCTTGGGCGAAATACAAAGGGAAATGATGAAAAACAAGCAAAGTGGAGCCTTTGGATGGTGGGACTCGGCATGGGTGGAGGGCGATTCACTTAGAACTGTCAGATCTCGGGAGGAGATCGACAGCGGAGATTGAAAGTTGAAGTTAATAGGGGCTCCGATGAAGAAAAATGATGGGGGGGCGTGATTAGATCCCAGCCGTCGGATCTAAAGAAATGGACGGCTAAGGTCGAATCGATGGATCGCAATCGGGGGCACAGGGGTTGACACTTTTAAACTTTTGCGATTGCGATGGAGCGATTGAGCGCCAACCGTCTGATCTAGGTCAGATTGACGGCGAAGATTCAATCGGTGGGGAGAAAGAAGGGCCACGGGGCGATGGTGCGATTGTGCGATGGCCGTTGGATCAAAAGGAACGAACAGTCGGGATCAGATCGGGGGATCACAATTGCAAGGCACAGAGGGGGGGTGTGATGCGACTGGCGCGATGCGATGGAGCACCAACCGTCGGATCTAGCGGGAGATCGATGGTCCAAATGTAATCAGAGGGGCGGAAGGGAAAGGTGACGAGTGTGCAATGTTTAGCACTGGGCCGTTGGATCAAACTATGGATTAACGGCGAAGATCGCAATCGAAAAGGGCAGCGATTGATAATTGTGATGTGATCGTAGCGGGGAAAGCAGGAAATCATGGACCGTTAGATCTATTCAGATCAACGGCAGAGATTGTATCCACGGTGGTACAGACCAAGACTCAATCGCATCTGGATTTTTAAGTTAACACATATAAATGCGCTCGCCCGATGGTGCGATTGCGATTAGCGCCCGGGGCTTAAGCGCTTGGTCCTGGGCATGGGGCATATGGCGAGGAGGTGGTTAAGGGGCTAGGAAGAAAGGGGATAGGCCTTAATATAAGGTAGAAAGTGGGTTTTTGGCCCATTTTTATGCATTTAAGGCCAAATAAGGGTAACGATAGAGAGGAAAAGGGTTTATTAAACCAAACAAAGAGTATTTGAAGGGTTTTAAAGGGAACTTGAGATGGTTTAGAGGGTTAATGGGGGGAATAGAGAGGAGTAAAAGGGGATGAAGTAGAGGTTTAGAAGGGATGATATAAGGGGAAAAAGGAGGAGGCCTTTTGGGCATTTCTTCACAATCAGAGAGGCTTTATAACTGGAAACAACAGTGGGGATTTATCAAAGGACAAGGGCATAAGGAGGCTTCAAGGATGATGTGTTTTTAGAGGGAAATGCATTCCTTGAAGGCTCAAAAACATTTTAGCCCCCTGTTTGCTTGTCAAAAAATTTATAGGGGGCTAACAGGCTGCTATCGTCGTCACAAGATTGCACAGTAAAATGGGTAACTATTGCTCCACAAGAGGTAAAAAGTGAAAAGTAATTATTTTTAACATTTTTGGTATTTTATAACTTTTTCAAAACCCTAATTAGGTTTTAAAACATGTTTTTTGATTATTTTGTTATATTATTCTAGAGAAATGGGCTTTACACATGTCTCTTGTGCAACAATAGGTTTTTTATGCGACAATGATGAAGTAACGAGTTATATTTTATACTTTTTCGAACTCGGTAAAAACATGAAAAATTCACTACTGGAGTCACCTTTCAGCTCTTTTCTGACTCTCTAAAATTGAAAATATTGTTGAGATTCTTATCGTTTTGAACTCGTTAAATGGCTACGAAACGATATCTACCTAGTATACATTTAACCCTTTTTCAGGCTGGGATGGATTATTGACGAAAAAGGAATACCTTAGCCTATCGTGATTAAGAGGTTCTCTTAGACACAATTTTCTACCTTTTCGGATCTGTGAGACTACCTACAAAAAGGGACTGCTAGATTTTTCTTTTGTAACTTCTTTTCAAACTCTCTAAACATGAAAAGATGCTAAGTTCTCCCTTTTTCAGACTCGTTAAACCTTGATGACATCGTACTTCATCACCATGACACTATTTCGAGTTCCTCCTTCTTAGGGCTCGTGAAATGTACTAGGTTGGATTTCTCTGAAGGAAAAACTTATAGTACAAGCATATGCTATCCCCTTCAAGCTTGTTTTAAAAAATAATTGGGGTACTTACCAGAAATGGTGGGGGAAAATGGAACCAAGTTTTAGTTATGTTGCTCTTGAACATGGCACTTGTCTACATTCATGTCGGGTTGGGGACATCTCATTTCGTCATTTTTGCTCCATCGGTTTGGGTAGTCTCTTTTGACCTCTCATTTTCTCCTTGCCACGTCATCATGACCTCAGATCCTTTAATGTCAAATATTGCCAAATCCAGTGTCGTGCTATTGATAAGTTCAAGTGAAGTTTGCCTTTACAGTTGTCAACCTTCCTCTAATCTCCTATTGGTCCTAATCCACTTTCATCAAGTTCCTCTATCTCGTGTCGATGATGTGGGAAACATGATGGCCCTCCTTTGACCAGGTCACTTCCTGTCGACTTTAGCTCATTATCTAGGAATTTGATCTAGAGACTCCCTTCTGGTACCTTGAAGCATGCATTCCTCAATGGCAGGTTTTTCGCATCGACGCAAGGTTCACATCATTGGACTTCGATTGAGTGATTTTGCGGATGTTCAATGTTAGATAAATTTTCACATTTCATAGATTGTACCTTTTGTACCTTGATTTCCATCGTCATCATTGGTGGTTTCTCTCGCGTCTGTTAATAGCTTTCATAATTGGTTGGTAATCAGGCGATTTTCCTGCATGTTCAACTTCAACTCATAAATTCGCATGTTTGAAATGTACTTGTTCGGGTCGAGATGGAGCGCAAGACCCTGAGTTTTATCTCATAAAATCTAGGCTATAGATTTTTGTGGATTATTATGACTTATTTCATGACTCTTTTGATTGGATGGCTGTGACCATACCTGAGTCTACTTACTAATCCTTACTACTGGATGGATGTGTCCATACCTTGGATCTTAGTTTTTATATACTCTATTATGTATGGTTTCGCCCATGCCACATGATTCATGTATCACAAATATCAGTTGTATTTGTAATTGCAGGTCTTCCGACAACGGTGTTTGGTTCGAACGCGTTCTCATAAATCATTTCACCCCTCCCTCTCTCTCGGACTTCATACTTTAGGGTGCATCTGTTAGACAACATTTTGTCACTGTCCCTGCAATCCCCAACTCACACATTGGAGGTTTGTTTCTATGAGAAATACGCAGTTTCATGCTTTGCAAATACCATCCTTACATCCCTTTTGATGGAAGCAACATTCTTCTTGTTAACATTTCCCTAAGAAGAGCTGTGAAAATCCTTATTTTTTCCTTGGTGTGAGTAGCCCGTTACATCCTCGCGCCGACCTGGAAATTTAACATTTAGCCCATGCCACTTAGTGCTCTGTGCCAGTTAGACACCCATGCCAAGCTGTTTATGGAATTTTTTTTAAAAATAGAGGTGGAGGTTCCATTCCAACCACCTCGGGGATGAGTCTTTGGGAGTTGTTAAACTGAAACAGCCACAGACTCCTTCCTTTAGTTAGTAGTTTCCACCTCCCTTGGAACTCTCCTAAAGGATAAGACTCCCTCCCACCTTTGTAGGGATCCCAACCTCCTCTCTTCCCTCAATATAAGAAACTATCTCCTTTGGTAGAATCTAGTTGAACACATTATAGAAAATAGCTGAATAGCTGAATTAGAGAATTATACTATAGCTAAGCTGCTAGAGGAGATAGAGTAAGAAATATTGTGTTGAGAGAGCTTGAGTCGATGACTTCTAAGAGAGCCTAAATCCGAATCCCCTGGTCGACAAGTGAGACATGTTTCGTCTAAACCCCACTGGAGGAGATCACGACATCAAAGCATCGATTGTACTCTTCCTTCTACTCATTAATATACATGACTACTATTTGGTTCCACTATTGTGTTAATATGTTTATTTGATATGATATGTTTAGACCTCTTTGACTGGAAAATATTTGTGAGTGAAACTATTCTATCATATGTTGTTCTTGTTCTTTGTCTTATGTGCAAGTATCTAGGCATAACAGTGAACAGATCATGACTTGCCAAAGCAAGAGAGAGAGACCACTACTCTTTCTACAACATCGAAAGCATTGGATTCAAGGTAGGTCAATCTACCATGTATTTTGTTCATTCATTAACTAGGAAGCAACACTTTAGCGTGTCCTTTGATTACTAAACCCACCCTAGGGCTATAGGGATCGTCTATGTCCGCAAAGAGGATTTACCTTCATAAAAGCGTTGAAGACAAACTCAACTTCCTATTCTCTTCTATTTCTTCTCATCCTCAATGGTCAACTTGCTTCATTTTGCTGCACCATTTGAGAAGTGAGGTTTGTTCTATTATATTCTAAATCCACTTCTTTGTACCCAAAATTTCCATAGATGTATCATTCAATATGGCGTAAGAATGGGGCAAATAATTTAAATAATTCCTGTAATTCTTCTCAATACCTATATCGCTGCAAACATGTCTTCCCTTAGCTACTTTATGCCTTCTTGGGTTGCTCCTACCCAACATATATTTTTTTATTATATGCCATCTACAATTTAAGGATTTGTGTCCAAATTTACTACAAGAAAAATAATAACCATGAAAATGATTTTGAGGACTGGAGATACCTTTTCTTTGATGGGGAAAGGACCTTTATTGATTTTTCATGTGCCTTGCATGGAAGTTTGCATTGCTACCTTGAAATCTTTCTTACTATTGCTAAGATATTTTCTACTCTTTTCCAATGATATTTTTTCCTTTATTGTTGTTGGGACCAAAAGTAGCCTTGATGAGAGGAGATATATGCCTAACAAGCATCTCATCCAAGGCCTTTTTTCTCTCCTAAAGCTTTTCAGATTGAGACAACTCTTTCCTTACCATTCCTAGGTCGTGTCTCAATGAGCCAACTTCGGATTGTAGTATCTTACAAAGGGCTTCTCTATCATTTTTCTGATTGGTCAACATCCCATTTACTCTGCTAGCCTCTTCTTATTGAGTATTAAGATCAACTATTGTTTTTATCAACTTCTAATTCTCAAGCTCATACTCATGCGACTACTCCTTCTACTTGATATTTTATTTTGATAGCTCCTTGATCTATTTTAGAGCAGATATCAACATTTTTCTAAAATACATCCTTTCATCTAGATAATTTTCATCACTATCAAAGGTGCTAGCATAGTCACCACAAAAATCCAAGTTCCTCTCTATGTCTTGTTACACTAAAAATTGTTACCTTGACATTTTGCTGACTGTATGAGCTCATTAACACTCATACATACCTCCTTTTCAAGTCTTACAACCTTTACTCCTCATGTCAAGCCCTGAAACAAGAAGAAAAACCCTAAAAACCTCTGAAAGAATGGATACGCATGTAACAAGAAGCCTGCCTACGTTCCTGGCTTGGGTACGCAGGTAATGCATGGCTTACCTGTGTTCTAGAACGCATTTTTCCTTTGGAATGCCTGCGTACCCTCCTCAAAGCCAAAAAGGCAAGAAAGTAAAGTCAAAAAAGTGATTTGAGGTCAATTCTAGAAGGTTCTAGATGAGAATTTTTGGGGATGAGTACACTTTGATAAGGTGCATGTATACCTCACCTTAAGGAACTAAGCCCTTGATGTGAGGAGTCTATCCCTTTGAAGGAGGATTCTATCCCTTAAAAGGTGGAATCCTAACCTCCTCATCTGCTCTATAAAAGGAGGCATTGGGTAGCCTCAAAGGGTTAAGAAGTTTTTGGAGATTGAGGATTAGAGTTCAAGCTTTATGTGTGATTGAGTTGAAGTGTTGTTGAGATTTAGACTTATTTCTACTGAGCTTTTGAGAGGAAAGATCACATACCTCTTTTTTCTCCTGGAGGAAGAGTGCAAGACTTATCAAAGTAGAGGAGATTCCTAATTCGGACCCCGGGAAGGCCTTTCGAACATCAAGGCTAAGGTTGTAAGGTTATTCTGTTATTTTAAGATTAATACAATCAAGTTATGTTTTTGTCAATAAATTTTCGTTCGATTGTTTATTTCAATAAGCTGTCGTTTGATCGTTTATTTCATAGATTCCTTGATCACAATGATAGGTATGTTTTATGATTATTTGTTATACAGGTGCTATTTAATATTTGCTTGTTTGTGATTGCAGGTCGACGAAATACGACACTTTCTTGCAACGAAATAATTCTTGTTGCAATGGAAGGATTATTGTTGCGACGAAAGAACTCTTGTTGCGACGGAAGATCTCTTGTTGCGATGGAAGGATTTTGGTGCGACGGAAGCACTACGACCACAAATAAGCATTTGGATCTAAGGTAGGATCGACACCTTCATAGCATTTATTTGTAAAACAAATATATCTAGAGAAAGACAAACTTAGTTGTTCGTTTGTTGCTAGATTGTCTTCTGACACTAGGGAGATCGGTCTTGTCTGCAAGAACGATTTATCTGGCCAACAAATTGGTGACTCCACTGGGGAAAGAACTTGTTGTTTTTGGTTCTCTTTTATTTTGATTTGAGGAAATTTTTTTCCTGGTTTTTGATTGATGGATATCTACCTGGGTAGCTTATTTTTTCTCTAGTTTTGAAAATTTTGAAATCTTTTAAGTTTTTCTTGAACTTCTCTGGGGACCGCACTTTGTTCTTTTGCACAGTGTGGGAAATTTCACACTTTCCTTAAGTAAACAGTGCGGGACTGCACCTGTTACTTCTGGGAGCCTGCGGACCCTGTTAAAATTTTGGAAAAACTCTAGATTTCTTCTTCTAGTTTAGTTTAGATTTGATTTAGGATTCTTAGCATCTACCTAGATTTGTATTTCTCTATCAAAAATCTCTTGTTTCTGAATTTCTTTCAGCAATTCTTCATCTCATCAATCTCCATTAAGTTAATTGGGTGTTTTGAGTCTCTTTTTTGAGAAATTCTTAATTTGATTTCCTTTGGTCATTAATTGAAGGTTTGTCTCAATCTTTTCACAATTTTGCATCTTTTTGCTTTTGTTTTTGCAAAAAAAATTCCCCCTCATTCGCCGGGGGGGGGGGCTAAATTGTGTATGAGTGTTAATCGCCTTTGAGTGTTTTTTGATCTTTGGAACTCTCACCCGATTTTCTTGACTTGCACTTGATTGGTTCTTAGATTACATTAGAATCATCTTGTGTTTGAGAATTCTCTTGCATAGATCACATTTGCATAATTAGAATTCTCATTTTCAGAATATGAATGAAAATGTGCATAGATTACCTTTGCATACTTTTCGTGTGAATTGTGCATAGATTACAACTGCATAGTTTACATTATGAAAAATCAATCATAGATTTAGATCAGTTTTATTTTATTTGAATTTAGATGTTTTTATGCTTGTTTTAAAAACACAAAAAAAAAATTGTTTTGGGATTGATTTGCATTAGTTTTTCTTGATGAAATTAGTGCATTAGAGAATTTGTTATATTTTCTCCTAGTGATCAATTTTTTGCATTGTTGGAAGTGGATGGAAACTCTTTCCTTACTTTAGTTAGGATTCATCGAATTGAAAAGATTACATTATCATATTCGATTGCATTCAGTTTTGGGTCGGGTCATAACACCATTGGTTTCATATCCATTTACCCTTTTGAGTAATAACAGCCTTAATAACACAACCCTTAATAAAATTCATCTAGTAATTTTTACATTTTTAGGGCTCTTTCCACCAACATAGCTTAGGCTAGTATCTTGGAGTAGGGAGTAATTAACTCTCCAAGACAGCTAAAACAAACAAGTAGATAAATTTTGCTGTAGGAAATAAATCCAATTGTAACTGGTACACTCTGGGAAGCTTCTCTTAAAGGATTCAATCACGAGATCATGTCCAAACCTTTGAAACAATAAATTCTGTTTCATTGGGGAAGTTAGAAGATTTTGCGCGCATTACAAACGGTAAACCTCGGATTAACCATTGTCGAGGAGCCTGGGGTCACTTGTCGGTAAACCTCAGATTGACCATGTCAAGGAACCTTCAAGGGGATTGAGCTTTGTTACTCTGCCCTTGCGCGTGGAATCAGATCGTAGACTATTCCCCCAGTTGTATTTGTTATTGTTGGTAACCTTAGTGTCCATAAGCTTAAGATTATTTCCTAAGGTGATGGTGAAGGAAAGATCTCACTGTACCTGGAGCAGACGTCGACTAGACTCACTTGGACTCTCTAGGGGGTTCTCTTCACTCGAGATGGTTTTGTGAAGAAACTTGTGCCAGTCTGTTTCATTAAGCAGGTTGTCGGGGTAACTGTTCCAACCGCCCTTTCTGTATTAAATTCTACGATGTTGGATTTCATCACCAAATAGTGTTTTTAGTACGGGAAGTTACTGTTTGTGTGTGGTTTGACTCCTAGATTTGATAGCGCGTGTTAATTTGTTTGTTTTTACTTTTAGAGACCATAGGTGTGAATTGTGAATTTTAATTGTTAGGTGTGAATTGTTAATTGTTAATTTTAGTTTTAATTTGTTAATAAAATTCACTGAAGTTGAATATAATGGAAACTGTTCCAGAATTTACCAACAAAGGAACCCCTCTTAACGAGAATCCTAGTACTTTTCCTTGCTTTGGAAATGTTGGTCCTCCTTATATGGCTACTTTGTCATTACCTGGATTTAAAATAGGTTTACCGATATGGTTATTTTCAACTTCGTTGGCCCCGAATACTCCAATTGTTCCACCTCAACCAGATGCTTCACCTCAACAGAGTTCGCCATCTCAACATCACCAACCTTCTGTTGACCCTTTACCTTCTTCGCCTAATATTTCTTCCTCCATTTCTTCCTCTTCGCTTGGTAAAATCTTTGACACTAGTAACCAGGTGACCAAGAAGAAGAAGAAAGGGAAGAAGAAGAAGAAGAAGAAGCAAGATAAGAAAGAAGTCAACCAACCAACCGTGGTTGTAAATGTTAGTGGTGTTGAGGAAACCTCCAACATGCATCGTAAACCCAAATACCCTTGCAGGCTTTGTAAGGGTGACCACTTCCTTATCAATTGTCCTGGTATTCCAAAGGTCTTGGAAGTATGGTCAGAAAAAGCTCATCAACTTTCTGTTGATCCATCAACCAATGATAGTCAGGTTCTTGGGAAAAAGGGTAAAGTTAGGTTTCCTTGTAAGTTATGCAAAGGGAGTCATCAAACTCACATTTTCCCTCACATGAATGAAGCATCAAAATTGTTGGAAAACCTTACTGTTCCACAACAAGAATTTCCAACTGGTTACCATAAACTTTCTCCCAACCTACCGTCAACTGACGGAGTGATTGATCTAATTTCAAGTACAGTCAATCCCACTCTTCGATTGGAGAGTGAAACTCATATCACTCAGGTTGATGATCCATTAGTTGATCAAGTGGTCAATTCGATTTCACATTCGGTCGATCCCATTCTCCCTATAGAGAGTGAACTTCATACTGCTCAGGTTCTTCTTGTTACATCAGATTCTTCTACGCCGGGGGGCATTTCACCTGTTTCTACGGAACCCCCTCCAAGTACTGAGGTATTTTCCTTTGATTGGAATATTCTGACAGAACCTCGTCTTCCTTCCTCCATCCCTTTCCAACTCATTGTGAAGTTGGGTGGTAGGGACATACACTGCACACAGGTAGATGAAGGTGCTTCTGTTAGTATTTTATCCTCAACTGCTTGGAAAGCTTTGGGTTCCCCTCAGCTTGTGCCTATTACGCAGAATCTGAAAGCTTTTAATAGAACCATTAGTGAACCTTTAGGGATCCTTCCTAAGTTTCCTATTACTTTGGAAGGTAAAATTGTCTGTATTGAACTTATGGTAGTTCGAGGCCCCTTAGATTTCAATTTACTCCTTGGGCGAGACTATGTTTATGCAATGAAAGTTGTTGTATCGACACTCTTTCGTGTGATGTCTTTCCCTCACAATGGCAATATTGTGACTGTAGACCAGCTTTCGTTCCCTAGTCTTGATTCGACTACCAATAATCCGACATCCCTGAATGTTCCTCATACGAAAGTGGTATCTACCCCGCCACAGGTTAATTATGTGGCAACTAGTCCCATGTTTTCAATTACCGATGAAAGCGAGCCTCTCACTGTTTTCTCGTCTTCCTTTGACTTAGATCTGGTAATTGACATGGAAAAATCTATGGGATTATTTGAACGCAATGTTCTTATCCCTTTTGAGTCCCTTGAGATGTGTTCCTTCCAGAGAACTATTCTTCCATATGATGAAGACCTCTTGGAAGCCATGATCAAGGTGTGTCCATTGACATGTGTTTCTTCCAGTTGGAAGCCATGATCAGTGGGTGCGAGGATAGTTCCTTTTACTGTGTCAACCTCATTAAAAAATGAATTAGTGAGTTTTAGGAGAGTTCCTTTTACTGTGTCAACCTCGTTAAAAAATGAATCGGTGAGTCTGAGGAGAGTTCCTTTTACTGTGTCAACCTCGTTAAAAAATGAATCAGTGTGTCTGAGGAAAGTTCCTTTTACTGTGTCAACCTCGTTAAAAAATGAATTAGTGAGTTTGAGGATAGTTCCTGTTACTGTGTCAACCTCTTTAAAAAAAAATGAAACATGTCCACGAGGAGAGTTCCTGTTACTGTGTCAACCTCGTTAAAAAAATGAATCAGTCGGCGATGAGGACAGTTCTTTTCCTATGTCAACCTCGTTAAAAAATGAATCAGTTGGTCTGAGGATAGTTCCTTTTACTATGTCAACCTCGTTAAAAAAATGAATCAGTCGGCGATGAGGATAGTTCTTTTCTTATGTCAACCTCGTTAAAAAATGAATCAGTTGGTTTGAGGATAGTTCCTTTTACTGTGTCAACCTCGTTAAAAAATGAATCAGTTGGTTTGAGGATAGTTCCTTTTACTGTGTCAACCTCGTTAAAAAATGAAACAGTCGGCGATGAGGATAGTTCTATTGGAGTTCGAGAATAGTTCCTTTTACTGTGTCAACCTCGTTAAAAAATGAACCAGTTAGGCCGAGGATAAATCCTTTTACTGAGTCAACCTCGTTAAAAAATGAATCAGTGAGTGTGAGGAAAGTTCCTTTTACTGTATCAACCTCATTAAAAAATGAATCAGTTGGTTAGAGGATAGTTCCTGTTACTGAGTCAACCTCGTTAAAAAATGAATTAGGTATGAGGACAGTTCTTTTCCTGTGTCAACCTCATTAAAAAAAATGAATCAGTAGGTTATATAGGTAGATTGTAGAGAGTAGATTTGAGGACAGTTCCTATTACTGTGTCAACCTCATTAAAAAATGAAACATGTAGGTGAGGATAGTTCCTTTTACTGTTTCAACCTCGTTAAAAAATGAAACACGTTGCCATGAGCATAGTTCTTTTCCTGTGTCAAGCTCATTAAAAAATGAAACAAATCCTCCCCTAATTGAGTCGAGTCTTTGACTAGATCTCGTAAATGTTAAGTCATATATTTAGGTTAGTTATTTCAGTTTTTTGCATAATTTTCTTACAGTTTTAGGTCGGGTCTTTCATATGATCTCGTAAATGAACCTTCATTCCATCCAGCTATTAATTACCAGCAGTATACTTAGTTGAATGAAATGAAGCTGGGGGGGCATGCGCTCTAGCAGTTACGCTTAGGGGGCATCAAGCACAGTTTCCTGTATGTTTCAAGCTTGTATAAAAATGAAACCACTCTGAAGCATAGTTTTTCTCTGTTTCAAGCTTTTGTAAAAATGAAACCTATCTTGAGTCGATTTCGGTTATTATTTTCAAGACTCGTTAAACTCATGAAAATCCCGAGATTATTTTTCTATCTTTCATTCTCGTAAAACACATGAAAATGCCGAGTTCTTTCCGTCTTTTCCTGCTCGTAAATTAAATTGAAAGTCGGCCATAGGAGTATATTTTTATCCCTTTTTCGAACTCGTTAAAACTTACGAAAAAGTGAAAACCATGAGTATATTTTTATCCCTTTTTCGAACTCGTTAAAACTTACGAAAAAGTGAAAACCATGAGTACATTTTTATCCCTTTTTCGAACTCGTTAAAACTTACGAAAAAACAAAACCTTGGAGTTCTCTTTTAAGCCCTTTTCAGACTCTCTAAACATGAAAAGATTGTCGAGCACTTGATTATTCGAACTCGTTAAAGTAAATGAATGATCATCCCTTCAGTATAAGTTTACCCCTTTTACAGACTGAAATGGACTATTTACGAAAAAGGTATACGTTGACTAATTACGGTCAATAGAGTTCTCTCCCGCATTATTTTATCCTTTTTCGGGCTCGAGAGACTAAATTTATGAAAAAGTAAACCCATGGAGTTTTCTTAAGTTTTTTCTTCTGACTCCCTAAAATTGAAAAACACCGAGTTTCTCCTATACTGGACTCGTTAAAATTTAACAGTAAAGGACCTGTTCAATTTCAAACATGAATGAACCACTCCTTCTTAGGGTTCGAATCTTAAACTAAGTTGGACTCATCCGAAGGATGAGCTTATAAACAAGCAAATTTTATCCTCCTCAAGCTTGTAAAAAATAAAGAGGTACTTGCCAGAAATGGTGGGGGAAAAGAGAGAAAAACGAACCTGTTTGTTACATTTTGATTATTCAGAAAACCATTAACCACTCTTGAACACAACACTTTTTGTTCACCTAGGTTGGGAAATCCTTTTCCTAGCAGTTAATCAAACCATATTGAAAGTTTTCAGCCGGTTTCTGGGTATCATCTTTGGGTCAATTGTCACCAAGCCATCTACAGTGTCGTTATGTGTTCAAGAGGACAGTTCAAACAAACCATTCATTTGCGAAATATTTGTCTTCCATTTTGACCATCCCTGAGTCAGTCATTGCCAATATATTTCTTCAAAACTTGATCTATGATTTCGTGTTGTGGGCTTGCCTACGACGGATCACTTTCTATCAATGACAACTCATTATCTAGGAAGTTGATCTAGAAATCGTCAGTACCTTGAAATCTGCATGCCTCAATGGTAGGTTTCTCACCTTCGACGACAGGTTGCATCATTGACCTTCGATCGAATGATTTCGTGACATGTTCGACTTCAGCTCATTCATTCACATTTCATGGATTGTACTGAGTACTTTGAGAGCCATTGACATTACTGGTGTTTTCTCTCACACTTGTTAACATTTCACATCATTGACTGGTAATCAAGTGGGTTCTACCATGTTCAACTTCAACACATTTATTCACATGGATAGAATCGTACTGGTTCGAGAAGCGGAAATCAAGACCCTGGATCTAGTTTCCACCATCCAGGCTGCGAGGAGTTTTATTATTATACAGTAGACTATTCATTACAGATGGTTGCGCCCATGCTGTGTCTACACTATTGATGTAATATTAAAATCATTTCTGTATCAGAACAAGCTTAGTTAGTTTTTGATCTGAGTATGGGAATTCCTACCTCAGCGATGATATGATTACATATATATTTTGCATTGAATTTTTTTACAGGTTCCAATTGGGGTGTCCACAGGATGATCCTTGAAATGATAAAGTGCTTCACTCTTCATATATTACAGACTTCATCTTCATCTATTTCAGACTTCGCACTTTAGGTGGCAATCTGTTACACTAACAATTGTCACCTTGACATTCTGCTGACTGTATGAGCTCATTAACACTCATACATACCTCCTTTGCAAGTCTTACAACCTTTACTCCTCATGTCAAGCCCTGAAACAAGAAGAAAAACCCTAAAAACCTCTGAAAGAATGGGTACGCATGTAACAAGAAGCCTGCCTGCGTTCCTGGCTTGGGTACGTAGGTAATTCATGGCTTACATGCGTTCTAGAATGCATTTTTCCTTTGGAATGCCTACGTACCCTCCTCAAAGTAAAAAAAGGCGAGAAAGTAAAGTCAAAAAATTGATTTGAGGTCAATTCTAGAAGGTTCTAGATGATAATTTTTGGGGATGAGTACGCTTTGATAAGGTGCATGTATCCCTCACCTTAAAGAACTAATCCCTTGATGTGAGGAGTCTATCCCTTTGAAGGAGGATTCTATCCCTTAAAAGGTGGAATCCTAACCTCCTCATCTTCTCTATAAAAGGAGGCATTGGGTAGCCTCAAAGGCTTAAGAAGTTTTTGGAGATTGAGATTTTTGAGATTGAGGATTAGAGTTCAAGCTTTATGTGTGATTGAGCTGAAGTGCTATTGAGATTTAGACTTCTTTCTGCTGAGCTTTTGAGAGGAAAGATCACATGCCTCTTTGTGCTCCTGGAGGAAGAGTGCAAGACTTATCAAAGTAGAGGATATTCCTGCTTCGGACCCCGGGAAGGCCTTTCGAACATCAAGGCTAAGGTTGTAAGGTTCTTCTATTATTTTAATATTAATACAATCAAGTTATGTTTTTCTCAATAAATTTACGTTCGATTTTTTATTTCAATAAGCTGTCGTTTGATCGTTTATTTCATCTTTTCCTTGATCACTATGATAGGTATGTTTTATGATTATTTGTTATACAGGTGCTATTTAATATTTTCTTGTTTGTGATTGCAGGTCGACGAAATACGACACTTTCTTGCGACAAAAGAATTCTTTTTGCGACGGAAGGATTATTGTTGCGACGAAAGAACTCTTGTTGCGACGAAAGATCTCTTGTTGCGATGGAAGGATTTTTGTACGACGGAAGTACTACGACCGCAAATAAGCATTTGGATCTAAGGTAGGATCGACACCTTCATATAATTTATTTGTAAAACAAATATATCTAGAGAAAGACAAACTTAGTTGTTTGTTTGTTGCTAGATTGTCTTCTGACACTAGGGAGATCGATCTTGTCCACATGAACAATTTATCTGGCCAACATGTCCATGGATTCTTCCACATGTCTTAAGAGTATCCCATATTCATCAGTAACAAGGATACCCATATTCTCTTCATGGGATGTACTCTCTTCTTCTTCAGAGGATCCATAATTTGTTATTTCTATTAAATTAGGTCTATCTACATCACTACTAGATGTGCATTTATCATTTTTTTTCAGAAAATACATGTGAGCCTCTAGAGATAAGTGATCTATTTATTTACATTTTTCATAGAGAAATATCTTAAATTCTAAGAATAAAGGCCTATCATCTGATTCTTTATCATCCTCTCAAGAGTGATGAGAAACAACTTGCTCACAGGAAGAAGGACCTTTACTATTTTGAGCATCTTTCCTTTGAGATGCCTTCTTCTTCTTCTTCTTCCTTTTCTTCACATCATCAAAAACTACATATTTTGGCCCACTACTCAAAAAATAGGGTTCCTTGACCTTCTCTTGAGCAACATTTCTATTTCTCCATACAAACATCACGATTTTTCCATCATTTCCTTTGTTGTCTCACAGTGATTGACTTTATCAACATTTGGCTTTGATAGTCCATTCATGATGATCCTTTTGTCTTATTCATTAAGATAATTATTTTCTCCATTAAATATGGAGCACCATATATCAACATATAAATCCATTAAATAGGCTTCTATTATAACCTTCCAAAGTACATACTTGGCTCCATTAAAAAATTGTGTTAGCCAAATTTGATTAGCCATTGTTTCCCTTTGATATACATTTGAGAGGTTAAGTTGTTCATGAAGGAACCAATATTTGATAACAATTGTTGGAAACAATGTTAATACTAACAGGGAGGGTGAATTAATATTAAGGCTAACTTTAAATTTTATGCCAAAACATATTTTCTCATTCAAAACTTGGCAACCATTCATGTGACCAACGACACCAATGCATTGACTCCAATTCTCAAGTAACAATTTCCAACTCGTTCAATTTATGTTAACCATAACTATGGCACAATGCCACATATGACACATCTAGAAAATATGGAGGATCTTCATCAAAAAATTTGACCCATTCATGTCCACAGGTGCTTAGCCATTTCTATTATGCACACAGTGCTTCAACTTATATCCTACAATGTTTTTTCATTGAAATTGTCTCGATCACCCTTGATCACTTAACATGTGAAATCCATCAAAAATTCGTTTCATGAGATCTCATTTGAATTATAGCCCCGAGGGCTTAACTCCACATATTAAACCTTTTTCACCCATGGCCACATAGCACGTGAAACACTCACAAAAATGGCTCCTAGGAACACCTCTCGTTATTTGAAAAAACATTACTTGTCAACCAATTCTCCATCTATGACCTCCGTTAGATCAGACTTATTTCCCACATAGCATTTTTTTTCCTTTTGGGTCACAATATTGAGCTTACGTGTTGTAGTGGGTGCACCCAACACATGCACTAGAAAATCAAAACCCCACATAGATGAGTTGTCTAACTGACATGTCTCGAAACCTTTCCTTGCCAAAAATTTGTGCACCCTTAATAAACATATGGGATGAGCCTTGTGAGATGATTTGTCCCATTGGGTCCTCCCGAAACATCATGGATCAAGCGCAATTCTCCCTAATTGAGCTATCTCTAAAAATGACCATGTCATCCTGACACCTAGCCAACCTGACGACTCCTTTTTGGGCACTGCTCAAACCTTCTGATGGCTTACTTGTGGGATGATGTCATTACTGCCACATGGTGCCTCCATATTGGTGACATGTGTCACTCATATTTGGCCCATTGGGCTACCTAAAAAAATTGAATCCGCCTACCACGTGTCCCTTGTACTGATGTCATGCTGATGTGATCAATTACCAACCAAATGTTGCCATGTAGCGCGCCTATGTCATCCCACTCAGATCTTAAGGGTTCATTTATAATTTTTTTGGGACGCACTCATCGGGGTATTTCCACCAGAATAAGATGTCAATTTGGGCCTCCATTGAATAAACATAATTCTCCCCATTGCCTTGTTGTTCCACAACTACCTGCTCAATATTTAATTTTTCCTTAAGTTTTTTTCAGGCTACTCTCTCTAGATTTCCTCCTTCAAGACATAATTTGGTGTGGGATATGCCTGGGAAAATGACTATGATCTCTACTATTGTCTGTAATTTTCACGCAAGACCACTTCTTACCATCATGAGCCTTCTCCTTTGCAAGATATTTTAACCAACTAGGGTGAACCCACCAGGTTGCGTTGTGAAGTGGGACCTTCCGCCAACCAACCAAAAATATCTTTGTTGTTGCTATGTTCTAGGAGGTCATTTGTATACTTCAATATACCCTTGGAAATATTTTTTAGAGCACAATCAAACTATGCCACTTCCAAGAGAATTTGAGCTAATATATTGTAGTAGAAATTCCTTCAATTCCTAGGACTCCCAAACATCATAGTTATAATATTATAAATTCTCCAATTAGCCTTCTAATATGATGATTCTCTACAAGAGACAACAACAACCCTAGGACTCCCCATAATCTTGAAATGTCAAGCACATCTGCTACCACCCAATACATACATGCTAGTCTGATTGAAATCAATGACAACACACTTGCCAACTGTCAAACAATTCCAACTATACAACACATATCTCCCATGGGTATTGAAATCAATGCAAACACACTCACTACTAGCCATTCAAGAAATTCCAACTGTCCAATAGTGCCCATCATTGTTATTCATATTTACCCTTGTAGGTACTCTTCCTATGCTTTATGTTACCCTCTTATTGTCTAGACACGTTTTAAATAAGGTAATTAGAAGGAAATCTACAAGTAGTATATCTAGGTTACTTAGGTTGCACCCCTTGAGGATCTTAGCCCCAATATGGATTTCTATTCTAAAAAATTTATGTAGTGTTTAGGCTTTCATAAACATGAAAACACCAAATTCACTCCCTAAGGATCCCCCTTGGATAGTTTTGGTTTTGATTTCATAAGCTTTGGATTGAGTAATCACCACCTTACTCACTTGGATATAACTTGCACCCAGTTTTTCAACCTTTAGGAGACCAATTCATAGCACTTCATATTCATATGCCTTATATAATATAAAATGAAGAGGATATTTACTACCTTTACCACATTTCAGGTAGCTCTATATTCAAATTCTTGTGTTATCCACACTAGATATGTTTAGCCTTTTTCTAAAGGGATATTTTCAAACTTAGAGGGTGGTTTATTTCTTCCCTATTGTCCCATACTGCTTGGGGAAACATGTAACATGTAGAGGTTCAAGTTTCTTGAAATATGATATTGGTGAGACCTTGTATTTTCTCATGGTCTCGCTCAAAATATTCCATGAGACTTCTAATTATCACCTATCCCAAACCCTGACATATATATCATTGGACAATCGAACAAATCAACAACTCTAGGAGGGCCCAAACCTAGATTTCCTTTTCATAGAATACTACTCTCTAGTTTTTATTTAGTAGAAAATTCTCCTTAATCATTTATTCCCCCCAGAGTCTAATGTGTTTTTATATAACAAACTAGGGTAATTTTTTCGTAGATTCTCCTGTAGCAATGAGTTCCTTTAAAAACATAAAGACAATAGATGAATTTATTTACAATTAACAGTCCAAAAGTTGGAAGATTCAATATCATCAGAGTCATAATAAAACCCTCTTTCCATTATGCTCATCATTATATGGGAGTCATCATCAAGCATTATTATTTATTTACCATCCTTCTCGTCTTGCTTGCATAATTTCGACAACCTTCATTATGTGGCTACAATTCTCATTGTTGCCCTTTGTGAAAATTATCGGCTAAAGAATTGTGTCAAAGAATCTATGATGTCTGGTGTGTCTTTTTAAATGGATGCTTCAAGGATGAAAACCCATGCTTAAGTAATAATCCTTATTATTTTAAATATTAATACAAGTGTTAATGTCTGGAAGTAACAACATACAATTTTTTAAAGTTATTGATAGAAAAACATAAGAAGTATTTGATTTATATGCATTCAGTTTGAATATGTAACGATCAAATATTAATATGAATCATATGAAAAGATATCCCCTAACTCACATTAATACACATAGGAATTTCACAGAAGGCAATAATCTAATATTTGCATAGTAATTTATTACAAACAGAATTTTTTTTTAATTGACTCAATTTTAAACAGGGAAAATTTTAAGGACGGAAAATTATCTTGAAGTTTAAAAAAATGGTGAATCTCACTAGTCCTTAATATGAAAACTATAAAAAATTTATTGCTCTATTTGTAAAATTATTCAAATTTATACTGATATTATATGTACTGTCTATATAATGTTGGCGATTTTTAGCGTAAAATAATTTTATATTGTAAAATTTGGGCGAATCATTTTTATAAAAAAATGGAAATTGGTGAATATTTTTTTGGGAAAACCATGGAAAATTAACCCACCTGTGAATATTAGCCCATAAAATTTTCCATAGTTTTAAACATAACTTTTCCAGGGGATTTTGGGAAGGCTAAACCTTAGCCTTACCTTTCCCAATTATCTACACAATTGAGTATATATTGAAGAATAAATTAATAGAAAAAAAAATGGAAAAACTCATTAGAAAAACAATGCTACCATAAGCTAAAAATGGAACATTCGATTAACTTTCAAAATATCTAAGTATTACAAAAAAAAGTTTAAGCCTTTTTGGTATAGGAATCAACCTTTTCCAATTTATGAAATGAAATATATATAGTTTTTGCAAAATTCCTATCTTATACATATTTATAATTTAAATAAATATTATACAAATACTTTGGATAATTATAACCACATGATCAAAATAGAAATTCTCTTTCTTCATAGTCTCTAATTGTCCTTTATTCTCGCATCCAAGCCCAAAATATATAATCACCTATTCAAATGTTCCCTTGATATTTTTCACTATTCAATGAGTTTAAAAAGCTTCTCCCATTCTTCCTCATCTTCATAAGTTAAATCAACAAATTTCCTAAAAGCTTCATCCACTTTTGTATATCTCTCAAAATTTGGTTTAACTATGAATAGATGTTTGACCTCATAATAGATAAAAAATACCATCCAATAAATTTTGGAGTAAAATTTGACCATTTAGAGCTTCTTTGATTCCAAGAAATTTTGATTTTTTATTGCTATGTTGTGCAGGGATCTTTGATAATCTTCATTTGTCACCATTTTTCCTTGTGAATTTTTGAAAAGAGGAAAGCCTTTTCTCTCTAAAATAGAAAACTTCTTGTAAAATATATTTACACGGGTCTGCAAAATTTCATGTTTTCTTTTCAGATCCAACATCAAATTATTATTTTTTATAATTTCATATTTTTCAAAATTGAATCAGTTATATCCTCAATACCCAATTCTTCTAGCTCTCATCTTGTATTTTTATTCAAAACATTGATGATTTCATTTTCTTGACTAGGTTTGTTTCCTAATTCTTCTGTAATATCATAAATGGATTCTCTTTCCCATTCCAACAACTCCTCTTGTTCAACAATCATTTTAATTGATGATCAAAGGTTAGAAACTGAAGAAACTATTTACAACCAAATATGCTCCTTGGCCTGTATCAAACATTGAGCACTACTGGATTCACTTAAATATTGATCAAGTTGCTTTTGTAATTTGAAACTCTTTTTTAGTTTAGAAAGATATGCATTATCTAAATTTATTTTATTTTGTTTATCTCATTCTAATTACTTCTTTAATTTATTAATCTCTTCATTCTTAAAAGTGAGAGAAGATAATTCCTCTGTCAATTTTTATGTTCCATCATTGCTTTCTTAACCTACTTCTGATGTAGAAATCATTGTTTTTCCTATATGATCTCCTTCTTTACGTAATTTCTCCATATTTACTTCCATATTTTGTTCAATTATCATTGACAACATATTTTATTTCTCTTGTTCAAACTCTCCAACTTCATATGTCTGTGGATGTTCTATAGTAGGCATCTTCAATTTCTTTCGAAGAGCTTGAATATCAACATTCTTCTTTTTAATAACTTCCTGGGCATCATTAATATTATGAGGATATAAACCTAACTTAATAAAAATATACTCCAATGATTTAATTCTGGCATCTTTGGAAAGAGAGGAAATTCTCTCCATATTTAACTCAAAAATAGTATTATTGAATGAGGTTTGCAATTTTGACAAACTTGTTGTCGAGTTACTTAGAGTTGAATATATCAATTCACACGTCTTCCAATGAAGGTCAATATTATCAATGGGATGAATTTTCCTGGTGTCTAAATCGCATACAGAAGTCTTGAAGTCTTCTATAACTTTAGCTCCTGTGGCCTTGGGTTCAAAAAAGGTTAAATAAAGTTGTACTTTCTCCACATCTATGGTTGAGAGAAATATGCCGTTTGTAGAATATGTTTTCCTCCAAAATTGAGTATAGCTCATTGACTTCTAGGTCTCATTTTTCTTCTTAATTTCCATGAACTTAGAAAATATATTTTTATTAGAAGAGGAAGGGGTTGAAGAATATGATTTCCCCATTCTTTTGTTTTTTCAAGTTTGAAAACATGCTCGCTTGAGACAAAAATTGTTGTTTGTTAAGAAATATCTAAAGACCTGGTTTTTGATGTAGTATCTTTTGTATCTCCCTTTTTTTTTTGTACACCATTAATTTAGTCCCCTCTAATTCTAAAATATTCTCAAAGGACCTCTTGAATTATTTTTTCCTTCTATTGGGGTGTTGCTAATAAATTATGTATTATTTATTGTTCTATTGTCTGTCTTCCTGATATATCTTTGAGAGTATTATCTTCCCATGTCTCCCTATTAACAAACTTTAAAATCTATGTCTTTGGCACATGGACATAAGGAGTTGATTTTTGTTGAACTCACATGACTGAAATTAACCCTATTGGATCATACGGCCAATTAACTCCTTCCTTTAATCTCACTTATGTTAATAAGTAATAAACCTCCTTATCTATTGTCTTGTAATTGACAATAAAAGGCCCTATCTCTGCTTTGAGTTTAAGGGAGGCTTCCTTCTTTCTTGGTAATAAGTGTATTTGATCCACATTAAAGATATTCTTAGTAAACTAAAGGGAAACAATTATAACAAGAAAAAGTTCTGTTAATTGATAAGGAGAAGCTTAGAACCATGTATTCTAATTTCAGTGAAATATTTATTTAAAAATTAGTCACCCAGTTTGGTTTATTCACTAAGTTGTATAATCCTTTTGATCTCTAGTAATATTTTTGGAATATTATCACTACTCAAAAGACTGAGACATAAATAAATAAACTGATCAAAAAAATTATAAAAAAAGAAAAATATTCATATTTTTTCCTAACAAGTGAAGTCCAATGAGAAACTGGCATTTTATTACCATGTAAATCCTACTTCTGCAACAGTATCTGAAATATCTCTAATTGACAATACAATAATAAATAAGCATCATAAACCGAAATTTAAATGCATTTTCAGTTCCAAACTTTAGGAATCGTTTGTGAATAACATCTAAGAGGAACTGGATGAGATTTAAGAATATTGCTAGTTTCTTTCCTGGTGCAAAGGTTGACAAAAAAATCCAAAATAACCTCATCTAATACCTCTTTACTTTCATACCCTAACAAAAAACATAACATAGAAATTTTTTTCCTAGAGATCTCAGGGAACATAGAGGAAGGATAAGGAGGATTATTCTTGGGAATTGTAGCTCCTTCTGGCATAAAGACTCAAAAATGAAATTTATTTGTTCAAAATTCAACTTTTGATATATTCCTGACAATAATTCACTAGAAATTAGATGCAGCGAACTAGGAACAGTGACATGTAAATCCTATAATAATGATTCATAGTTTATGTATAATAGGGTTACTCCATTCTTAGCAATTACGACTCTCTCTTTTGGAAAATACCTATCTACACACCACACACCCAATTTTTGGAAATGGTGGGTTTGTGGAAAGATGAATTGGGGTAAGGATGATTCCCAGAGAGAAAATTCATCATTTTTATCCACAAATATTTGTAATGCCCAATTTTGAAGCTCGTATAAATTAAATTCACACCTAGTCTCTACAAATCTTGCTTCCTAGTCAACTAAGGGTAATTCATCAAGTCTAACAAATGTAGAGGGAGGTAAGGATTTTTCTTGCGTTCTGGTTTCCTTCTCTTTTGGTGAACTAATTGTTGAATGAAAAAAAGAGGACAAAAGAGTTTTATTACCCACAGAACGATGACACAGATATTCTTGAATTTATAGCTTTCAATCTATTGGAATGACATTATTCAGGTCCTTTGTAACTCTGTTGGATAAACGAAGGGATGGAATTGGCTAAACAGAAAGAGATATGGTAGAAATATCGAGTTGCATATGAGAACTTAGGAGCAGGAGACTTTAATGATATGAACGTTTAAAATTTGAAAGATTATTTTTTCATAATGTAGGCCTTAATGACTAATGGTCGATGGACTTCATAAATGGCAATGGGAATAATGTGGTTAACTAACATCTAACATAGCAGAGGTATAAAAATTTTGGCGGAAGGATATAATTAGTGGAAACCATTTATGGGTTTGTAGGGGGGCTATGGACTTTAGGGGTTTGTAATTCACAAGAGAGCACCACATAGCTTCAGCGGGTTTTAAAAATAACTTTTTATGGACCTGACACCCCCCCCCCAACCTCTATTAAACTTCAACCAAGTGAGGGGGATAATGAAATGCCCACCATTGATTACTACAGGATAAATCTCTATCATTGAAAGATATAAGCAGTTTATATGAGCATGTTATATAGCTCCTTTCTCACCAAAAAATATGACATTAAACAAATTGATCACTAAAGTCTTAAAATGGCCTTCACTATTATTTCTCTATCACAACAAATAGGAAAAAGAATCTAATGAACAATCATTAAATATTTTCCCTCTCCCTAATGATTTTAGGTAGCTATATAAAGATAACTTTTATCAAATATATAGATACCAATAAAACATTTTCAACACCCTCTCTCTTTTCTAATATTCATCCCTTGCAAATCCAATTATCAATAGATCCTAGTACCTACTCCAAGGATTCCTATGGATAGCATGGAAATAGTACCCCCTTGGAATCTCTCTTGGACATTCTTCCTAACAAATTAAAGGAAAAATTTCTCATATATCCTAGTCCTCCTTAAACTATGAGGTGTTAGAATGAAATTCCTAGATCTTATGAGGAATGCACCTCACTTGGAATATCGGAATAATCTCACTTTTTATTATTCAATTACACCACTCCTCTCCTATTCATAGGTCCTTCCTATAGAATCGATTTTCCAATCACAATTTTGATAGAGCATTGAAGGATAACCCTAGTGTGGAAGGTTTTAGAGGAGTCTTCGAGTTGGCCTTTGGCACAATGCTCCACCTTTATGAGGGATATATGGGAGTGAAAAATAATAATTTTGAAGATATTTTCTCCTTAGAGTTTTGAATAATGCAAGAATAAGGAACATTTCCAATTTATATATCAAAGGTGACTCACAATTGGTTATCCCTCTAGTTAGGAAACAATTGATTCGTTCATTTCATCCAACACAACTTGGGGAGGGTTGCTCAAAATTAGCCAAATGATAGTAGGATTGGGAACTTCCATAAATGGTTTATGTATAATTTGTAAGCATATAATGGAGTAATGTATTAAATAATATAATGAAATGATTGAAAATATCATATCATGTAATTAAAAAATCATTTAGTCATACCAATTATAAATTTATAACTAACACCATATGCCATCCATGGTGTTATCTCCCTAGAGATAGTTCCTAGATTAAGGGGAATCAATCCCTAGGACATCTTCTCAAATATAATAAATCGTTTGTTAAAATATTCCTAGAGACAAACCCTTTAAGTGTAATGAGACTTCAATCTTGGAAGTTTGAAAAACCCTCAAGTTGGCCTTGTATCACTGATCATAGTGTATTTTGAAGTTGTATAATAGCAGGAAGATATCAAAGAAAATGATTTTATATTTTGGGATATTATCAAATCTAATATAATAAACCCTAGAACAAAATAATTCTATGTAATGAAACGAATAATGTAGTGATGAAGCATGGGAGAAATTTATTAAGGTTTCTTTTAATAATTACAGGTACCTTCAATAATTTTTGAAGAAATTCATGGATTTATATGTTTGTAAAGTAAGAAACAAGTTGCATTCTTTCACATACTTCATAAAGAGAGAATAAAACTAAACAAATAACACAGGAATACTCGTACAATGAGTAGAAAATATTTTGGAATAAACTTGATAAACTTTATTCAACTTCAAAAATCACTTACAAATTACATAGATATCTACAAAAAAATTCTGAGATTTCAAAATTCAGAACCTCCTTCAGTGATTCTTCAGTATTTTTAAAGATTACATCAACACACTCAAATCTTCCCTAACTATTTTAACTATTCTTCAAAAGTAAAAGTCTCTCAAAATTTACAAAATAAAGTCTCTCATTATTGAGAAGTATCATGAGTGGTGCAACTTTGAGTTTGAGAACGATCTCCTCGTTCAACAGCCCAAACTTGGAGGGGAGTAATCAATTGTTCACTCTTTTTCCAAATCACTTTGTTTGGGAGGGAGCCACAAAAAATCATCTTCTGATATGCAAGCTGAAAATTCATCATTTTGGTGAAATTGGGCTTAGTATCAAACGATGTATTTACTTGCCACATCAATTGAAAATATATTTTTAAGTAATTTACTATAGTCTTCCTTTTAATACAACAATATTCTCATGAGATTTGTCCACTTTTATTTTAGTTTCTACCAATTATTTTTCATACAGATCCCATGAAAGTAAACTACCTTGTTGATTCCAACAATTCAGGTAACCCCATTTTGGTTCTTTCATCAAATCTGGAATCAAATAAGATAATTGATCTTTGAACCTCCTTTAGTTTTTTTTTTAGCTTGAATACGAAAGATATTCTTTTCAACCACCTTATTAATATATATGATTATTCTAGTTCTATCTAAAATGTCCAATTCCCTCAAATCTCTTGTTGTATTTTCATTTAGGAACTTGATCATTTCTTTGGCCTTTGTAACCTCCTTCTGGATCTATTCTTTACATATATAAATGGCCATTTTTTACCCTTTGAATCCAATATTTTTTTGCACAACAATGTGGATGCATTCCCATAGAGCACAAACTTCTTGGATAATATTGTCCCAAATATTTTTCTTCTTTTGCACAACAATGTGGATGCATTCCCATAGAGCACAAACTTTCTGGATAATATTGTCCCAAATATTTTTTCTAGATTCAATTAGGGACATATTAATCTTCAACATGGCCTTTATTTAATTTCATCATGCCTCTTTATACTTATTGTCCCACTTACTATTGTCTTCATTAGCCATATTCAATAGATTTTGTTTTTATTTTAGCCATGCCTTATTCAAATACACATAATCTTGACTCTTCTTCAATTTATCCTATGAAATTTTTAGCTCGGTCATCACTGTCATCAATTTCTCTGCAGGGTCTTCTGATTCAACTAAAATAACAACAATACAAATATGCTTATGAATATATTCTTCTAGTTATTTTACCCTTTCTTGAATAATCACAACTTCTTGGTTTATTTCCATCAATTGTGTCATTCGGTGATACTTCTTTGTTTATACATGAGCTAGCTCGACTGTTTGAGCATGTTCTAACCCGAGAATTTTCATTTTTTTCCTTAGAGATTGCATTTCAGACTTTGTATTCTCTATTAGGGATTCAATGGCCTCCTTATCTTCTATATTAACTCCCAAATTAATGACCAATTTCTTTAATTCTTCATTTTGTAAATGTAAATCTCTAGAATTGGATTGTTCTTGTTTGAACGTAGTTGAAGCCTTTTCAAGAAGTTACTCTTCTTTACTGATTGTTAATAAACTCATGATCAAATAATTTTATAACATCTTTCCAACTTACTTATGTAGATTTATTTTTTCATGTAATGGAATATCAACTGCATTCAAGGATAAATTTACATTTTTAAACTCAGACCCAAAAGGAATAGATTAAAAAATAGGATAAAAAAAGATAAATACTCAACTGGTTTCTTTCTAAATCCATAGTTGAGAGCTAGCTTGTGCTCGAAACTTGGACAACACTGAGAGGGGGGGTGAACTAGTATATTAGGAATTTTACCAATTTATTAACTTTATTTAACTTTGTGCAGGTACAATATGAAAAAAATTACTTTTTCAATTAATTTAAATAATCATGACAAGAAAAAATGTCAGCAATCACAATGGAACACTAAAAAAACAAAAAATTTCTTCAAAATTTCTCTTTAATTACTTCACAACGAAATCAACAAATTGTTGTTACAATTCTCTTGCTACAATCAATAGGAAACTTCAACTCCCAAATTTATCAATTAAAACTAAAGAGCCTACAACCCTAAATATTTACTAGCAACTACTAGAAGGAGCACCAACCCCTGATCTTCAAGCTACAACTTTCTTGACACAAACTTATTCATGTTTCATCCATTTGCATACTAGAACTATGAATTCCAACTCTACCTTAAAAATAAAATAATTTCCTCCTCAATCACCAATACCTACAACAATCTCTGATTACTGAGAACACCAGCTTCACCTCACACAAATTTTCTCCATACACACTCATGCTCAATCTACTTGCTCAAGCATGCTTATAAAGAATTTTTCTTTCTAACTTTGGCTTCTTTTATTTTCTTTTATTGTTGCGTGAATCCTTATTTTTTTCCTTTGTCTGGTTTACTTCACTCCTCTAATTTTGTTCTTCAATTTCTCAGACCTCAACCAATTTTTTATGCAAGTTAAAGAAATTTTATTTTCTTATTTTAGCAATTTTGATCTTTTAACAGGTTTTAGCGATACTTTTCTATTTTTTGTTAGAGTTATACTTAGCGTAACTACTAAAATTTCTACTAAAAAGTCACTTATGTTGCCGACTCATTTAGTAGTATATCCCAATGCGCTGCCAAAATAGTTGCCAACTCGTTCATCCACGTGCCTAATTTGCTTCCAAAATAGTTTCCAGCTCATTCATCCAATGCCTTTGGTTATGTCCTGAAGCCTTCTAATATAGGCCAAAAGGCCTTTGAATATTTCACTACCAAACTATGCTACCAAATATATTTCCTTGACCCCCTTTTTATTTTATTAACAAAATATGTTGATTTTGGCATTAAGCCCCTTTTGTGCTGGTAAGTTATCATTTTATCCACCATAGGGTAAGGAGTTGTGACCACTGGCTCAAGCCTTCAGTCGCTTATCTTTGTTTAGGCTTGCAAGGGCTCAATTCCTTTTCTAAACTTTCATGCCCCTAGTTCTATGCTCCATGTAACCTCCCACTGGCTCTTGTGCTTAGTTATCTCTATCCTGGCGTTTTCATTCATGCCCCCTTTATTAAAATTTGGACTCATACTTGTAGGATGGGTTGTTTATGGGGTCTGCCTAACACCTTGTTCATTGGTCACCGCTTTGCACTTGTCATTCATAGTCGACATGTCCGAGCACGTTTATCAACTATACCTTAATATTCTTCTGGACTCTTTCCATCAAGATGACGTCATGCTAACATCAATTATGCCACTTGTTAATCTCTAATTGGTCCACATGTTAATAAAAAATGGGCCCTTTAGGTGCCCAAAGACACCAAATATGACTTCCACATGTCATGTTCCCATTCATGTGCTGACATCATCATCCTCCATCATCCAGGCTAATGAAATACTGTCATGTGTCCTTTGTCAAAGAGGAGAGAGAAAAGGGCCCCACGACCTGTTTTTCACTGTTTTTCCTTTATAATTTTTTCAAAGGGTTCCCGACCATTTTTTTGTTCTGCTCCATTTAAAATTTTGGGTTTGCTATCCTTTGGTCGTTACTTTTCAAACCTATGATATCACCTTTAGAGGGTTGAGTTGTTAATATTGGGGGCTCCCACTCGCTCCCCTCCAATGATTGCTCCATGTTGCACCGTTGCATGATCCAATGTGTCTTGGCACCTACTGCCCCACGCTTCCTTTGCACACAAAAAACAAAAATTATGGAATTATGTTGTCGTCCTTCACCCACTGTGATGGTGTCTTCCTTCTTTTATCATCCTGCTCATTTTGTTTGAGCACTATATCCAATCCATCGGGGTATATATTTCGGGTGGGATCCTCCACAAACTAATTTAAATATTTACCGCTACCTTGCTTGGATTTCCATGTTTTCCTGGTCCTTTATGTGACTACTCTTGTATCCTTTCCACTGTGTTTGGTTGATTTTCCAAACTTAAATGTGCATTAAAGCTCCTCCAATTGAATTTAAATTTGTAATATTTTGAATTTGGGGCTTCAACTTTGACTGGCTCTATGTTTTGAACCAAGAGGCCATTTTGACACTTATGCATATCACTGGAAAAAAAATTTCGATATATTTTCATCTAGGTGGGTTTCATCTACATTAGATATGATACGAAAATCTTGAACTGGTTCCAAAGTCCCTGCACCATTCTCATCCATATTTATCCTTGACTCTTCTTCTTGTGCTTAGAACCTAATTTCTTGAATCCTTCTTTGAAACCTTTTCCATGGATTGACATCAGTGACAACATATTTCCAAAATTCTCCCACTTTTCCATTGATGGAAACACCAAAATCAAACAAATCATCCTTCGTAAAACACATCAACTGGAATTGTCTCCTTTGAGTGTTACTCCCCTGAGATGCACTTCTGTTATCCTTATTTGTCTCTTCTACTATAGAGATAATGTTGTTGTTATTTTGGTATCACGTACACTTCTCCTTCATCAATTACCTCTCCTTTTAATTCATTTTTTCGATCACCATATATATCTCCCCATTTGACATAAAAAAAAAGACACTAACATGCCCACTATTAGCATACTCCCCATGTCAACAAATTTTCTCTAAGCTTTCTTTTGATATACTAGAAGTATACCAGTTTCCTTTCTTTCTCTTGAACGAAGAGCTAGTGGAGGGAGGCAAGAGTAACAGCTCCCAATATTTTCCTCAAATTCTCAAATTGATCTCTAGGAAGTGGGTTGGTGAAAATATCAACAACTTTCTCTTTTGTAGTGACATACTTCAACTTCACAATCTTATTTGCAACTTTATCTCTCAATAGATGATGTTTGATTGGAATATGCTTAGTCTTGGAGTCAAAAACTAGATTCGTTGACATGCTTATGGCACTTGTGTTGTCACAAATAATGGGAATAGGTTGATCATAGAACACTTGTACATCCTGCAAAGTCTGCTTCATCCAAAATATTTGAGTGCAACAAGAAGTTTTTACAATATACTCTTCTCTAGTTGTAGATAATGAAATGAATTCTTGCTTCTTGTTCAACCATGAAACTATACATTCTCCAAGAAAGAAAGAACCACCACTTGTTCTCTTTTGGTCATATACATCACCTTGCCAACCAACATCAATATAAATAGTTAATAAAAAATATTTACCTCTGGACTACCACAGTCCATAATAGATAATCCATTGTTGCTCTGAGATATCGAAGAATCATCTTGGTTGTTAGTAGATGGATTTGTCTAGGGGCTACTTGGAATATTCCAACTATAACAACGACCTGCATTATGTATGGTCTTGATGTTTTCAAATATAAGAGGCTGCCAATGATGGATCTATATAAATTATGTTCCACTGCTAGAGATTCATCCATGTTTCTAAGATTGCAACTTGTCACCATTGGAGTGATCACTAAAACTAATTCTTCCATGCCAAATTTCTTCAACACTTCTTTGAGATAATTTCTTTAAGAGATAAAAATTCCTTTAGGGGTCTACACAATCTACAATCCAAGGAAGTAGGAAAACTCTCTAAGCATTGAGATCTCGAATTTGGCCCTCATATCAATTGTAAATTCACTTGTCAATGAATCTGAATCATTGTCAAATATAATTTCATCAACATATACGACCACAGTTACAAGTTTTTCATCCTTTGCTTTGACATATAATTTTCTATCAGTTTCACCTCTTTTGAATCCACACTTGAGTAGGCAGTTATCTAGCTTGGAATACCAATCTCTAAGGACTTGCTTGAGACCATACAAGGCCTTCTTGAGTCTGAAAACATAATCTAGTTTATTTGTCAGCTGAAAACCTTATGGTTGATTGATGTACACCTCCTTCTATAGTTCCCCATTGAGAAAGGAATATTTGGCATTCATTTGATAGATTTTTACTTTCTTAAAGAAAGAAAATGCTAAAAAAAAACTTAATACTTATATTCTAGCAACAAGAGAAAAAGTTTCATCAAATTCCAGTCCTTCTATTTGAGCATATAATTTCATACCAATCTAGTTTTTTTTCTTACCACTTCTCCATGTTCATTCAATTTATTCCTAAAAAGCCACTTTGTGCCAATGAAACTCTTATTTGGAGGTCTTGGAACATGTTACCAAATATCGTTTTTCTCTATTGGGTCCAATTATTCATGCATTTCTTTTAACTAATGTTGATATTGACTGGCTTGTACAACATCCTTTGGTTCCTCCATGGAAAACATGGCAACATGTTCTTGTCCAGGGGGATTAAGTAGCTTCCTTCTTTTCCGTACACCAAAATTTAATTCTCCAATTATTTGATTAGCTAGATGCTATTTTTGTACATACCTTGAGGGATTTTTGACTTGAAGACAAGAGGTTTGTTCATTGTTTTCTTTTGCAGGTGGCTCAACATATTCCTCACCAGTGTTTATTGGTTTAACAATGCTAGTTTTTACTAGTTTTTTCTCTTTAGGTTCAATGTATTCATCCACCTTGACATCAATATAGTCAATGGTCCTATTGGTTTTATTGTTATAGAATCTATACCCTTTGTTGTTATGTGAATATCCTAGAAAAAATCCTTCATCTGCTCTTACATCGAACTTACCCAACTTCTCATAATTTCTCTTAATGTAGCATCTGCTACCAAAAACTATGAAGTGTTAGATTATTGCAGGTCTACCATACCAAAGCTCATGTGGCGCTTTGTCATTTTTTGGTATAAAATGAGATTTTTTGAGAAAAACCATTGTTATATGAATAAATTCTGCCTAAAATATTTGTTGTACATTCCTTATGTTCATAATTTATATGGCTAATTGTTGCACCGATTTATTTACTATTTTTTCTACACCATTTTGTTAGGGAGTCTTTGCTATTGAACTACCTTTTGATGACATTCTTCTTGAAATTTTCATCAATTTATTTTGAAGTGAACTCAACTCCATTTTCATACCTTGTCATTTTGATTTTTCAATCATATTCATTCCCAGCCATGGCCTTGAATTCTTTGAACTTCTCATATGATTTTGATTTCTCTCTAAGAAAGACAACCCACAATCCTTCTAAAATAATCAATTATTATAAAAAATATAATTTCTTATGGGTGACTGCATTCTTTTAAGTCCACACATATCCATGTGTACTGGTTTCAATGGCTTTGATGATGAGTTCTCCTTTTCCTTGAGTGGTTTTGAAAACCTAGGAAAATCCTTGGCAATGTTCTTCTTGCTCAACTTAACTATCTGATCAAAGTTTAGATGTCCAAGTCTCCTATGCCACAACAAAATTTCAACAAAATTTGATAAGAATCACCTCTATATCTTCTCTTTGAGAACATAAACATTATTAGTTGTCTTCATAGCTTCAATAACTATCTCACCTATGCCTATAGAATTTATTTTTTCAATTTCTAGCTTTAAATATCACATCATAGCCTTGATAACACATATGAGATACACTAAGTAGGTTATGCTTCACCCCATCAACATATTGAACATTCTTAGCTTTACCTTTTCCATTTGACATATTGACCACTCCTTTTGCAATAATTTTTCCTGGGGCATTGTTGCCAAAAATCACATTACCTTTGTCAATTTGTTTCCATGTCAGAAACTTACTTCTGTCACCTAACATGTGATTGGAACATCCACAATCCACATACCAATGGTTTCCTTCATTTTGAGCATACAAATAAATATCACATTTCTCTGATTTCTCCTTTGGTTTCTAGACATTGGGCTTCATTTCAATTTTCTCAACAAATGGCTCTATCTTCTTCTCCTTAAGTCTAAAATTGATTTCTATATGTCCAAATTTTTTACATTTAAAACATTGCACCAGATAGTTTAGAGGAGAAAAAGAATTATTATACCCGTGTCTTCTTTTCCTCTACATAAATCTTCTTATAAATCTGAGTTTGATGTAAGATAGGTTGAGTCTACAATTTTCTTCTATGTGGTTGTATTTTGTGCATGTGAAACAATACCCTCAAAAGATATCATTATACTTTTAAGGTTTCCTTCTACGTTGAACTAAATTCTGAGCATTTCGATTTGCATGTCCAACCTTTTTCATTTTTTGTTACTGACATTTCTTAGGCTACATAACTCCTTTTCTTATTGTGCATACCATTCTTTCATTGTTGGAACAAAGGTAATTTCTTTCTTTCCTTTTAGCTCTACCGTTGTGTTGAATCAAATTCAAAGCCTATAACAGTTTGATCTAAGGATACACATTTTGCTTCCAATATTCATTTGAATATTCAATTCCTTTACTAAATTTTTTTATTGAAAATCAGTTGCATTTTTTCCTTCTCTAACACCGTATTTAGTAGCATAATTTCTCCTTCCAACCTTTCACATGCTTGAACTTTTCCATTCAACTACTGGTTTAGAGAATCCTGAATCTTCTTACCTTCTTCTATTTGCAAGAGAAATGGTTCAACAACTTCATTTTTTTATTTTATCAAGGACTCCTCTAGAGACTTATTTTTCTTCCTTAGCCTCTCTATTTCCTCAGGTGCACTTATTTTTTTTCCTTCAAGATCTACTTCTCCCTCTTCATCATCAGAATTAATAGCCTCGACTTGCACATTTTTTATGGACATCATCATAAATTATTTAGGTCTCTCATCATTTTTATCCTCATTAGAGAATTGGCTAAGTTCATTTTTCGAGGAGCTCTCTTCTTGAACATAAAACCACTCTTCTTAGTCTTCTTTCTATCCTTTTGAACTTTCTTGAAACTTTCTTTATGATCGTAATATTTCTTCTTATTTTCAGGACACTTTAATGCATAGTGACCAACTTTTCCAAAATTAATACACTTAAAGGATTGCTTTACTTTATACTTTCTTGATCCTCGCTTGAGCTTCCTTACAAAGTTGGATTCTTCTTCATCCATTTCACAACAAGTGTCATCATGCTCTTCTTTTCAATTATTTTCTACTTTAAAGGTTGTTTCTTTGGTAGTAGTCTTGCTATTACAAATCCTCATCTCATAAGAAGTGAGTATACCAAGTAATTGATTTAGAGTGAGAGAGTTTAGATTGGTCATTTATTCAATGAATGTCACCTTGGGATTAGACCTTTTAGGAAGAGATATTAACACCTTTTGGACTACCATAGCTTCATCTATATTCTCATCAAGCCCTCTTATGGTGTTCAAAACCTCATGAACTCTTAAAAATATTTTGCAATATGTTCATCATTATGCATACTTAAAGACCGAAATTGCATCATATACCCTTGGAGTTTAAATTTCTTTACCTTGTTGTCTCATTCATAGAAGTTTCTCATATTGTCCCCGTTGATTCAAATTATAGAATTATTATTTTTCAATCATAAATTATCAACCCAGGGCAGATAGGCTTATCAGTTGCTATGAAAAATATATGCAGGCTTAATACTTCAAGTGCTTACTATTCAAACTAGTCAATCACTCATAAAACTAATGCCTCTTTTCCGAATCAACATTTTACAGCAAAGGCTATGGAGTGGATCTGAACATCCATCTACAACTCTTAGTCTTGATGATGTGATCAGAAAAGATAGGAGATCAAACTTATAGCAAGAAAAGAATCAACTTGACAATATAACTCAAACATGATCAAATTAAACCCAAACATTTAACACAAAAACCGAATCACTTAATAATCTAGTAATTGTTGTTGAAGCTTCATAAATAGTACATTAGTTGTATTAAATAACTATTACTACATAACAAAAATTAAAATGCACACACATACAACTAAGGGAGTTGTGTGAAAAGGGGGCCATCCCTCACTCACAACCCCTACAAAATGAAAGAGGCTTGCTCAATAGAGTGGACATAACATAAAATATTATATTAATTTGGAAATATTACAACTGAGTACAATCTGATATGTGCTATCAGAAAAACCTGACCCAACCCTTTACATCATAAAACATAGTCAAATTTATACAAGTTCGAAAGCCCATATTTGGCTCGAATGAGGAAAAATGCTAAAATGAGCTATGAGCTATCAATACAAGTACAATATTGACAAAATTAGCTATGCTGAGTCTAATCCATGACTGAAAGCATGGATTAGACAATTTTCGTTACAAAGTTTGAGTTGCTCCTCAATCAACCAAGGAGAAGAGGTTTGCATATCTGGGTGGTTTTGAAGATGGATTTGGAACAACCAATAGGACAACGTCCATGTATGACAAATTCCCCACAAAAACCATGTTCTTGTTTGATCTAGAAGTGAGCAGAACATAGATAATTGTTAAATCTGTTGCAAGAAATCTGGGTTGTTGCAAGAAATATGGGTAGTTGATGGAAATCCGCATCTACATGAATTTCAAAGTGTCTGCAGGAAATGCAACCGCATGATATGTCTTCAAGAAATTTTGGAGTTGTTTCGGATCAAAGCGAATCTGCATAATATTCTTAGATCAGTTGGCATGATAATTTCAATAAGGAAACAACTAGTTAAGGAATACTTAAGACTAAAGGTAAAATGACACTTTTTATGTTAATTTGCATACCTCATGCATATAGTACCCTTTTGGTCAAAAACCTAGCTGATATAATCAAAATAAGCATATTAGGGGTTAAGGGGAGTTCAAAATGGGAGAGTTAAGGTTTAGGAAAGGTGCCAAAATCAGGCAAAATTGGGACTCAACATCTCCCCCACACCTGGCTTCTTGTATGTCCCTTATGCAAGAAAAAATGTTGCACCCTCAAAAATAGGAAATCAGTCCTTGCCCTGGGCTGCAACTACTACAGCCAAATGATCCAATTGGGCCCTAGTCAACTCTGCCTAAAATTGACCCCTGTAAATATCATTTTTCTTCTTCAGATGGTAAATTTGAGCTTGCTTCATTTTCATGATTCAGGCTGCCTTCTGGTGCCATTTCTTATGCTCTTTCTGCATGAGAAGTTTGTTCTCTTTCAGAGCTTCATTCTCCTTCCTCAAAGCCTGTTCTGAAATAGTGATGTCAGTGATAATCTCCTCTAGTTCTTGTACATAGCGCTTTTTCTGGGGAGTTACTTCCCCTTCGTGATGTCCTTGGGAATATCGAGGCACTTGTTTTTCTTCTGCTATTTCATTCCCACTTTCCTACAGTGGGGAATCCTGGAAGGACATTGTTTCTCCATCAATGAATTGAGTTGTCTCCACCTTCTCCTTTCCTTTAGGCAGGCCATGGAGATTTTCTTTCTTTTCATCAAATTTGAGCACTACCCCCCCCTTCTATAGTGTCCTTTATAGCCATATTGGAAGCCTGGCTCCTTTTGAATCTCTTAGCGGGGGTGGAGGTGCCCTTCAACTTGGGATTTTTACCTGTAGTCTCCCAAGTCACTACCACTTCTTCATAGTTTTCGTCCTCCTTTGTCTGTGGCCCACGGTTTCATGGCTCATTCCTTGGCTTTTCTACTGGCTCTTCTTCCTTGGGCTCTGAAGGGTCAGAGTCTTCATCCTCCATGAAATAATGCTCAGCCAGAAAATCTGCCCACATCTTCTTCTTCTTCTACAGAACCTCCATTAAGATGATCTTTACCAACCCATGGTGATAAATATTTTCTTCCAAGTGGGATGCCATTTCTTTATCGTCCATAGACATTTTAATCAGGGACTTCTTCAAATAATAGGGCAGATTCAAAGGCTTGTCTCGAAAATGTCTGAGAAGCTGAATGTGAAATAAAAACACGAGCCCAAAGAAACCTTCACATGTTATATACTTCTATAGGAAAAATAAAATGTGTTGATACTTACTTCTTAGGAATTCCTATGGAATCCCTTTGCTCCAGTCAGGATTTTAATGCTCTTTCCGAAGAAAGGACGCGCAAATTCCCTTATTAAAATGTTGGTTCTTAAACCAATGTTCCCCCTCCTGTGGAATTCTGCATGACCGAGCCACCAGATCCTCTGTTAATCCAAACTAGAAGTTCCCAACTTGTGCTTTGTCACCGTTAAAATTTAGGGTAAAGATTTCGTGACCTATGAATTATGGCCACTGAATTTTTGAAACAAGGGTAACCATCTTGCTTTCTCTGGTATCTCTTTACTGTGAGGGTCGACTTCCAACAACGCAGGGCCTTGTGGCTCAAATCGAACAGGGTCACACAGTTTTGACATAGTGAAGGATGAGAGATATATAATGAATGCAGCTCATAGAAATGCAGTGCTAAGACTTGCGATGGGTCACTCGACAAGGGAGAGTTAAAGTGGAAATATCGGAGAGCACGGAGATTTAAAAAATTAGGTCATGATCATGATTATCATCATGATCTGACTTGCGGAATGGATATCGAGAGTACAAGCACTAGAATTTCAGAGTCATGATGATCGGGCATGGAGCTCAATTTATGATACAACATTTTATGACCATGTTTTGCTGCAAAGGTTACCATAGCTTAAAATATACAAATTTTTAAAATTAAAGCATCATTACCTCTTAACATAAGTTTCTTGTCACTGGTGGTTGTACCTTACCGAGCTTATCTTCCAACAGTCTAGTCCTTTGGATGATGATTTCTTATTTCTTGAAATAATAACCCACTCAAAATTACATCATATTTATAATCACATAATTCATGACCTCGAACAATAATAAAATTTCCAGTACTTTATCAAATAATTTAAACTAATGTTTTGTCTATGACTTTTGTTCTTCAGGAAACCAAGGTGTTGTTGTAGGAAATGAAGCCGTGATTGTTGAACATTCTACCAAAAATTATTCTATATGAAAAACTGTTTCTCCCCCATTCATGTATATTTCATTGCACATGAATGAAGGTGCTGATGTCGAATGTGAAATGATCTCATAGATTAGCAACCATTGAAGTCAACTATTAACCGACGTGAGGCCCATCACCATTAATGAGAGTGAGGACCAAGGTACCCTAATTCATCCTATCAGATGTGAATTTATGAGCTATTGTCAAACCCCCTGTAGGATCCAGAAGTCAAGGAGCCATAATGATCCCCCATTGCTACTGGTGTGATAGCCTATCATTAGGGAATACAAGCTTCAAGGCATCATAAGGCTCTAATATTGCACCCAGATATTTTGTTGATTTCGATGGGCCAATATTGTTGGAAGGATGGCCTTAAGGAATCCCACATCAGTCCAACATGAGAAATCCACAGATTAATTGAAAAACATAATTAATTGAGAGGATCCCAAAGGATCTACTAGACTATTTTTTTAACAATCCCAGTGGCAATCCATGCTCGCCATATTTCAATTTTAGAGAGTCTGAAATATTGAAAAAGAAGACTCCAAGGGATCTCCTTTTCCGTAACTATTCCATTAGGCCTGAAAAAGGAATAAACCTATACCCAATAGACATTCCTCTCATGGTTTACCGAGCACGAGGAGGAACAAAGTGAACTCATTGTATCAGCAGGAAAATTAGGAAGAGGTAGTGGAAGGAATGACTCCTTCTCTCACCATCTCCAGCTCTTTCTTCTTCACAATTTCTTCCACAAATTCCTCCTTAGATTGGGGTTTTTGATATAGCTTGATTATGTTCCCATTCACCAAGAAGGTAAAATTCCCATCATCAATATTTTTAACCCGAACAGATCCATTATTAAAAGCTTTCTCAATTTCATAGGGGCCTAGCCAATGTGTGTTCAATTTCCCTTTAAAGTTCTTAAATTTTGAATCATAAAAAAATGCCCAAACTCCCTCTTTAAATTTCTTCTTTTTAATGTATCTGTCATGCCATTTAGCCTGATGTTGTTGGATTAAGTCAGTATGCTGAAAATCATCCTGCCTAATCTCATCCAATTCATTAAGCTACAAGATTCTCTGTTGTTGAGCTTTATCAAGGTCTATACCCAAATCTACTGCCATTTTGAAATTTTTGATCTGAAATTCAATGGGCAATAAAAATTAATTTCCATACACCAATTCATACGGAGAGAAGCCAATGGTATTTCTCCAGGTGATCCTGTAAGCCCAGAATGCATCGGGAATTCGATCAGACCAATACTTCTTATGTAATTTCATTGTCTTGGTAAGGATTGTCTCCAACACCTTATTTGTTGATTCCACCTTCCCATTGGCTTGTGGATGGTAAGGGGTGGACTTCCGATGAGTAATCTGATATTTTTTCACAATTCCCTGCATAAGCTTTGACAAAAATTGAGTACCTTGATCAGTAACTATTTCCCTAGGTACTCCAAATCTTATAAAAATACCAGAGAAAAGAAAATGTGCCACTTCTTTCTCCATTTCTCTAGGTAGTGCTCTTGCCTCCACCCACTTTGTAACATAATCAGTGCAAACCAAAATATACTTCTTACCTTCGGACATAGGATTAATGGGACCTACAAAATCAAGATCCCAAATCTCGAAGGGTTCTATGAGAACCTATGGTTGTAAAGGCATCTCGTCTGATTGTATAGGCTGCCCCATTCTCTGGCAGCTATTACACTTCCGAACATACTCCTTTTCATCTTTAAAAAGACTTGGCCAGTAGTAATCTGAATGGAGGATATTATAGGTTGTTTTCTTGTTTACAAAATTTCCTCCACAAGGTTCATCATGAAAGGCTCTCAGGATGTCATAGATCTCATCCTCCCTGACACACCTGCGAATAATCAAATTGGGTATAGTGAAAAAGAGATCTCCCCTAATCCAAGAGTAATCAACACTTTTCCTAATAATCCTCTTTTTCTGATTAGATGAAAAGTAGGGTGGTAACTTTCCTGTAGCAAGATAGTTGGTCATGTCTACAAACCAAGGTGTTTTGACAATAATAGAAAATGAATTTTCATTAGGAAATCTATCATTAACAGGAACATCCTCACCTGCATGGTTGAGCCTAGCCAAGAAATCAGCTACCTGATTTTCTTTTCCTGGTATGTCCAATAATGTGATGTCAAATTCCTGCAGTAGCAAAAGACACCTAGTGATCCTACCATTAGTGACTAATTTATTCATGAGATATCAAATGGCAGAATCATCAGTGTGTACTAAAAATTCATAACTCGTGATGTAATGACTAAACTTGTTAATAGCATAAATCACTGCAAGGAATTCTTTTTCAGTTATTGTGTAATTCAGTTCTGCAGGAGTTAAATTTTTACTAAAAAAATAAATAGCATGGGTTACAGGATCCTCCTTTTGACCCAATATTGCTCCTATGCTTGAATCAAAGGCATTAGTGTAAATGTGAAAGGGAAATTTCCAATCTGGGCCTCTTAAGATAGCTGCTGAAGAAATATTTTCCTTAAGTGTATCAAATGTAGCTTGACACTCATCATTCCATTGAAATTCAGATTCCTTAGTCAATAATTTAAACAATGGAGAGGCTACCTTTGAAAAAATTTCAACAAACTTTTTTTAGTAGCCTACATGTCCAAGAAAACTTCAAACTCCCTTTTGACTGGTTGGTGGGGGTAGCTTTACAATAACTTCAATCTTTGTCGGATCAACTTTAATTCCTGCAGCATAAACATGATGACCCAAAACAATACCTTCAGTTATAATCATAAAAAAAAATTCATTACTTGATGAAATATTAGTTTCTCTACATATCTACAAAACTTTCTCAATATTGTGTAAATACTCTTCAAAATTATCACCCATTATTATAAAATCATCCATATAAACTTCCACACAATCATGCAAAAGTTCAGAGAAAATACCAAGGACCACTCGCTAGAATGTGGCTGATGCATTGCATAGACCAAATGGTAATACATTATATGCATAGGTACCCCAAGGACATGTAAATGTTGTCTTCTCATATCACTCTGGAGCTATTCTAATTTGATTGTATCTGTTGAACCCATCTAGGAATGAAAAATACTTTTTCTCTGCTAAAACGTTCAACACTTGGTCTATAAAAGGAAAATGGAAATGGAATTTTAATGTAGCTTTGTTTAGTTCCTGGTAATCTACACACACTCACCATTTACCATTCCTTTTGGGGACAATAACCAGTGGAGACACCCACTGGCTATCTGAGATAGGATACATGAACCCTACATTTAACAATTTCTGCAATTCATCTTTTAAAATTTCCCTTAAGGCAGGGTTCATCCTCTATTGTGGCTATCTCATGGGCCTAGAATTTTCTTCTATATAAATATGATGAATGCATGTATCTAGGTGAATGCCCCTCATGTCTGTATATTCCCATGCAAATGTATCTTAAAATTTTTTCAATGTTTGAATTAATTGTTTTTCTTGTTCAGGATTTAAGGCAATATTTTTGTTTAAAGATTTTTCAGGAAAAATTTCAACTACCTTAACCCCCCCCCCCCCCCCCCCCACCATTTAGTCATGGAATTTTAGGAAATGCAGATAAGAGGGATGAATGTAGTTCAGTTTTTGTACTATGTTCATAAAAATCCTGTAGATTAGTAATGATATCTAAATTATGACTAGACCGCCCTTCTAAATGTTGTAGAAAATCAAGATTAGAAATACAACAATTTATCAAAGTTTCTTCTGAATTTTCCATAAGACTCATGACTTGGGCTATTTCTAAAACTGGTTGGGTACATTCTGAATCATGCTCCTCTTCTTCAACCCAATGTGTATTTTCTTATCTCAATAGGGGTTTAGCAGGGGGATACAAATTAATATGTTTTGTTTCCTCTCCATGAATGATGGTCATGTTTCCAGACCTACACCCTATGTAGGCATATGTTGTGGCTAACCACGACCTCCCCAATATTGAAGGATTCCCTCCCAAGTTGGTTTTAGGTTGAAGAACATAAAACTCTACAGATTACTCCCAAGAATTTAATGAGATGACAATGTCTTCTAATACCCCCTCTAGCTTTACCTTAGACCTATTTGCTAATTCTAACATGGTAGGAGTAGGTAATAAGTAAAAGGATCCTATATGAGATAAATTCTCCATAGTCATCACATTAATGGTTGCACCTAAATCAATTAAAGTGTTCTTTATGGGATACCCATTGATAAAAGTGGTGACCATAGGGATTCTGGGGTCTGCATATTTTCAGTAACAAATCTGGTGGACATTAAACTTGCAAGATTTCCACCTACTTGAATTGTGGAGGGTTCTTTCTTCTGTCTTCCCGGCTTCTTAGTACATAGCTCCCTCACTGTTTTGGCATAAATAGGGATGTCCTTAATTGCTTGCAGTAATGAGATCTTAATGCACACATTTCTCAGTTTAGACAAAAGATCAAACTCAGGATGTTTTAATTTAATTTCCAACCTCTCTGGAAAAGGAGGCTGGATGATATGGGATGAGGAAGGTTCTTGCAGCCTTAAAGTAGGTTGTTCTACTAGTTCAAGTGTGGTTTCAAATTCAGGAATTTCCAGAGCATCTTCCTCTACAACCTCTTCAATTATTTCAAGATGCCATTACCACTTTTCCAGATCTAATTTTATTTTCCTGCAACGACATAGGAACATAAATTTGTTGCAATGGCTGTGGTGCAATACAGTAGGTAGGAAAAGTGGGATAAGTGACCAATAAAATATTGTGAGCAGGTTGGATGGTTTTATTTTTTGGTTATACACTGGTTGAGCAGGGAGTTGTGTGGGACAAGGTTGATTTGGTGGGGCAGGAAATTGAAGCTATTGTTGTGGCTGTACCATTTGTTGTGGTGTGGGCTACAGAGGATAAAAGTTTTGAGTTGGAAAATTCTATGCAGCAGGGTGGGAAAATTTCCCCTACCAAGGCTGTTGAGGAGGCCAGGGCTGTCAGGCAATTGGAATATTTCACATCTGATTCTGAGGATAAGGAAATTGAAAATGTGACTGTGACATACCTTTAGGATGTGGCTGCCATGGTCTTTGAGGTGCCATTGCATAAAGTGTGCATGATCTGCTATATATGTTTCTTTAATTTTAGGAAGCATTAGGGGAATTTTTAGGTCTAAAATGGGCCTCCTAAGGAAATTATAAAATAATAGTGGAAATAATAAAATAATATTAGATTACCTCATCAAATTTTGGAGGGAAAAAAACTATTTTTTTAACTCTTTTTTTCAATTTATCTTCCTATGGGTTTACTAAAATTTCAAGTGGAAACAATATTTGGATGTATAATTTGATTCCTAATCCAAAGGGTACCCATGTTACATACTTTCGATGGACCCTGCTGCACAGAAAATGAGAAATACATGAAAATCGTGATTGCAATCATGGTTTTTCATGTATTTCTCATTTTTCGTATAACAGGGTCCATCAGAAGTATGCAACATGGGTGCTCCTTGGATAAGGAATTAAATTTTGCAGCCAATGAGTATTCCCACTCAAAATTTGAGTAAAACCTTAGGGAGATAAGTTGAAAATACAAGTTAAAAAATTAGTTTTATTATTTTATTATTTTTTAATCTTTTTACCTTTTACCCCAAAAATGGTAAATCATCCCCATGCTTGACATCATCATCTTGAATCCTATTGTTTCTTATAAATTCTATTATGGTTGTATATTTTTCTTATGAGGTCCATTTTAGACCTCAAAAGTTCTCTAATGAGAAGGACATTGATCAGTGGAATCCTCAACTTTACAAATTCAGGATACCTCTATACTATCAACAGGGCATTCCCTTACAACATGTTTCTTCCTGCATTTGGAGTAGAACACAAACATGGATTTATCCAATTTCTCCTGCTTCCTCTTAGCCTGCAAAACATCTAATTTTGAAGATAAAGTGCTAAGCATATCAGTCTTAAAATTTTCAAATAAATTACCCATTTCATCTTTGGTTACTCTAGTTCTGGCAACTAATTTCACACTCCTAGAAGAAGTGTCTCTTGAACCACCTCCAACCTTGGAATTTCCTCTTGAATATCTTCTACATAGCTCACACACATCATCATAGCTCAACTTTGATACATCACCTACTCCCATTTAGTTTAAAATCTCTAGAAATTCTGGTTTTATTTCCCTAAGAAAAATTTACCTTTTGGTTTCCTTGCTCAGAGGATTCATCTTGGATATCTTTAGATTATATTGGAATATTTCCACCAATTCCTCCAGACTCTCCCCTTCCTTCTGAGTCATGCAAAAAATATCTTCTATGACGTCTCTAGATTTACAATAATCTTGGTATTTCTTCAAGAATACCTTCTTCATTTCATCCCAAGTTGAAATGGAATTTGGACCCAAATACATAAACCACCTGAGAGCTTCATCCTTCAGTGTAGCAGAAAACAATTTCAGCTTTTGAGCATTGGAAGAATATTCATAGCTTCTGCATAACACATCAAACTCAAAAACGAAGGCATCATGATCTTCACTAGAGGCACCACAAAAATTAGGCAAAGCTGAGGGAGGAATGTAGATTCCATATGTGTTACCAGTACACTCTTCATGAGCCATATCAGACCAAGAGAGAGCATGAACTCTGTAAAATATATATTCTTCCGAATCAATGGTTTGGAACTCTATTTCTTGAATAAGATTAATGAGGAATTCCTCTTCAGGTTGACCACTGAGCAATGATGTTGAATTCCTTATGAAGGGAGGTTCTAAATGGGCAACAATAGAGGATTTCCCAACAGAAGATTATACTCTTTAGAATCAACAACCAAGCTCTCTTCAGGACTACAAACCTCCTGTTCAGATTCTCCTTCGTTTGTTGCCTTGTTTCTTGCAGACTTCCTTGTTCTGGCCGGTGTATTAGTGAATGAAGCGGTTCCCGCACCACCACGAAAAACATTTGAAAATATTGGACCCTATTCATCTTATTATACAAATAAATTCAAAAATTCTACTTACCAAACAAGCAAGACATGGATTTGGCGAAATTCTGATCTCTACAGGTGCGTAGGCCTTCCCTATGTCTTACCACTTCGACTCCCCCAGTCCTGCCAAATCTTAAACAAAAAAAATCATAAAAACACTTTCAGTATCATCCCTTAGCACCTCCTCGGTAATGGTGCCAAAATGTTGAGTCAAATTATAGACTTATAATTTTTCAATCATAAATTATCAACCCAGGGCAGGTAGGCTTATAAGATGTTGTGAAAAATATATGCAGGCTTAATACTTCAAGTTCTTACTAATCAAACCAGTCAATCACTCATAAAAATAATGCCTCTTTTCTGAATCAACATTTTGCAGCAAAGGCTATGGAGTGGATCTGAACATCCCTCTATAGCTCTTAGTGTTGCTGATGTGATCAGAAAAGATAGGAGATCAAACTCACAACAAGAAAGAAATCAACTTGACAATATAAATAAAACTTGATCAAATTAAATCCACACATTTAACACAAAAACTGAATCATTTAATCAATTGGTAATTGTTGCTGAAACTTCATAAAGACTAAATTAACTGTATGAAATAATTATTACTGCATAATAGAAATTAAAATGCACACATGCACAACTAAGGGAGTTGTGAGTAAAGGGGGACCTCCCTCACTCACAACCCCTGCAAAATGAAAGAGGCTTGCTTAATAGAGTGGATAGAACATAAAATATTATATTAATATGGAAATATTACAGCCGAGTACAATTTGATATGTGCTATCAACAAAACCCAACCCAACCCCTTACATCATAAAACATAGTCAAATTTATACGAGTCCGAAAGCCCATATTTGGCTCGAATGAGGAAAAATTCTAATCTAAGCTATGAGCTATCAATACAGGTACAATATTTTCAAAAGTATCTACGCTGAGTCTAATCCATGACTGAAATCATGGATTAGATAATTGTCATTACAAACATAGAGTTGCTCCTCATGCGGCCAATGAGAAGAGGTCTATATATCTGGGTGGTTTTGAAGGCAGATTTAAAATGACCAATAGGACAACATCCATGTCTAACTAATTCCCCACAAAACCCATGTTCTTGTTTGATATGGAAGTGATCGGAACATATCTAACCTCTAAATTTGTTGCAGGAAATCTGGGCAGTTGCAGGAAATCTGGGTAGTTGCTAGAAATTTGCATCTACAGGAATTTCAGAGCATCTGTAGGAAATGTGATCACATTAGCTATCTTAAGGAAATTTTAGAGTTGTTTTGGATCAAAGAAAATATGCATAAGATTCTTAGATCAGTTGGCATTATAATTTCAATAAGGAAATAGATAGTTAAGGAATACTTAAGATTAAAGGTAAAATGACACTTTTTATGTTAGTTTTCATACCTAAAGCATACGGTACCTTTTCGGTAAAAAAACTAGCTAATATAACCGAAATAAGCATATTAGGGGTTAAGAGCAGTTCAAAATGGGAGAGGCAAGGTCTACGAAAGGTGTCAAAATTAGGAAAAATTAGGACTCAACAGTCCCAAATAGCTTTGGTAGATATTCAGTCCATTACATTGATAAAATTTAATTCAGATAGGCCAACAAGTGGGGCATTCTTTAATTTAGCATTGCATGTGAACTCCATATTTTTATATTTGGTAATTACTATGGGAGGCTTTTGTTATTATTCTTCCACAACATCCCATGTATCAACTCCAATTTATTCAATGTAGGTCTTCATCCTCACTTTCCAAAACAAATAATTTGTACCATTGAACATAGGCACCTTGTTAGTAAATCCTCTTTCCTAATTTTCCATGTTCCATGATATTTATTATAGTTTTTAAACTAATATGACGTAACCAAATCTTATACTAGTAGTTGGAAACGAGGAAAATACTAATAGGGGGGGTGAATCAATATTGTAGGAATTTTACCAATTTAAAAAATTTCTTTCACTTTGTGTAGGGAAACTAGGACACCATTAATTACTTCAACAATTAATTTAAATAATAATGGAAAGAAACAATATCAGCAATCAAAATGGAACACACAAAGAACAAACAAATTCTTTAAAATTGTTCTTTAATTGCTTCACAAGGAAACCTAGAACTTTCAATTACAATTCTCTAGCTATGATAAGTAGGAAGCTTCAACTCCCTAATTTATCAACTACAACTGAAAGGAGCTACAACCCAAAATATTTACTAGCAACTACTGGAAGGAGCACCAACCCCTAATCTGTAAGCTACAATTTTCTTGACACTCAATAATTCATCTTTCATCCATTTTCATACTAGAACTATGGATTCCATCTCTACCTTAAAAATAAAACAATTTCCTCCTCAATCACCAATAGCTTTAGCAACCTCTTATTACTGAGAACACCAATTTCACCTAACACACATGCTCTCTACACACACTCAAGTTCAATATGCTTGCTCAAGCATGATTATAAAGAATTTGGATTTCTAACTTTGGCTTATTTTATTTTCTTTTATTGCTACATGAATCCTTATTTTTTTCATTTGTCTCGTTTACTTTATTCCTCTGACATTGTTATTCAATTTCTCATAATTCAACCAATTTTTTCTGCAATTTAAGCTAATTTTATTTTCTTATTTTAGAAATTGTTCCTTTTTAATAGGTTATATCAATAATTTTGTATTTTTGGCTGCAAATATCTTTATTGTAACTCCTACACTACTACTAAACAATCACTTATGTTGCAGACTTGTTTCAATTCTAGCCTAACGCGATGTGAAAATAGTTTCTGACTTGTTCATCCAAGTGCTTAATAAGCTGCCAAAATAGTTTCCACCTCATCCAAGGCCTTTGGTTTTGGCCCAAAGCCTTATAGTATAGGCCCAAAATCCTTTTAATATTTCATTCCCAAAATCTTCTTCCAAATCAATTTCCTCAGCCCCATTTTTAATTTTATTCACAAAATCGACTGATTTTGGCCTTAAGCCCCTTTTGCATTGGCGCTTAGCCTTTTATCTGCCATAGGTCCAAGAGTTGTGACCACTAGCTCAAAAATGCATTAAATTCTCTCTATTTAGGCCTAAAAGGGCTCAATTCCATTTATAAACTTTCTCACCACTAGTTTTATGCTTCATGTAACCTCGCATTGGCACACGGGCTTAGAGATCTCTACCCCAACATTTTCATTTGTGCCTCATTTATTAAACTTTTGAGCTCAGACCTGAGGGAAGTGCTATCTATGGGGTCCACCCGACACCTTGGTCATTAGTCATCGCTCTACACCTATCAGTCATAGTCAATGTGTCATGGTGCTTTCCTTCCAGCTCATTTCTCAGTTGCGCCTTAAGATTCTTCCAGACTATGTCCATCAGGATGATGTCACCTATTCCACATGTCAACCTTTGATTGACCATTGTGTCCATCATAAATGGGCCTTTCAGGTGCCCAAAAAAACTAAATATGACTTACATATGTCATGCTCCCATTTGGTGTGCTGAGATAATCATCCTCCATCATCTGGGACAAATAAATACTTTCATATTTCCTCTATCATAGAGGAGAGAGAAAAGGGTCTCGCAACTTATTTTTCATTTATTTTCCTTTATAAAATTTTCAAATGGTTTCAAAGGATCACCTTTAGCAGACTGAGATTTTAATATGGAGTCCATCCACTCACTCTTTGCCAATAAATACTTTCCACTACACTATTTCACGATCTAATATGTCTCAATGCCCACCACCTGAAACTTCCCCTATGCATACAAAAAAAACTTATAGACTTTTGTCATTGGGATTCATCCACTAGGATAACATCATCCCACTTGAATCATCCTGCTCATTTTGTTTAAGCATTATATCCAATATGTCAAGTGGGCTCAACCAGGATGGTGTGGAAAGTTGGATCCTCCATAAACCAATAGAAACTTTTCCCACTACCTCACTTTGATTTACACATTTTCTCAGTCCTTTTTTTACCACTCTTCTATCCTTTCCACTGCGTTTGGCTACTCTGCCAAAATTAATTGTGCACCAAATCTCCTCCAACCAACTTTAACTCTATAATATTTTGACTTTGGGGATTCATCGTTGACTAGATCTATCTTTCAAACCAAGAGGCCATTTTGAGACTTCTGCATATCACTGGAAAAACCGTTTTTGAGATATTTCCATCCATGTGGGTTTCATCTACATTAGATATTATTTTCTACTACATAATTGGCTCTAAAGTCCCTGCACGATTCTCATCCATGCTACTCCTTGAATATTCTTCTTGTGCTTGGAACCTGATCTCGTGAGTCCTTCTTTGACACATTTTCCATGTGTTGAAAACAATAACAACATATTTCCAATATCTTATTTGATAGGAAGAGGATCTTTTCATTTCTAACTATGCTTCCATGTAATTCTTTACTTGTTGGTTCTTTTCTTCAATTCTATGATAATCCTTCAATATTATTTCCATTACAAAAGAAGTATCTTCAATTGTAGGTACTACTAGTTCTATTGAAATATAAGATGTGGTATATTTAATGTTCCCCAAATGCACCTAGACACCTAGTTGATTAGAAGACTTTTCTCTTAATTTTGTTTGTACTTCTTCTTCATATCCTACTTGAATTTTCTTTTTCTTTTGAGGTTACACATCCTCCATTTCAACATCTATTTTCTCAGTATGATTCCTTTTTATATTTCTCTCCTTCACTGTTAGGGTCTCAATATTTATTTCTTGTTGTGTTGGACTAATTAGCTAGGTATCCTTATTTTCCATCTTTTCAAGTTCTCGCTTGATGTCATAGATAAAAGGTGCAAAATTAATATTAGTTCTTCTATCAAAAATTGCATGATATCCATCACATTTCCACTCCTCACTAACATCAAAATTAAATTATTTCGTCATTAGCTCAACTTGTTGGAGATCCTGCCTGGTATTTACAATGAAAGGGCCTACAACTCTTTCCAACTTGAACAGGTATCCCTTATGTGCTAGAACAAAATGAGTCTGATATGCATGAAGAATTTGTCTTATAGATTCAAGATCAAATACTCTCATTGGTAAGAAAGTTTGTAAGCGATATGGGGGTACTTCAACTCCATATATCCTTATTTTTGTATACTCCTCAAAACCATACCAAACTCCTACTTTAGTATCTTTACTAAGTTTAAATAACTCTTTATCTTTAGGAAAAATTCTTGGTGGATGAAAATTGTTTAAGATAGTATATGCAATAGCCATTAATGTAGATACAAGTAATAAAACCCCTCATTATTTTTCTTCCTTATAACAACATTTGTTCACTCCACCATAGATATTCTTTGACCCTTGGAATCCATTGCACTCAAACCAAGATAGTTGAATTTATCAGCACACACATATAAAAATAGGTGGGCCAAAATAGAAGGATGTATGAAATAACCAAACAACTGAAAAATTTTAAATTGAAAGTTGATCAAATCGGCCAGGTAGGAAGGAATGTCTAAAACATTGTCTAGTGGTAGTAGAATATTTAGAAACCCTAAGGCCCCTTCATTTACAACACCTGTATCATCTTCACCCATCATAGATAAATTATGGCTAAAATAGGTTGTGTATCTTCAAAAAATAGAGAAATAAGGTAGGTTTCAGCTGATGGATGAATTTGAACATCAGTGGAAAGCAATTTTTTGAATAGATTCTCTCTATTTTCCTTTGGGAGTTGATAGTAAGTGAGCCAAAATGAATATTCGGTGAATTTCAGATAATTTTCCACCATAGGGAAATTGAAATATTATGAATTAACTTAGGTATGACTTCAAGGATGGTTTCTCCCAATGAAGAAAGGATGAAATTCCTCTAAGGTACAAAGGAGGATGCTAGCCAAGATAGAAATTCAGGAAAGTGATAGACACTAGGGGTGATAATGTAGTATGGTACTAGACCTGTCAGAGTCCAGTAGGGTTTACATGTTCATAGAGGGACTGACAGAGCCATTGCGGGGGTTAGTGAGGTCTAACAGGCCCACTACACTACAGGACGTAGTGGGGAGAGATAGGGACTTAGAGGATTCCCTACCCAGAGCTAGGGCACCTCTCCCAAAAAAACTTGGTTTCCAATAGAGAGGAATAGGCATGAGAGTCCCACCACATAGAGCCAACTAGGGACGGGAACAGTTGCATGATGACACTTGAAGGGAACTTTGGAGGAAGAATTTATTCTTCACTTTTCAGGAACCATGGGCACCAATCCATAGGTGTTTGGTAGGATAGGCCCACTACATAGAGGTATTCTCATATAGTTATGGAGAGGAGGAGACATATTTTGATATGGGAGGAGATGACAGTGCAACACCTCAGGAGAGAGGACCACCACCACCACACCCACCAATAGCAGGGGGAGTTACATTTGCACGTTCAAGAGGGGTCCCCGTATCACTGCATAAGGTCCCCAAGTTTCTGAATATGAGGATCAGGGGGATAGTTCAAGTGAAGCGTGTATCAATGTTAGCGGATAGTGGGGCAACTCACAACTTTATTGATTCCTAGATGTCCCACAAGTGAGGTATTACCATAGAGGGTTTTGAGGGGTTTTCATTTCTTGTGCCGGGTGATAGGACTATGCAATGCACATGCTATGTCCTTGCTTTGACTGTTACCATGGGGAAATAATCCATGAAAAACCGTTTCTTTGTGGTTTATATTCTAGACACCCACGTAGTGTTGGGAGTCTAAGGGTTATACACACTTGGAAAAGTCACCACTAACTGGAGGAAGTTGAAGATGGAGTTCTTGGATCCATATGGAAAACCAGTGTTTCTAAGGGGTATGCACTCCTACTCCCCACAGACATTCTCGACCCACAATATGGAGGCTGAATTGAGGCATGGAGATGTTGAGTGGGTTTTGGAATTAAGGATTTATGAGGTTGGGGTCGTGGCCAAGCCACCACATCCAAAGATTCAAGACATCCTTGATAGTTACCCTATAGTATTTGGAGATATACCACCAGGCCAACCACCTGACCAAGGATTTGAGCACACCATAGAGTTGGACCTCGGAGTACAGGTGGTGATAAATAATCCCTATAGGCTTCCTAAGGTCTACCAGGATGAGATAGAGAGAACCATCCATGAGCTCTTGGAGTTGGGGCACATCAGGCTAAAATCTAGCCCGTTTGCTTCATCAATTGTTTTGGTGAAGAAGAAGGATGGGACCTTGCATATGTGCATTGATTACATGGCCCTCAACAATAATACCATGAAGAACTGCTATCCCATCCCAGGCATTGATGAGCTGATGTATGATTTGAGGGGAGCCAAGTTCTTCTCAAATATTAATCTACGGTTAGGGTACCACCAGATTCGGATGAGGGGCAAGGATGTCTCTAAGAAAACTTTCTTGTGCCACTATGGGCACTTTGAGTTCCTAGTTATGGCCTTTGGGCTAACCAATGCACCGGCCACCTTTCAGGTGTGGAAAAATAGGAAATTTTGTGCTTTATTCTTTGACAAAATTCTGATCTATAGTCGGACTTGGGAGGATCACTTACAACATGTTGAGGCAGTGTTGTGTATCCTGGAGGAGTAGCAGTTCTTTGCCAAATTTTCTAAGTGAAAGTTTTGGTTAATTGAGATGTTATATTTGGGGCACATCATCGGGGTTGATGGAGTGTGTGTGCATGAGGAGAAGATATGGGCCATCAAGGATTGGCAAAAATCCCAAGAACGTGATAGAACTTAGGGGATTTGTGGGAATTTTCACTTACTACCGAAATTTTGTGAAGGGGTTTTCACAGTTGGCAACACCCCTTACCGATATGATGAAGAAATGGGAATTTGCATAGACAAGTTGAACAACTATAGCGCAAGAGGCTTTTGAGTGCCTCAAACCAGTGATGAGAAGCTGCCCCGTGCTAGCACTTCCTGATTTTACTCAGCCTGTCGTATTGGAGTGTGATGCATCCGAAGGAGTAGTAGGGGATGGATTAATGCAGGGAGGGAAGCCCATAGCTTTCGAGAGTCAGAATCTAATGCCTCATGAGAGGTTGTACCCCATATATGACAAAGAGATGTTGGCCATCATGCATGCACTAGCTAAGTTCAGACAGTACCTGATGGGGAACAGGTTTTGGGTGAGGACTGACCATAATAGCCTCAGATTCTTTTCAGAGTAGAATCATCTACATGAGAGACAATAGAAATGGGTTAGCAAGCTCCAGGCTTATGGCTTTTATATAGAATATTTCAAGGGGAAGCACAACGTGATAGCGGATGCGTTGTCTAGGAGGCCAGCTTCCCTTTCGTTGATGAGTATTGCTCCATATTGGAGGGCCCAACTATTGGAGGGGTATTCCAAGGACCGTTTTTCATGTGAGGTTCTTAATGGGATGGTGACCAATGAAAGATACCGGGTGATGAATGAAGTTATATATTACAGGGACTGGAACTACTTGGTGGCCAACTTTCAGCTACGGGAGAAGATACTACAGTTTTCCCATGAATCACCTTTGGTTGGACATCAGGGGTACTCCAATACCTACAACACCATCCGAGAGAGGTTTGCGTATAAGAGCCTCAAGGATGATGTTTTATGACATATCAGGGAGTGTGATACATGCCAGCGGAACAAGGGTGAGCAGTCACACCCAACAGGTTTATTGCAACCTCTTCTTATTCCGAAGGGGAAGTGGGAGAGTATATCTATGGATATCATTACCGGGTTTCTCACAGTACATGGCAAGGAATTAATTTACATGGTGTTGGACCAATTGATGAAGTTTGTATACTTCTTCACCATCTCAGCCCGGTACATGGCCTCACAGGTGGCCAATTTTTTCTTTAGGTAGGTTTTTCAATTGCATGGTCTTCCCAAGACCATTTTTAGTGATCGAGGCAGCCGATTCATGGGATGATTTTGGCAGGAGTTGTTCTGGTTGGTGGGAAAAAATCTCACCCTTATCATGAGCTACCATCCTCAAACGTATGGTTAGACTGACATAGTTAACAAGTGGTTGGAGGGCTACTTGCGTAACTATGTGACAGGGCAACAACAAGCATGGATATGGTGGCTACACATGGTGGAGTACTGCTACAACACCACGTACCAAATTTCCATAGGTATGTCTCCTTTTCACACATTATATGGCTATGATGCTTTATCTTTTTTTGATATCATGTTTGGAGACAGCAAGACCCCAAGGGCCAAATATTGGATCTAGGAGATTCAAGACATATTGAAGACTCTCAAGGACAACATGAGGATGGCCTAAAACCAGCAGAATATTTATGCACATCAAGGTCGAGTTGAGAGAAAATTTGAAGTTGATGACTTGGTTTTCCTCCCACTTCAACCTTACATGTATTCTATGCTCAAATAGAAGGGGGCCGAGAAGCTCAAGCCTCAATTTTATGGGTCGTACAGAGTCACTCGAAAGGTGGTGGAGATGGATTAAGAGTTGGAGCTACCCCTGGGGAGCCGGGTGCACAACATTTTCCATGTATCATTCCTGAAGAAGGCCTTGAGATAGCAAGTGACAACAGCCACTGAGCTACCCCCTATGGATGATGAGGGGCACTTGGTGCTACAACCAGAGGCCATTTTGGATTCCAGAGAGAGGCACTTGAGAAACATGGCGATTAAGGAATTCTTGATCAGATGGAGGAACCTTCTTGATGAGGATGCAACTTAGGAAGGGGAGAATACCCTCCAACATACATCACTGCAGTTTCTTGAGGACAAATTATTTGGGGAGGACTGTAATATTCCTCCATAGCAATTTTTCTAAACAAAATATTAATTTTTGGCCAATTTTGACATTATTATAGTTTTGAATTAGGAGATGTGGGTTTTGCGAGTCACAATTAGACTTAGGAAACTATAGGTCCCTAAACATTAGACTGAGGAAAAATATTGCAGCCATAGTGGAGAATGGGGCCCAATGAGAAGGAATTGTGGCCCACATAAAGGCAACACATTCATTGGTGTGTATTCGAGGCTAGAGGCATGAGGTGGGGTCCAAGGTAAGGTTGGGCAGAATTGGACAAAAAGGAAGCATGCGACTCATTTGGCATTCATTCATTTATTTCAAAATTTTCTATTGAAATAGCACACTTGAGCAATGAGGAAAGTTGGCATGTGTTGTTTAACACACAGTTGTCTTCGAGCAGAGATCTCAGACTTTGGTTCGGTGTAATTAAGTGCCAGCCCAAGGAAGGCGCTTCACCATAGTTTGATTAGTTCAATAGCGAAGAGCCTTACCTAGAGCACAATCACTTCTTCAACAACACAGAGGCTGCAGACTCCCTTGAGGGAATCACTCGAGAGCTGGGGAGTGAGTGGATTTTTTCAGGAGATTTTGTGGGAAGGCTTGGATCCTTCTAACAGGGATTTTCCAGGAATTTCTTTGGCATCCAACAGAATAACTATCAAGAGGTCTGAATTTCCCAACAGTTTGGGGAGCCAAGCCCAAGAGGGCCAATTTTTGTGGTCAAGCTTTGGGAAAACCGTTCATGAGTTATTCTAGGTTTATTGAGTAAAGTCTGGGGTTAAATTCCCATAATTTTCTGAGTAGTACAACAGACCCTAGCAGCAGATCCTTTGGAGTAGTGACAAAATTTCTAGATAGTTTCCAGCACAGAGCTACAACCACGCAGAGGATATAACTTGAGGGTATTCAACAGTACTTTTGAGGGATTCTCTAGCTTGCCTTGAGAAAGCGCAAGTGCACTCATTCAAGAAATTCATTTTGTACACATTCCTCATATTACTAAGATATCTCAGCATATTTTTGATGGTCCCATGGTATTCTAAATTCTGTGTTTACATTGTTTTGTATTCTTTTTCTTATGCATGTTTGTTTATTGTTGTAAATTATCTATACGGATATTACAATTGATCTTCATATTTAGCCTTTGCATAGCACTCGTCTTTAGCTCCACCTCACTTCCCAAATTTCTCTTTTCATTCTTGGAGATTTAGACTAAGTTTCCATATACCACTTTTCATGTGCTTTTGAAGAATTACCTATAGAGAAAATACCTTTAAAGATGAGCTACTCAACAAACAACCAAATCATCATAAGCTTAGCACATTGCTAATAGAAACAACCAAGACATCAATAAAATAATAACCATCATGTTGAAAACTTAGCAGGCACCCCCTAAACTTGATATCACTTTACATCGACCTGACATCAATGCCAACAATTATCAACATTCTAAAAAAAAAATGCTTAGTTTCTAATGAAATTTTTACAAAAGGTTCCATTTTTTATACTAAGCATGTTGGTATAGTTTTTTCTTTTCATTTTAGCATTGATTGTTATGTTTACAATTTTTTGAGCAGTTAATGTTTAGTGCCAAAAAGTCATTTTAGTATCATTTTAACCCTAATTTTGGTGAAATATGAAAATCAAATTTACAAAATCATTATAATTTTAGTGGAAAAGTTAGAAATTATATGTTAAAGACATATTTTACAGATTTCAATGAGTTATTTGTTATATATTTATTTGAATTGAAGATCCAGTGTTTATCAGATTAATTCAAAGGTACAAGTTATTGATGGGTTATAATGCCTTGTAATTTGTAATGAGGCATGTGGTTTGGGGAAATATAGGATAAAACCTATTAATAGTGATGGGTTTGGTTATTCTAATGTGAAACACAATTGGTCTGTGTAATCTAGGTAAATTTCCATCATGTGTTAATTCGAGGTAATCTATGTAAACATCCATCAACATAATGGTTTGGAGTGATCTAGTTATAATTACCTTAATGCATGGATTCAAGGTGACCTAATGAAGACCTTTCTAAACACTAACCTAAAATGTAGCGGTAGTGCAATAGTTGAGCATAAGTGGTTTGGAATGGAAGCACAAGCTATGCATCTCATGGATAGTGGTCAATGTTAAGGCCTTAATAATAATTTATTATTAGTGTATTTTTTATATTAGTAGGTCAACTATAACATTTATTTGTACCCTTTTATTATAATTGTACCATTTGTCTCTGATATATATAAGAATGAGACATAGTCTTATGCTCAACATATCTCATCTCATGGATTGGAATAATTGTAAAAGGATGTCCCCTCGAAGTGGTTGTTATTCCTATTATTTTATCAAACTCAAGGCGCTTGAATCATAACATTTTGTATAAGAGTATACAATCCTAGGTTTTTTTCTCCTCAATCAAAACACCTTGGCCTTTTTGCTACAATTTTTTCCCAAAAAAAAAAAATTAGACAACAAAATTTTGAGAATAGTGAGGTAAAATAACAAAGTGCATGTGCTCAAAATATTATGTTTTGGTTTAATAATTTTGGATATATAACTTATGGAATTTATCGTTTATGACTAATCCTAGAATTAGTCTCAAACAATTGATCTTTACTCTTAATTATAACTTATTTGTTTAGAAGTTTTTTTATAGTGAAAATGTGTGGATACCGACGATAAGTAGAAAAATACATGTGATTGAACTTTAAAGTTTTAATTCGCTATAATTTTAAATATATATAGTATGGAATTTAGGGTTTGTTACTAATCCTACAATTAGTCTCAAACAAGTGATCTTTTTATTTTTTGTGTAACTTTTTCTGCAAGGTTTATGATAGTGGATTTCTGTGGAGGCTGAGGAGAAATATCATATTATAGGGGGGTTAATTGTAGATATGGGTTCACTATAATTCCATAGATATAATATATGGAAGATAGGGTTTGTGACTAATGTTTTATTAGTTTTAAAAGATTCATTTTGGAATTTTTGCTATAAAAACTTTCAAATAAAGTTTTCATAACCATGAGGAGACATACAAAAATAAATATGAAAATAAGGGTTTTGAATCACTATAACTTATGAGATATATCTTGTGGAAGTTTAGGTGCTTTTAAAATATTTTATGGGGTAGCAAGCTTATTTAAAAAAAAAAAAATGGTTTTGGGCATATAAACAAATCCCACATTCCTCTTTCATTTCTTCTTTTTTCTCCTTCCATGCTTTGAGTTCTTCTTGTGTTAGCTTAATCTTAGGGGTTGATCTAATTTTGATGGTTCTACACTTAGTCATTTTATTCCCATAGTTATCAAAATTATCAACTTCAATATAATCAAATAAAGGAACAAAAGGATTGATGTCTTTGATATCATTTCTACGTAGATTTACAAATTTGTTATCTGTGTTTGATTGATAAGATTTATTTCTTTTATTTTTTATTTTTTTATTTCCAAGGTATGCTTTATAATTTACAACCATATTTCCAAAATTTGTACATGAATAACAGTAACCATAAAATATATTTTATCACCTAGGAGTATTTTTCCTTTGAGGATATAACTTTCTGATTCTTTGATGGCTTCCACTTTGATCGAAATGAGGTCTTTGATGACTTCTCTCTTGATCTTTATGTTTATTTGAATGGTTGTATTTTTCACCCCTTCGTTGTTGTTTTTTTTAATTGGTATCTCTCATTTCCTTGTTTTCATGTTCTTCTCTTTGCTATTATTGTTTGTACTCATTTCCTTGAGTTATATTGTTATAATGTCCTTTTAGTGCTTCAATGAAGCTAATTGGTTCTTCGACTTCAAATTTATTTGTGATTGTCTCTCCTTCATAAACCAAACCATATTGATGAGAGGAGATCTTTGAACACTCATAATTTCATCTTTTTTTTTTAGATCCTTTAATGTACTTTGATTTCTACTTCAAATAAGCCATTGATTTCTCTGACACCTTTCAACCTCTTTGTCCCTATATTTCATCTATTGTAACAAAGTATCTTCTTTTCTTCCTCCAATTCTACTTTTAGATGAAAAATTCATGGGTCCTCAAATTTGTGCTCTTCTCTTCCATACTTAATTAGTAGTTATTTTTTCTTCTTATTCTTTTTCATGGGCCTTTTCATTTATTCAAAGGCACTAATAAGTTATCCTTTGAGATATACTACAACTTCTTCTTCATCTAAGTCATAATCATTTTTCCTATCATTTTGGGTTTTTATATCCATGAGCATCAAATCATTCATTATTTCATCATCAAAAGGTTTTCATCCTCATCCTCTGAGGAGTTGTTGTATTATTAGTTATAGAATCTCTTCTTCTTGAAGTTATTCTCCTTATTTACTTTCCTATATTTATCTTGCTCTTTATTGTTATATTCAGTTTTTCCTTTCTTATGTATACACATAGATGTAGTGACCTTCTTTTCAACAATTGAAACATTTTAAAGGAAACCTACCTTTGCATTTATTGGACCCTCTCATCAATCATCTAAAAAACTTGGCCTCTTCTTCATCAAATCCATAGCTTGAGTCTTCTTGATCTTATTTGTTCTTCTTATCAACTTTGAAGCTTTCCTCCTTTGAAGTGGATCTTCCTTTTGAGGTTCTAAATTCATAGGAAATCAGGGTTCAATGCAATGATCCAACGTTAACATGTTCAGATTTTGCATCTCCTTTATGGACGATACTTTGGAATTGAACTAGGAGAAAGTGATTTTAGCATATTTTGAACTAGAAAGGATTCATCCACAATTTCATCAACACCTGTTACGGTGTTGACTATTTCATCCATGCAAAGAAATTATTTGGCAATGTCACTTGTCCTCTTTCATATAAAATGATTCAAATTTCATTCTTTAAACTTGAATTTTGGCCTTCTTTACGTTACTATCACCTTCATAGAGACTCATAAACTTATCCCATACTTATTTGGTTATGTTGTAGTGCATGAATTTAACCAACTAAGATCAGGAGAACCACCTAAGATTGCATTCATTACTTTAGCATTGTAAGAGAAGTCAAGTTTATCATTTATTTCAACCAATAATTTTTTCTTATTATAGCCATTCAGTACAACATCGTAGACCTTCACACAAAAATACATTAAGTAAGTCTTATTCTTACCTTCCAAAATGTATAATTCATTCCAAAAAATATAGGATATTTTCTAGTAAAATTTCCATCATGATTGGCCATGTCTGAGATGTACCATCAATTGTTAGATTTTTGCTGAAGGAAATTGCTCTGATACCAATTGTTGGAAACTAGGAAAATACTAAGAGGGGGTGAATCAGTATTTTATAATTTTAAATAGTTATTTATCTAATTTAACATAATAAACAATACTTAATGCCCCAATCACATAAATCTTGAACACAACATGTTTATGTGGAAACCCATCTGAGAGAAAAACATAAATATTCTTTTAATTATGAAGTAAATGCAAGCACCTACTTTGATTTACATAAAATTTTGTAGGCACCAACCTACAAGAGACCCCAACCCTCTTTTATTTGCAAGAACCCACTTGTTGGAAGCACCAAGTCTCGTTATCTATAGGCACCAACACCTTGATATTTACAGGAATCAACCTAAAGGAGACTTCAATCCCATGGTATTTGTAAGAACCAACTTGTATTTCCTATTAGATCCATTTTTCAAGAATTTTCAAGCTCATATATGAGGCTCTTTTATCAAAATAATACACTCACATAAAGTTTGATTCTTAGATCTGCTTATCCATATAATGCAATGAACTGTCATTTTCTGATTCTTTGATAACCAACAAAATCATTTTTTTTCATCTCTTATCTACTCTTAATTAATTTTATTTTCAAAAAAATAATTCTCAACAATTCCTATCTACTATTTTCAAACTCACAACATCTCTAGATCTTAATTGATCTTCACATTCATCATTTTCATAACACTTGTCTTCAACTCCACCTCAATTCCCAAAGTTCTCTTTTCATTCTTGGAGAGTTAGAATGAGTTTCCATATGCCACTTTTCACGTGCTTTTGAACAATCATATGCAAACAAAATTCCTTCAAAGATAGGCTACTCAAAAAATAACCAAGTCATCATATGCTTCTCACATTGTTAATAGGAACAACCAAGACACCAATAAAAACAAAATCATCATGCATGAAAAATCAACAAGCTCTCCCTAAATTTGATATCACTTAACATCAACTTGAAATCAATGAAAACAACTTCCAAGAAAATCAACAAAATGGGGTTAGTTTCTAAAGAAATTTTTACTAATGGTTCCATTTTTTGTACTAAGTATGTTGGTATAGTTTCTTTTTGGCATTTTAGCATACTGTAATTGTTATGTTTACAATTTGTTGAGTAGTTAATGTTTAGTGCTAAAAATTCATTTTAGGATCATTTTAACTCCAATTTTAGTGAAATCTAAAAATAAAATTTACAAAATCATTATAATTGTAGTGGAAAAGTTAGAAATTATCTGTTTAATACATATTTTAAAAATTTCAATGAGTTATTTGTTATATGTTTTTTTGAATTGAAGATCACTTGTTTATCAAATTAATGTAAAGGTACAAGTTATTGATGGGTTATAATGCCTTGTAATTTGTAATGAGGCATTTGGTTTGGGGTAATATAGGATAAAACCTATTAATAGTGATGGGTTTGGATATTCTAATGTTAAACAAAATTGTTATGTGTAATCTAGGTAAAATCCCATCATGCATTAATTCAAGGTAATTTGTGTAAAAACGCGTCAATATAATTGGTTTGGACTGATCTAGTTAGAATTCCCTTCATGCATTGACTCAAGGTGACCTGATGAATATATTTATCAACACTAACCTGAAATGTAGTGGTAGTGCAACAATTGAGCATAAGTGGCTTGGAATGGAAGCGCAGGCTTTGTAGCTCATGGATAGTGGTCAATGTTAAGGGAATAATAAGAATTTATTATTAGTGTATTTTTTATACTATTAGATCAACTAGAACATTTCTTTGTACCCATTTATTATAATTGTACCATTTTTATCCTATATATATAAGGAGACATGGTCTTAGGATCATCATATTTCATCTCATGGATTGGAATAATTGTAAAAGGATGTCCCCTTGAAGTGGTTGTTATTCTTGTTGATTTATCATTTTCATGGAACTTGAATCATGACATTAGTTATAAGGGTACAAAATCATAGTTTTTTTTTTTCTCTTCAAGCAAGACACCTTGCCATTTTTTCTATAACCTTTTTTCCATAAATTCTTAAACAAAAAAATCTTGAGAATAGTGAGGTAAAACACTGAAGTACATGTAGTCAAAATATTATGTTTTGGTTTTCTATCATTTTGGAGATATAACCTATGGAAGTTATCATTTATGACTAATCCTAGAATTTGTCTCAAACAAGCGATCTTTTTATATTTGTTATAACTTATTTTTTGAGAATTTTGTGATGGTGAAAAATGTGTGGATACAAACGTGAAATATCAAGATACATTTGATTTAAATTTCAAGTTTTGATTCACTATAATTTCAAATATATATACTATTGAATTTAAGGTTTGTGACTAACGCTAAAATTAGTCTCAAACAAGTGATATTTTTTTTTTGGTTGTAACTTTGTTTTGTGAGGTTTCTGATGGTGGATTTTGTGGAGACGGATGAGAAATATCATATTACAATGGGGTTAATTGTATATATGGGTTCACCATAATTCCATACAAGTACTCTATGGAATATAACATTTGTGACTAATTCTAAAATTAGTTTTAAAAGAGTCATTTTGATATTTTTTCTATAAAAAATTTCATATAATGTTTTGGACACTAAAGTTTTCAAAATAATGATACATAGAAAATGAAATATGAAAAATAAAAATATTTTGACTCACTCTAATTTTGAGATATATCGCATGGATGGAAGTTTAGGTGCTTTCAAATCTTTTATAGGGTTACCAAACTCATTTTTTAATTTTTATTTCCATTTTTCGTTTTTGGCATATAATACAATCCCACATTCCTCTTTCATTTCTTCCTTTTTCTTCTTCCATGTGTTGAGTTCTTCTTGTGCTTTCCTAAACTAAGGATTTGATCTAAGTTTGTTGGTTATACACTCATTTGCCTTATGCCCATAGTTATTAAAGTTATAGAATTCAATATAATCAAATAAAGGAACAAAAGTATTGATGTATTTGATATCATTTCTACGTGTATTTACAAATTTGTTATCTCTATTTGATTTTTAAGATTTATTGCTTTTATTTCTAATTTGATTATTTACAAGGTACGCTCTATAATTTAAAACCATATGTACAAATTTTTTACATGAATAATGGTAACTATAAAATATGTTTTAGTACATAGGAGCAATTTTCATTTGAGGATATAATTTCATGATTCTTTGATGGCTTCCTCTTTGAGAGAAACAAGGTCTTTGATGATTTCTCTCTTGATATTTGTGGTTGTTTGAATGGTTTTATATTGCACTCCTTTGTTGTTTTTGGTGTTTATTAGTGTCTCTCATTACCTTATTGTCATGTTCTTCTCTTTGTTGCTCTTGATTGTTCTCATTTCCTTGACTCATATTGTTGTAATGTCATTTTATTGCTTCAATGAATTTGATTGGTTCTTTGTCTTTAGATTTATTTTTTCTTGTCTCTCCTTCATAAACCACACCAATATTAATGAGAGGATATCTTTGAACATTAAGAATTTCATCTAATGTTTTAGATAATTTCTACTTCAAATAAACCTTGGTTTTCTCTTATTCCTTTCTAAGGGAGACTATATCTTCCTATATCTTTTCAACCTCTTTGTCCTTATCTTTCAGCTAATGTAAAAAATTATATTCAATCTTCTTTACTTCATCCAATTCTAATTTTAGAAGAAGAAGTGATGGATCCTAAGATTTGTGCTCTTCTCTTCCATACTTAATTATCAGTACTTTTTATTCTAATCCTTTTTGCTGGGCCTTTGTATTTCTTTGAAGGCACTAACAAGTTCTCATTTTAGATCTACTACAACCTCTTCTTCATCTAAATCATAATCAGTTTTCCTTTCATCTTGGGTTTTTATATCCATGAGCATCATGTCATTCATTCTTTATTCACCAGAGGGGTGTTCATACTCATCCTCTAAGGAGTTGTCTTCCTGGGTATAGAAGATATTCTTCTTGAATTTATCCTTCTTTACTTTCCTATAATTATCCTTCTCTTTATGGTTATATTCAGTCTTTTATTTCTTATGTGGACACTTAGATGTAGTGACCTACTTTTCCACAATTAAAACATTTTAGAGTCAACTTACCTTTGTATTTTCCTGATTCTCTCATCAATATTCTAAGAAACTTGGCCTCTTCTTCATCAAATCCATAGCTAAAGTCTTCTTGATCTTCTTTGGTATTCTTATCAACTTTGAATGTTTTATCCTTTGAATTATATCTTCATTTTGAGGTTCTCTATTCATAATAAATAAGTTTTCCATGTAATTGATCCAATGTTAATGTGTTTGGATTTTTCATCTCCTCTATTACTGATACTTTGGCTTTGAATCTAGCGGGAAGAGATCTAATAACCTTTTGAAATAAAAATTATTCATCTAGAGGTTCATCGAGAACTCTTATGGCATTGACTATTTCATCCACATGAAGGAAAAATTTTGCAATGTCCCTTGTCCTCATTTATCTTCAATGGTTCAAATTGAATTATTTAAACTTGAAGTTTGGCCTTCTTTATCTTGTTATCAAATTAATATAAACTCATCAAATTAGCCCATATTTATTTTCTTATGTTGTAGTGCGTGACTTTAACCAACTCAAATTTAGGAAAACTGACTAGGATTTCATTCATTGATTTGGCATTGTAAGATAAGTCAAGTTTATCATCTCTGTCAACCAATACATCTAGCTTATTGTAGCCATTCAATACTAGATCTTGGACATCCACACCAAGAGATATTATATAAGCCCAGTTCTTACCTTCCAAAATGCATAATTCGTTCCATAAAATATAGGAGATTTGTTGGTGAAAATTCCATCGTGGTTGGCCATGTTTCATATGTATCTTCAAATTTTTAGACTGTTGTTGAAGGAACCTAAACTGATACTAATTGTTGGAAACTAGGAAAATACTAAGAGAGGGGGTGAAAAAGCATTTTATAATTTTAAATATTTATTTATCCAATTTAACATACTCAACAATACTATAATGCACCAATCACATTAATCTTGAACACAAGATGTTTATAAGGAAACCCATATGTGATAAAACCACAAATATTCTTTTGATTATGAAGAAAATGCAAGCACCAACTTTTAATTACATCAAATTGTGTAGGCACCAACCTATAGGAGACTCCATCCCTCTTTTATTTTCAAGAACCCACTTCCTGGAAGAACCAAGTTTCGCTATTTGTAGGCACAAACCCACTAATATTTACAGGAAAAAACATGAAGGAGACTTAAATCCCCTCATCTTTACATGAGCCAACTTGCTTCTCCTATAAAATCCATTTTTCAAAAAAAATCAAACTCAGATATGAGTCTCTTTTATCAAAATATTATACTCACACAAAGGTTAATTCCTATATATGTTTATACTTCCTCTACAATGACCTATCTTTCTTCAATTCTTTGATAGCCACACACATTGATTTATTTTCACTCTCTTATCTACTCTAAATTAGTTTCATTTCCAACAAATTAATTCTCAACAATTCATATCTACTCTTCTCAAACTCACAACAGCTCCAGATCTTAATTCATCTACACATTCATCCTTTCCATAGCACTTGTCTTCAGCTCCTCCTCAATTCTCAAAGTTATCTTTTCTTTATTGGGTATTTAGGCTAAGTCGCCACATACCACTTTTCATGTGTGTTGGAACAATTACCTGCAAACAAAATGCCTTCAAATATAGGTTACTCAACAAACAACCAAGTCATCATAAGCTTGGAACATTGTTAATTTACAAAATCATTATATTTGTAGTGGAAAAGTTAGAAATTTTATGATGAAGAAATATTTTACAAATTTCAATGAGTTATTTGTTATATTCTTATATGAATTGAAGATCAAGTGTTTATCAAATTAATTCCAAGGTACAAGTTATCGAGGGGTTATAATGCCTTGTAATTTATAATAAGGCATTTAGTTTTGGTAATAGAGGATAAAACATATTAATAGTGATGGTTTTGGGTATTCTAATGTGAAACACAATTAGTCTGTGTAATATAGACAAAATTGCATCATGCGTCAATTTGAGGAAATCATGTAAAATACATCAACATAATTGGTTTGGAGTGATCTAGTTAGGGTTCCATTCATGCATTGATTCAATGTGACCTAATGAATACCTTTGTCAACAATAACATAAAATTTAGTGGTAGTGCATCAGTTGAGCATATGTGGCTTGGAAGGGAAGCACAATATTTGGAACTGTGGATAGTAGGAAATTTTAAGGCCCTAATAAGAATTTATTATTAGTGTATTTTTTATATTAGTAGGTCAAATAGAACATTTCTTTGTACCCTTTTATTGTAATTGTACCAATTGTTTCCTATATATATAAGAAGGATACATATTCTTAGGATCATCATATCTCATGGATTGGATTGGAATAATTGTAAAAGGATGTCCCCTCGAAGTTTTTTTTATTCTTATTCTTTTATAATTTTCAAGTAATTTGAATCATAATATTTTGTATAAGGGTATATAATCCTAGGTTTTTTTCTCCTCGAGCACGACACCTTGGCATTGTTTCTAAAACATTTTTTCTAGAAATTTTCAGACAACTAAATTTTGAGAATAATGAGCTAAAATAACCAAATACATGTGGTAAAAAATATTATATTTTTTTCTATAATTTTGGAGATATAACCTATGGAAATTCTCATTTATTACCAATTCTTGAATTAATCTCAAACAAGAGATTTTTATGTTCGTTGTAAATTATTTTTTTGGAAGATTTTGATAGTAAAAATGTGTGGATAGAGACGAGAAAAAACAAAATACATGTGATTGAAATTTCAATTTTTGATTCGCTATATTTTCAAATATATATATTATGGAATTTAGGGTTTGTGACTATTCCTAAAATTAGTCTAAAAAAGGTGATCTTTTTATTTTTTATGTAACTTGTTTCTGTGAGGTTTCTAATAGTGGATTTTTGTGGAGACTAAGGAGAAATATCATATTACATGGGGATTAATTGTAGATCTGGGTTCACCATAATTCCATAGATATAATCTATGGAAGATAGGATTTGTGAATAATGCTAAAATCAGTTTCAAAACAATCATTTTGATTTTTTTGCTATAAAAATATTTAGATAAATTTGTGGACACTAAAGTTTCAAAATCATAATGAGACATAGCAAATGAAATACGAACAAAAAAAAAATTGACTTGCTATAATTTATGAGATATATCTTGTGGAAGTTTAGGTGATTTTAAAATAATTTGTGGGATTAGTAAGCTCATTTTTAGATTTTTGTTTTTGTTTTTGGTTTTGGGCATATAAGACAATACCATATTCCTCTTTTAGTTCTACCTTTTTCTTCTTCCATGTTTTGAGTTCTTCTTATGTTTTCCTAATCTAAGGGGTTGATCTAAGTTTGATGGTTCTACACTTAGTCGCTTTATGCCCATAGTTATGAAATTTATTGCATTCATTATAATAGAGTAAAGTAACCAAAGGAATTATGTCTTTGATATCATTTCTACGTGAAATTACAAATATTTTATCTCTATTTGATTGATAAGATTTATTTACTATTATTTTTTATTTGATTATTTCCAAGGTATACTCTTTAATTTGCAACCATATGTCCAAAATTTATACATGAATAACAATAACCATAAAATATATTTTAGTATATAGGAGCAATTTTCATTTGAGTATATAATTTTATGATTCTTTGATGGCTTCCTCTTTGAGGGAAACATGGTATTTGATGATTTATCTCTTGATCTTTGTGTATGTTTGAATGGTTTTATATTTTACTCCCTTGTTGTTTTTGGTTTTTATTAGTGTCTCTCATTACCTTGTTTTCATGTTATTCTCTTTCTTTCTCTTGTTTGTCATCATTTCCTTGAGTTATATATTTGTAATGTCCTTTTAGTGCTTCAATGAAGGTAGTTGGTTATTTGTCTTCATATTTATTTGTGTTTGTATCTCCTTCATAAACCAAACCAATATTGATGAGAGAAGATATCTGAAAACTAACAATTTCATCTATTATTTAGATCCTTTAATGCACATTAAGTTTAGCATCAAATAAGCCTTGGTTTTCTCTGATTCATTTCTAAGGGAGACTAGCTCTTCCTCTATCTTTTCAACCACATTTTCCTTATATTTCATCTATTGTAACAAAATATCTTCAATCTTCATTCCTTCCACCAATTCTACTTTTATAATAAGAGGTGTTGGATCCTCATATGTGTGCTCTTCTATTCCATACTTAATTAGTAATTATGTTTTCTTCTTGTTAATTTTCCTAGGCCTTTGTATTTCTTTGAAGCCACTAACAAGTTATCCTTTTAGATCCACTACAACTTCTTCATCATCTGATTCATAATCATTTTTCTTTTAATATTGGGTTTGTATAGCCATGAGTATCAATCCATTTGTTCTTTCTTCATCAAATGGTTGTGCATCCTTATCCTATAAGGAGTTGTTGTATTTTTGGGTATAGAATCTCTTCTTCTTGAAGTTCTTCTCCTTCCATTTTTTCCTATATGTGTATTTCTCTTTATGGTTATATTCGGTCTTTTCTTTATTACATGGACACCTAGATGTAATGACCTAATTTTCCACAATTGAAACATTTGAAAGGAAAATTACCCTTTTATTTGTTGGATTCTCTCATAAATCCTAATAAAATTTGCCTCTTCTTCATTAGATCCATATCTTGAGTCTTCTTGATATTATTTGGTCTTATTATCAAATTTGAAGGTTTCCTCCTTTGAAATAGATCTTCCTTTTGAGGTTCTCTATTCATTGGTAATCAGTGTTCCATGCAATTTATCCAACGTTAATGTTTATATTTTGCATCTCTTCTATGGTTGATACTTTGGCATTGAATCTCGCAGGAAGTTATATATGCACCTTTTAAACTAGAAAGGGGTCATCCACAAGTTCATCAAGACCCCTTATGGTGCTGAATATTTCATTCCACGCGAAGGAATAGTTTGGAAATACCCCTCATCCTCCTTCATCTTTAATAATTCAAATTTCATTCTTTAAAATTGAATTTTGGCCTTCTTTACCATGTTATCCTCTTCATAGAAACTCATCAATTTATCCCACATTTTTGTGGCTAGTTGTAATGCATGACTCTAACAAACTCATATTCATGCGAACGACTTAGGATTGCATTCATTGCTTTAGAATTGTAAGAGAAATCAATTTTATCATGTTTTTCAACCAATATACACTAGTACATTTGGGGGAAATTCCAACACTTGGTTCCGACACTTTTGACCAAATGTCGGAAATTTCCCCAAATTTTTTCAATCTCGCCCGAAACTGTCGCTATACCAACATCTATAGAAAAGTGTCGCAATACTGACACTTAGACAAAGTGTCACAATTGTGACGTTTGGAGGAAGATGTCACAATTGTGACACTATGCCCCAAAGTGTCGCTATTGCGACGGCTTCTTCCAAACGTCGCAATTGTGACACAATGTCTAAGTGTCGCAATTGCGACGTTTGGAGGCATCCGTCGCAATAGCGACGCTTTGTTTGCAACACAATGTCTAAGTGTCACAATTGCGAAGTTTGGAGGCATCCGTCGTAATAGAGATGCTTTGGCTACCGTCGGTATAACGACACTTACATGCCTTTGCAAAAATGGTCGGCTTACAGAGCAGCACGAGGAGTAGTTCATGGAGGCACCTTTGCGATTGCGCATAATTTGGAGAGAAAATAGCAATAATGAGAGAGGCTCCTTTAATTACGTCTTTTATTTGTGAAGGTATGGATTGCCTAGCCTGCATTTCTATGCTGTCGAGAAAGACTTGCAATCCTTTGGAAACAAGACTATTGTGAAGATGCCTGGCGAAGAAACGGACATCGGGTTCATGACTGTTGATGAACACATCGTAGTCCGGCGAAGAAGGAACCAAGGAGGGTATTCTCAGTGAATGAGGGATGTTGAAATATTAATTTCAACTACCTGTCCTCTGGCCGCTTTCTAAATCTGTTTGAATGGCTCTATCAAACTGCCGCTTTATAAAACTGATGAACAATCAATTTTGGTTTTGAAATCACAGTCCCTGCACACTTAAAACCAGAGCGCTGTATTGTTTTGGAAACAGAGCAATTTAATAGTAAACGCGGGAGATTTTAATTCAGAAGAACGTGGTCCCATAGACCACAGACAAAATCAACCATCCACGTGGAAGTAGGTGATTCGATCGCGTTATTTTTTGGCCCGTTTGCATTGTGGAATTCTGGACCCGAAACATTATAGGGCGGAATTAATTTGATTTTCGCATCACAGTTTTCCTCCGTACGCAAAGCCAAAAAACGGAACCGGATTTTTATATGGCATATTCTATGAAGTTTTCGCGTCTCAAATTAGGGTGACATCAGCAGGCTATTTTGGAATGCGAATTTGTGATTGAAATCGGGTTTATTTTTTTTGAAGTCCGGACGTATGATATATTTTTATTAATATTTTGTTATAAGTTTTGCTTCACTGCCCGATAGTTATTTAAACCATTGGCTCATATATAACATATGCGCAAATATTTCACTTTGGGCATTTGTAATGTGGGCCCCGAATACTTTAAATAGTTTTGGTTTAATATTTTTTTGTTTTGTTATTATATGTAATAGCATGTGTTTTAAAATAGCCCGAAGGCTAATGTAAAAGGAAAAAGGGCAAATTATGTTATTTTAAAACATATACATTAGACAGTTTAAAAGTTTTGAGGATTTCACCCCCGGTGCAATTGTTTGTTTATAATATTATATGATACATGTGAGATAAAGGTTTATTATTTATCATATATTAGTCATCAGTATTTTTCACCTGTTGGTGATGACTAGTTGTAACAGCCAAGTTTTCTAGCAGCTGATCTAAAAATTTGTCAAATTTTCCAGTTGGAAAACACCCATAAACTTTTTTTTCCCTCTTACCTTTCATTCTAGCTATGATGAGATGAAACCTCATTATCAAATCCTACCTAGCCTCAGCCATACTAGTCTTCCCATCAGCTCTAAAGAAACAATCCATTTTTTTCCAAAACGTCTCCCCTAAGTTAGGAAGTGGCACTTTAGGCATTTCTCCCTCGGCGAACTATCTTAAAGCCAAAGAACCTCCATCTGCTATTAGACCAGTCATAAAATACCTTCCCATTCTACAAATAAAGTTGGTTACAACCATAGGTCGCGCCACTAATACACCCTCAAGTCTCAGCAATACATGGACCATAAGTCAAACTGATTCTAGGTGTTTTTACAGTGCTTTAATGGATCTTTCAAGGAAAGAGGCCTACTAGCATCTTAGAAGACAATATTTGGCTCCACATGAGAAGAAAACTGCTTCTCAATGTGATCTTGAGCCTGGGATGCAGCCACAGAGCAGAGAGTTTTTCATTAAGCTCTTGCGATCACATTCAAAGCCTGAAAGGACAGTGAAAGGAAAAATAGCGCTGTCAAAGGGATGAAGATATGACATGACTGAAAAACCTCCTTCATCTATAAGCAGAGGGTTTGGAGACTAAAAAAACCTCCTTCATCTATAAGCAGAGGGTTTGAAGACTGAAGAACCTCCTTCATTTCACAAGTAGAGGGTTAGGAGCGCCTCCTTCATCTACAAGCAGAGGGAAAATGGAAAAATTTTGATTTTAAGAGTTGCACTCACTGTAAGACAAATTTTTTGATGAACAGTGAGATAGTAACTAACGTTTTCTGAAGTAAAATGATGATTAAAGGTAGAGGAAAAATAGTGGGCTTTAAAAATGATTTGCATAAGTTCACTATTATTTGAGTTACAATGTGAAGCTAACAGGTTCATCATCATTGAAGAAATATTGTGAAAGCAGATAGTCAAAAGAGTCAAAGTGTCTTGGTCCCAAACAGACCTCTGCCATCATGAACAAGGGAAACCACTAAGAGTGATGACTGATTTTCAAAAGGTACTATCCTTCCTATTCATAGAAAACTTTCTTTCAAAATTACTCATCATACTGGACAAGAGGTGATTTGAGCTTATTTTTCCCATAAATGCATTGCAAATAAATACACAAGCTCACAAATATGTAAGAAAGATTATGGCATGAGTTTCAAGATTCTGGAACAACATTCAAAACCAATAATGCAGGCCACTTTCATAAATGAAGGCATTCTCCTTGTGAAAATAGGTCAAAAGTACCTTGCTGATGCAGTTTAAGTAGAGAAGAAGTTTTCAGAAGAAATGCCCTCTTGATGGACAGATGATTGTAAAACTCAGGTGAATACAACTAGGCCTCAATCACAGTTATAGAGAAACATCATTTGGAGGATATGTCTACAGTCCCTATATGGATTCAAAACAAATTTCCCTCTCACAAGAAGATATGATCATAAGGAACATAAGCTGCCCATCAAGTCTTAAAGAGATAGGCCATCTCCTTGCAAATGGAAAAGATGCTTCATCAAATATTGGTGTATTGTTGAGTGGATTTTCCATGTTGAAAATATCACTAAAGGGTTAGCAGTGGCAGAGGTTACTTTTCAAATATGAAAACACAGTGAACCGAGTTTGACCCTTGGAATGATTTTATTATAAGAGGAAAAGAGTCATAGCTATTACAATTTTTCAATTAGTACGCACATACCTTTTTACCAATGCTATTCAAAATGTGGGCCCTTCATAACACGTTCAAAATCATTTTGTTTTCTTTTCAAATGGAAAAAGGCAGTGGTTTAAAGAGAGAATTCTTCCAAACCCTCACAAATTCAATTCAAGGGTAGTTGGCTTCTTTGCGTTCAAAAGGATAGAGGGACCGTTGTAACCCCTTTTAAATCTCTCAAAAACACAAGGCATCGATCCCCTCTTGCTATTCAATAGACCTGAAAACGATTTTTTGGGAAAATTCATCAATTTTTCGGGCTTGAAGACTACGCGGCGCGCCTATAAACTTGCGCGGCGTGTTCAGGTGCAATTTTTACAAACCACTCCATTGCTGCGCGGCGCTGGTCAGGTCCGCCCGACAGTGACCCAACAACCCTTTCTTTGCGCAACGTTCTCCCAATTGAACATGCCGCGCTCATTTTACACAATCCAAACGCCTCCAACAAGCTGTAAAGCCGCTCATTTCCTCAAGCAAGACACCACCATCAATATTCAAGGTATTTATGTGCCTCCATGCTCTTTTCAAATCTGTTTAAGTAGTGGAAAAAGGGATGAAATTCATTGTCTAAATCACAGTGTTGAGTTTTTTTTTAGGGAGAAGTGTTTTACGTTGGAAACTCGAGATTACTGTGTTGTTGTTCCAAGGTTTGCACAGTAAAATTGGTGTGTTTATATTAATGTAAAAATCCCAATAGCTGCCCTCAAAACAAGTTGAAAGGTGGAGCAGTTTTGGAAAGGGAAACTAAGGGTTGTAAAGTGAAAACAATATGCCTGATTTCAAATAGCAGTAAGCATTCCATAAGTGTTTTTGTCATTTCAAATGTATCCTCTATGTGGTAAAAAGGGGAAAAATACCAGTGTTTTCTCATTTACTCCATAAAACAAACTTTAGTGTGTGAAGCTGTAAATCACCATTTTGAGGAGTTGTCAGAATCTATGTGAAGAATAGTGAATATAAGGGCAGTATCCTGATTAGGAGAGGTGTTTTCCTGCTACAAGGTTGTTTTGTTGTCCTCAAAACAACTAGAGCCAGGTGACCTTACACTAACACAGAAATCCATTTGACTATGCGTATCTTTTGTTAACTGTGTACTTGTTTTTAAAAAAATTGTTTGTTGATTGGCATACCAAGAGAAAGGGCAGTGTTTTGGGAGGAAAAGAGACCTAATATCACAGAAGCATCCCACACAAAATTTGAAACCAAATTTACCTTGATCAAACAGTGATTGACAAAGAAGGCAGAGTTTTGTTTGAAAACACATTTCTTGAAAACCTTTTTGAGGTAGTTTGGTTTTGCAGAGAGCATCCATAACAAGATGCCTCCTAGGCAGGATAGTAGGAGTGGATTGCATAAGAGATATGAACCTATTTCTACTGAATAAGTGAATGCACACCCATCAGTCTTGTTCAATTTCCATGAGGTCATGTGTTTAGGTTTCTGTCAAAGGGTGCAAGAGGTGAAGAGTTTCTCTCCTTTAACACATCTTTGCACTTTGAGGTTCTGAGACAAGCATTTCCAGTTGGCAGGCCTTGACTTCAAATTCTCCCCAAGATCCATCTCCAAGGATACTAAAATCTCCTATATTGGTGAGAAATGGTTCAAGCAAATCCATTTAGACTCAGATGATTACAAGCCCTTCCTAAAGCTTGAGCACAGAGAATCATGTCCTTCTATTTTCCCTTTCTCATATATTTTAGCCAGCTACGCCCCTCTCATGAAGATTATCATGAAGTACTTCACTTGTGAGGGAAGATTCTCCCGAATTTATGCATATCACATTCGATTGCTCATGCATTTCACTAGAGTCATATTGCTAAATCTTCCTTTCTTCTTACATAAGAGCATTGAGAAAATGACCTCCACTGTCCAGAAGAAGCCTCCTTCACAGCAAATAGCATGTCTCTTCCATCACTCTCTCATCAAAATCATAATCCTTCATCAGCTTGAAAAGAGGGAGGTCTCTTGGGATTTTTTCATCACTCATCCAGATTTTTCCATTGTCCCTCCGGTCCATACATCCCCTGCACCTCCTACTCATCATCCTTCACCTTCCTCTAGTAGACCCACTCCTAAAAAACTCAAGTTTACCACATAGAAAGCAGAAGAGCCTGAAGAGGGAGAAGAGCATGATAATGATGATGAGGAAGAGGATGAAGGGCATCAGCAAGGGGAGGAGGAAGAAAGTGCTGAACAGCAGCATGACAGTGATGAAGGTGAACAACAGCAGACTCATGATGAAGGTGAATAGCAGCCTTCTGATGACACACAGTAGCATCAAAGTGATGATGAACAACAACAAGGGGATGAGGAAAAACAACACAGTGAGGGTGAGACAGGGCAGCAACGTGAAGATGATGAACAAGGATAGGAAAGTGATGAACAGGGGCAGCCTGATGAGACAGAGAAATAGCATGACAGTGATGAGCAAGGGTAGCCAAAAGATGATACACAACAACCTCCTCAAGAACAACAGCCTCTTCAAGAAGAACATCAAACTCAAAAGGGAGAGAAGCAAGGCGATAAAGGTAAAGGGGCCATGCCCTCTTCTCCTAAAAAGGCCAAGCCCTGGACAACAAAGAAGAGAGTGCCTAGGGTTGTCAATCCAAATGTGACAAGGGCCCTCCAAAGTAAAGGAAAATTGCCAAAGAAGCCCATCATTGATTTGCCTAGGAGGAAGAGCACTAGAATAGCCACCCAAAGCGAAGGGAAGGGTAAGGAAGAAGGCAGTCATGAACAAGAGAGTGCATTCGACATCATCCAAGTCCAAAGCGATGATAGTGATAATGAGGCCTGGATTCCAGAAAACTTCTTGATCCATAGGGAAGGCCAAATTGATGCCTTGAAGGATGATCTTCATAGAGCTAGGAATTTCAATCAATTTTTGCAAATCTAAAATAGGCAAATGAGTGTCCATATGGTTGTTTATGAGACACGGGCGACCAAGTACAAGAAGGAGGCCTCCAAAGCCCAAGCAAGGTTGGAAGAACTCATAGGCGAGTTTGATGAAATTTAAGGCAAAGATCAGCCTAGGCGAAAGAGGCCTAGAACCATGGGGCTTAAAAATGCCCTTGAGAAGCAAAAAGAAGAGGAAAATGCCCTTCTCCAATCTACCCCTCTCACTGCATTGTTTGAACAAGATATAGAGAACAATAAGGAGGCATGGCTTGAGAGAGTCAATGACCACTTGGAAAGTAAATTGGAGAAGGAAAACAGGGATTTAGACCTTCAAAGGAGGATGACGAGGCATTATAAAAAGTTAAATCAGTTTTCCCAGCGCAAGTTGAAGGCTGCTCAAGAAAAGCTCAAGGAGGCTAAAGGGAAGCGCCCAGCACGGAAAGTGAGGAAAGACATATCAGGACTTCAGATTTTGGCCTCTGCTTCACAACATGTTTCTGAGAACCCTTGAGAGTCATGCTCACCAATTTTGGGTGATTTTCGACATAGTTTGGTGTTTTGGCATTTTTGGATTTTTGGTCAAAAACGGAGGAGAATGGTATCATTGGATGCCATAATTTTAGGAGCACACACTCAACGATTTTCAAGACATTTGAAGATCATTTTCTCCCCCGAAATGGCGAAAAATGCCTGCTTTTTCTACACTCTGCCCGGTCTATCAACAAAGCTTATTTTCTGGTTTTTTACACACATACATGTTTTTGGACGACTTCCTAGCATCAGATTGGGAAAATTCTAGTTTCTCTAGAAATTAGACACTTACAGATTTCCAACGAGCTATCATGAGCCTCGTTTCGACATCGGGAAGGATGCCAAAAGTTGCTGGCAATTCAGGGGACCTTTTGCTGATGTAATTTTTGAGTATTTTTGTAAAAATTGAACCTTTAAAAACTGCTTTTTCCTCATGTGCATTTAGCTATTTTTGCACATGAGAAGTTATGAAAAGTAAATTTATTTCCCTCTTTTAGCATTTTTTAGATATTTTATGAGATATTTTGTGCCTTGGGCTTTGCAAAGCCTCAAGGACAAGTTTAGATATTTTGAATAGACCAATGAGAGTGAAAAATGAACTACGAGGTTTTCCTCACTTGAGCCTATATATTCCAAAGGCTTTCATTGTAAACAAGGTTGAACTTGATGATAGAAGCAATATATGGTCATATAATATTTGGAAGAAATACTTGTCTCATGTTTTTGGATAGTCTCTTGGATGTTCTTGGATGATAAAAGAGGATTGTTGTTGGATTCCATGACTTGGTAGAATGGTATAGTGTCTCTCTCTTTGTTTTGGTTTCTATTTTTCATTCATAAATCCATGTTTCTTGCTTTCTATAGAACAGTAGAGAAAAAATTTGAGACATGCCCTTGGAGGCACCTCAAATTTCCTATTTCTTCATAGCTTCCATGTTTTCTTCATCCTTAGTCACATTAAAGAATTCTTGATTGCTCTTTAATAACTTAAGGATATTGTTGCTTATTTCATTCATGGTTTTATGCATGCTAAGTATGATTTACGGTACACCCTGCTTACTCATGGCTAGCCATAGCTCCATCCATGAAATTTCTCTTTGACTGATTAGATTGTCATTTGTTGAACCAAGGAGGTCTTGTTCTGATCTTTCCCTTTGTCTAAAACTATGCATCTTGTTTTCAAAGTACCCAATAACTTGAATTATTGTGTTTACGTATTCCGACATAGTGATTTAAGTTGTTTGTCTGTCTTAAGTGTATTTCCCCAAAGCTGATAGCCATTTCCCAAAGTTAGAGAGTTATATATCTCTATGCATGGCTTGAATGTTTATTTTTATGTATTGATTAGCTTGTAGTTACATTTCTCATGATTAATGGTTTTCCCTACCATGTTTATGTCAGCTATTAAACTAGTTATTCTTGAAATCCTTTGTTGTTCCCAAACTTGATGTTCATTTTATTCCATTTTGCCCAAAGATCCTTTCTATCTCGAATCAAATCGGCCCTTCAACAGCCTTGTATCACCGTCTGATAGCTTTCTTGACCTTTTTGACCCCATAGCCCAGTTGATCTGACATATTTTTACCTATCTCATATCTTTGATCAGTTTCATCCCTCACAACCTAAAAATCCAAAACCAAAAACCTACTTCATACCTAGCCTAAAATCAGAACACAATAAGCAAACACACAGATATCCCTTACACAAATAGAGAGAGCCCTCTCTGAGTCCAGGAAGGCTAGGTCCTTGGGCTCCAAAGATTGGTTTGATGTTACACTCACAGTCACCACACCTACCCAAATCATGGGACCCTAACATCACAGAGAACACTATCAATATTGGACATTTACACTTTTATGAGGTGATGTTATAAGTAAATTCATAAATATCTCTTTTTAATCCTCATTTTACCCCATGAATATGTTTGGAAATGAAATTTCAATAGATTAATTTTCTCCTAACCTATGTATCATCAATATTGTACATTTACATTCTTAATTATGAGGTGATGTTATAGGTAAATCCATGAATATCTCCTTTTAATATTCATTTTACTCCATGAATATGTTTGGAAATGAAATTTCAATAGATTAATTTTCTTGCTATTTACGAAGATATGGTAAGGAATTCTCTCTTGTTCTTCTTAGAAATAATTATATATAATTTTTTTATTTTTTTTAAATAGATTAAAAAAATTATATGAGAAAAATTATTAATTCATCAATATGTGTGTGTGTGTGTGTTGTGAGGAATAATTTCATAGTTCAACTTAATGGTTTATTATATAATCATGTGATCATCACCAATGATATATCTTAAAAAGCAACTGAAAATCCATGTGTACAAAATTGATGCATACTCTAGAGAGTGGTTCTCACATCACTATGTAAATTGTTGTATGCTACTTCAACAAAACTATAAGATAAATTGTAATACACATCATATATGCACCATAAAAATTGGTGTAGGGTAAAACCCACCTGCCACACCTTTGTACTCGATCCAATTTTCTCTGTCAACTCTTCTAGCTGTGGGAGTTTCCTCCAAGGATCATAATACCCCCAAGGCCTGTTATCACCCTAGTAATTCTCAGGTTGTGGGATGGGGATTTTTGTAGTTAAGAACACCAGGGGTAACCAAGAACCGCTTTGGGAATTCAGGATCTAGCCTTCTTGAAATCTAGAGAGGGATCTCTCCGTATGATTTAGATTTTTTTTAGTAACAGATATTAGGCAAGTGTATTTGGGTTTGATTTTAAAATATTGGTGGGAATAAAGAGATTTCAAGGTAAACCAGAAGGATCTACTAGAATATTGGGCAATGGAGTCAACTCTCTAGGCAAGCAGAACTAAGAAATAAGGCTCAGAGATGCAAATGTGCTAAGGGAAAGATAGGTGACCTTCTAGGGCTATGAATAGGCTTGATTTGATGGAGTGGATGGAATCTGAGCAAAAGGGCACTTAAGAATCCTTAAGCTACAAATAAGAAGATTGAAGAAGGGGATCTAACTAGGACCTAGAGAAATTAAGAATTCTATGGTCCGGTTATCAAGTAGAAAACATTAAAATACCAACAAGTTTCGAAACAGGGAGCTTATTATCACTATTCCTGTTTAATTTTTCCTTAGTTGATCATTATAGACTAGAAAAACATAATATGAATGAATGTAAACTTTAAATAAATACACTGAAAACAAGGAAAGAAACAAGACTTATCTTGTCACCACAAGAATCCTTAGCTATGATGTCATTGATCTCTTTCCAGTCTGCTGTTTTCACTAATTGACTCACCAACTTCAATATAACTAGCAAATAAGACTATAGTTGTCTTGAGAAATTGTATTCACACTGAATACTTCGAATTGTGAAGTATTTATAAAAAAAATTGTTTACAAAATATCTCAGGAATTGAGATAATGTTTTAATAAAAAATAGGAAAGAAAACTTAAAAAGAGGGACAGCTGCAAAACAGTTTGCAAGTTGTTACCTTTTTACAAGCAAAAATAGAACTAATTATTCTAATTTGAATTGATTGTTGTTGTGCACTTTAACCCTGTATTTTTACCATTTTAGGTAATAGTAAAAAAAGAATTTCCAAGTGAATTTCTTGTTTTTTATCCATTAAATTCACAACAGATCTGCGAATTCTTGCCACTTTTCTGTAGAGGGGATCTTCAAAGTCTTCAGTTTTCTATAACTTTCATCTGCCTCTGTATACTTGGCAAATTTAGGCTTGATAGTGAACATATGCTTGATCTCATTATCTAAAAAGAACAGATTTTCAAAATACTAAAGAAGTATTTTGCCTGTTGGTGATCCTTGAGGTAGTGGTTGTCTGGCTTGCTCTTTTGCATGATTTTTGATTTTTAGATCATAATATTTCTGAGGCATTAACTTTTCATTCAATGCGTGAATATCAGGCAAACCTACTTCTGATAATGTTTTGTATTTGGCTAAAAATCTTGAGATGGATACATTCATGTCTTTACACCGGTCCTCTAGATTACTCATTATGTTTTTTTTGTTCAGGACCTTTTTGATTTGAAGAATGGTTTCTGTTCTATCAAAAATTTTCAATTCTTCCAAATCTTCATTGTTTTTACTGTTTAAAAAATCTATGAGTCGGATTGCTTGGGCTGGTTTATTGTCAATTTCCCTCTTAGTCTTGTCAATCTCTGCACTAGCAACTTGAAGTAACTCCCTCTGTTCATAAATTATCCGAATTGAAAACCATTGATAATGAATTCCTTCAATCATTTTTGTCCATAAATGATTTTTTATATAGGCCACTTGATCTGTAAGATTTAATTGTGCTTGAAAAATATTTACTTGTTCTTGTAGTCGATCGGCCCTTTACTCATGTCCTTTAGAAGTAATCAAGGCATCATTTTTGGAATTTTCTAAATTTTTAATAATGCCTTTCAAACTAAGAATCTCTTTATCTTGGTCTTGTAGTGTGCTCCTCTATGAGGATGAAGAAGAAGAGGCAGAGATTTCCTGAGAACTAATTGGCACTGTAGTTGCCAGTACTCCTTTCAGTGCCAAGTGTTATGCCAAAGTAGATGGTATAGTAGTGTTTACAGTGGGGATCACTGTAGCAATGACCATTGGTTGTGCTTTTCTTAGTTCTTCATTCTCTTTCATTAGAGCTTCTGTTTGACTTTCCATTATTTTTATCTAATCTATCATTTGATGTACAAGCTGCGTTAACTCATCATTCTCTTTTTTTACTGTAGAAATTCTTTTGCTTGAGAGTTTTCACTCTGAGGCAACTTCAACTATTTTCTAAGAGCAGCTATATCCTCATTTTTCTGTTTAATTAAGACTTTTTCCCCTTCAATGTTGGCTGGGTCACCCCCTGCTTAAATCATTATATCTTCTAGTTATTTTATTCTTAAATTATTAGCATATAGTGAGGCTTTGTCCAACTTCATTTGATTTTGGAGGTTGAGCACTGTTTTCTCAAGCCTAATTGATTTCATAGTTTTACTGACAATTTTGGAATATAGCATTTCAATATTTCTCCTATGAAATTCAATTTCATATAATTCATGAATGGCATCTGCATCCACTTCAAAATCTATTTTGGAATAATCTGCCACTGATTTTGGCTTAGCCACTATAGGCTTCAAGAATGACATTACCAATTTATTGGATGAATAATCAAATTCTGAAAGAAGCTTGTCTTTGTTTCCAGGCTTTTCCTTAAGAAATCTAGAATAAGCTTGATTCTTGATCTCTTCATTCTTCTCTTTAATTTGTCTGAATCTGATCTGAATCTCTGACTCTGTATTGTCAGTTTCCTAAGAAGAAGGAGGCAAATCGATAGTAGCCTGGTTTTCCTTCATGACTGTATCTTTTTGTTGTGTTCCAATTTTTACATTTTGAAGCTCTTTTAATGTTTCAGTGACTATTCTTGTTGCTTCATCATCTATATCAATATTTACAGCCTTATCCTTTTCTTCTTCTGTTGACTTACTTCTTTTACTATAAGGAATTCTGAATTTTATGTCCTCAATAGTCTCAACTATGAAACTATCTCCTTCTCTGTCTCTTTTATATACATTATCAGTATCTTTGCTTGTAGAAGCCACCTGTGTCTGTTCAATCTGTTTTCCTTTGCCACTGTCTACCTATATTACCTGTACTGCCTGTGAATCATCATCAGATAGGGTGTCTGGCTCCCATTAAATTCTATTTACATATCTTTCAATATGGGGCTTAGGATCATGCAAGTAAATAGGCAACTTACATTTTACCCTTATTTCACTCAAAATACCTTGTGGGTCATAATTCCATGTAAACTACATGGGAACTTATACTCTTTAAGTTTGACATTTATCTCATTGGAAGCTTCTCTGTTATTCACAATGAATGGCCCAATTTGATTTTTCAGCTTAAACTGGGTCTTTTTCTTGGAAGCTATGAAGTTGATTTCATCTACATTCAATAGTTGTCTCAGATATTCTAAAGCAAATATTCTTGTAGTAACAAATCTGGGTAACTTATATGGGGCCAGGGATGAGCCATACACTCTGATTTCTGTATGATTTTTATATAAATACCAATCTGCAATTTTGTAGCTCTCTGATAACTGCAAAATTCTTCTTGTTTCATCATTGATCCTAGGGATATCCTCTTTTTCCAAGAGATACATAGAAGGGGCTATAAATGAGTCATTGAAATCTGTAAAAATATACTCTCTATTCCATTTCCTTAGAATAGATGACCAAACTACTACTGATAGAACTTTTCTGTCTGCATCCACTTTCTGACATTCAATTGGAAACTTATCTGTTTGATAATATAGGAAGAGGTGGAGTAGATAAGAGGAGTATCTGAAAACTTCTTCTTCTGATAATCTGGATAAATGATAATGCATACTTTTAGCAATAAATCTAGCAAAATTGAACTGAATGGATGGTGATTGAATAGGGCTTAGAGTTGATAGAAAACCTAGGATAGCCACATCAGTGAATTCGTCACTGGTGTATCCTAGTATGAAGGAGAGCATTGAGACAATCTGTCTAGTTTCATCTGGGAAATAAACGGTGTCGAAAGGAGGATTTAACTTAGGAATATCAACTTGATTTGGACAAAAATTCTGGTATATTTTGAATCTAGTATTGAAATCCAAGTCAAGATCTGGTTGGGTTAAATCTTCTATTGATAGGGAAGCATAATTGGGGTCATGATTCATTTGCAACATGGAATTTATCGACTCTTCAGTGATGTAAAAAATGATATATTTTTCTTTGTTTACAATACATCTTTGTTCTGGCATATAATAGGCTTGGCATAATCTGATAAAGTCAGGAACAGAATGAGTGAGAGGGACAATATATCTAGGCAGATTGGATTCCCAAATTGGAATATCTTTGTCACCCTTTTCCACTGATTTGCCATAGCACCAATTATAGACATCAAGCAGGTTAAATTATACATTAGGGTCTAGTATTCTATAGTCCAGATCAACTAAAGGGTTGTTCTCTGGAGAAATGACTGGAGGCTGGAATAGTCTGACCACCTCTGTAGAATCAGTCGTGAGTGCAGGAGTTGGTTTGTCGATTTTGAAGGACATAGGCCGAGGAATCTTTGAAGAAGACTTCTTTTGAGATTTTGGGCCCCCATTCTTGAGGGTTACCTATTTCTTGGTCATTTTTAATATGAACGAAGCAAGCTTAAATGGTTTGCTAAGTTCCTTTACGAGAAACAGGGGTTTCTTGGCGAATTTCTACTGAAAATGGGGTTTCTAAGCAGGGTTTTTAGGAAATGAAAGGAATTTAAATCTCAGAACGTGTATTTAAAATCGATTTCAACAGAAAAACGGACCAGGGTATGGAAAAAACTGCGAGAAAGGGAAATTAGGGATTCCAGGGAAATTTTGACAGAGTTTCCCCTGAAAAATGGACACTTTTTTGCAGTAACTTTGGTAATTATTTGAAATCGACAGGAATTTTGAAATCTCAGAGGGCAAGTTTGAAGAAAAGTACCTGGAGAACCAACGGAATTCGATTGAAGACGTTGTAGATGTGCTCAGTCTTCAATTTTTTGAAAATGGCTTCGCAGAGGACAATGTAGTACTTTGTAATGGAAATTCAGGGCAATGGGCATCGAAAAATGGTACTGGTAGGTTGAAAATGGCTTTGCAAATTTTCTCGGGGTTCAAACGACGTGATTTTGAGGAAAAATGGTTATGCAATGTTTTTACAGGTTTAAAGCGAAAAGGTGAAAATTTGAATGAAAAATATAATTTTAATGTATTAAACGATGGTATAACCATAGTTAAATGACATTAAACTCGGGTTAAATGGGTGAGATTTAGGGAATACCGCTAGTGGTATTCGCGCAGGTAAATGGTGGTAAGCAGAAACTAGCTTTTCGAACGTTATACAATGTGGTGGCAACACGTAAGAACAGGGTGGTTTGGAAAAACCACCCATTTCGCGCGACTTTTCCAAAACATCAAACGATTACTTTATGAGCGCGAAAATGTATTACTGCCATTGGATCTAGATTCAACGAGCGAACGGCCATGATCAAAAGGAAAGGTGCGGGGAAAAGTTAAGTTATCGGGTTCACTTTGGGCCATTGATCTTGGGAGATGAAAGATAGATCGGACGGGCAGGGAAAGGGTCATATTTATTGAAGTTTAGTTTAGATGAAACTTCGGGTGATTTTTGATTTAAAACATATATAACATATGTTTTAAACTTTTTCTTCATATATTTTATTTATATGGTAAATCAAATCAAGAAAACTTAATTACCATAGGGGCGGGATTAAATATACGGATAAACTTTTAGCCAAAGGGGTTATAATGGGGGGTTTTATTTAAGCATGTGGGAATAAAATACTTTGGCTTAAGTTATAATAAGTGGGTTTTTGGGATTTATTTATAAAAGGAGTTATATAATAGGAAAAGGTCAATTGTAGGGAGTTAATACATAAGTTAGAGTTAATATGACAAGGGGACAATGTATATTCAAAAAGACTTAAATATAACTAAGAAAGTGAAGATTAAAAAGCAAATTTGCATTATAATAATTTCATCACTTAGACTTAGGATAAAATGTGATTTTGAGGGCTTTATGCTTTGAAATGATGTAGGAAGTTAATCAAATGAGGATTAGAGTATCTTTAAGTAAAAATGAAGTTTTACTTAGGATTTTTCAGGGGAAATGAGTGCATGAATGGTAAATGATGTGATTTAGGGATTAATATAGACATTTCACACTTTCAACTGATCAGTCATAGAGCCTTGGGTCCGGTCCCAACAAAAGTCAAGGAAATGCCTTGAGCCTTTCTGACTAATAGTCTAGAATGTTTCATGACTATGGGAAGGGGAAGTTAGTTATTTTGCAGCCCATGATGAATGATATTTACATTGAGACTTTTCACCTTCTTATACCTACCCATCTTACCATGCTAACATTTTTTTCTTCCCTTGTAGTAGGTGCGTTTAAGCTAGCAACCTTCACAACATTTATTCTTTCTGAAAGTAAGTAAAACTATCTAATTCTACACTTATTTCATCCATGAATCCAGATTAAACTGTTGGATTCACTTTATTTCTCTACCTAACTACTGAATTGTTAGGATTAAACTATCTAACAACTCATTATTCTCTATCTATAACAAAGGAAATTGAAACAATGACAAGTTAAGATTGAATTGTTTAACTCATCATGGACTAATGGCATTTATTGACACTCTACCATAGTCAAAAAGTAAAAAGTAGTGGCATTTGTACTTGCTCAATTTCATGTTTTATTCATTTTTTCTTTGGGGTATATTATTTTTTCTAAATCATTTGATTGTTCTTCTAGGACTTTTTTACCCTCTTTTTTTTTTTTTTTTTTTTACAAAATATGTGAATACAACTTGCAGAAGGCAAAGTATGTACAAATTTACAAAATTACCAATAGTCAAGTCAAAATTATGACTCCTATATTATAGGTTGCTAACAAGGCCTATGCCATGCCTTCTCGCATGCGGAACTTCTTCACTTGATGGTTATAAACCATACTATAAGTCCCCACGTTCTATGGTCTAATCCCCATCATACCTATCAACATTCAACTACTCTTTACACACCCTGAATATAATGAATAGCCTACTCTCATTAATATATACCCCAATAAATACAAGCCACTTAGGAATTAAACCCCAAAACCTTGGGCTGACTCATTTTACATATTCGAATTGATATTCGAATGTATCAACTGTTCGACCCTCTCATATTTCAACCATGATGTTTAATGTATGTCGACCTTGTCAATTCGAACTCCATCACTTGGTTTCAACCAAATGCACGACCATTCACATAATTATACAGTCCTCCTTATTATAATCTCTACCAATCGTCAAAGATCATAACAAATCTCGACTTTGGTCTATAACTCAATGATCATACATAAACCATTATTGGCTCCACAGTAATTTACCTCTCAATCTGACGGTCGATGGAGCATCGCGCCGGTTTGGAGGATCCAATGGACACAACGAAATCTCGCGTAACGAACACGCTCAAGGGTTAATCTGTGATGAGAACAATTTTATAATTCCTCCCTCGGCCACGTGTCTCATGGAGACATATGTCGCGTCCTTTTCACCAATTCTGCTTACCACCTCCAAACTTGCGCGATATCACCGATTTTCCAAACTGTGGTTTTACTGTGCACTTCGGTCATAGTTCCGCCTCTTATCTTCCAAGTTCCATCGAGCTTTCTTTTATTGGACTCCGCCTTCGATCCTTTGACTCGCATCTTCCTGTACTAGTTTTTTTTTCTTCAATTAAGGACTCGCACTCCATGAGGTTCCTTCACATGCCGGTTCTATGTACGTGGTAGCATCGATCGAACCTTGAATCGAAGGCTCGAGCACAATTCTCTATTACACTATGGGGAGATCCATAATTTGGACTTTTTGACCCTCTCTACCATGGAATTTCCCACTGTATTACATGATTCTCGACCACAACATTGCCATACCACTGTCCAATGCCACACCGTCCACTGTCATGGCGCTTAACACGGGTTATCACACAACTTTATTCGTCCGACAATTCTTACACCGAGTTAAACTAATATCCAATGGGTTCGGGAAAGGATAGAACCTCTCGCACAGAGGCTAGTAATTCAGGAAAGGACTCGGTTCCTCTTTCAACATACAGGACCCCATTAAACCACAATTATCGAGTATGTATTCCAGACTACTATACAGTTGATTATCGGGACACAGAAACCATTCACACCATAATTAACTCGACAAATGCACAATACCATTGAAATAATTCTACATTTATGCAGTGAAGTACTTACAGCTTTGGCTCGACCAGATCTTCGAATTACTTGGCCCTTCTCCTCTACTTTGTCTCTAGGACAGTCCTATGCAGCCTATGCGGTTCTCTATGCAGGTCTGCCTTATTATGCCTATAAGGCTTATTTTTATACAAACCCTGAATCGACTCAACTCCTCTAATGCTCAAAAATCTTCATATCTCTAACTCTGAGACTAACCCTCTGATAGACAGAGACGAACTCCTAAAATTAGCTTAACTTCTGAAACTGACTATCTCTTCAGGTGCCCATTAATCATTCAGGCAGTTACATTTTCTTCTCTAATTAACTAAAAATAACTCCACTATGAATAAATACATGGGGAAATAAAACATGATACCCCCCTTTACATTTATTTATGGACAGAGGTTGTTTTGAGCCTAATGCCCCTGCATCAACAATTTCCATACAACTAATTTGTTTTAGGATACATGTGGCATTCTAGGGGTAAATTCAATATGATGTGTATATCAATCTATTAGGTGTTGGTAAGTTGTGAGTATCTAAGAAATGATAAGGAATATTCATACATCATGATATTGTAATGTGATTATAAATTGTGTCTATAATTTCCATAAAATGTATAAATGATTTGTTTAAAAAAAATCAACACAATCAACCCTAAACAATGCTCATGATGTGGAATGTCATTGGCGAAACCAAAATGATGGTCACATGTCCCATTTCTATGGTAATGGTGATCATATATATTTTTTAGCGATACTTGATGAGTAATTAAATAAATCTCAGAGTGTGACTCATTGTGCCATATTTTTTTAAAGCATGATTTATTTTCCTAGTTTTTACTAATTTGTTAACATATTTTATTCATTTGGAAAGTTAATTAATGATGCTTTAAGTAATTAGGACCTAATGAGAGATCATCTTCACATCTTCACTGAAATGTATTTGGTAATTGTAGTCACTATATGAACCGCACATGCATGCTACTTAAGAAAAATTGAAATATAAACTATAATACACATCTTATATCTGCCATAACAATTGTCATACAACTTATTTACTTCTAGATACATATGAAATACTTCAGGTAAATGCCATATTATGTGTATACTAATATAGTAGGTGTTGGTAAGTTATGAGGATCTAAGAAATGATAGGGTATCCACACGTTAGTGCCCTGGTGAATTTTTTGCATAATTTTCTATTTGTTGTAATTTTGTTGCCTGGATTTGTTATAGATTTCAAATAATACAATTATCTACCAATTTTTCTTTATAAAGAAGAAGTAAAATAAGTAGTCACCTAAAAGTGAGCCATGTGAAAATATTGGTAACATGAGTAACCTGGTAAGCTGTAAATGAAAAGTGAATAACCTCCACTCACCAACAGGTGGCAGGCAAGGTTGGAATTTGGATTTCTCTTTACCCGTCACACAAATTTTTTTCACGTTTTGGTCATTATTTTTCTAGTCAATAAACGTTACGTTTAAAATTTTGCACTTCATTAATGATGTTCTCATAATAAATTAACCCTTCACCAATAAAAGTTTGATTAAAAAAGTTGAACGCTCTTCCATTTTCTTTGGATTTTGGAGTGTGATATATCTATGTCATGGACTTTTAATACCTAAAGTTTCAAGAGAAATAATTGATTCTTGTCAAACTAATATTTCCTCAATATATGTTATGATCTACTAAAAAATACTTCAAAAATAAAGTAACCTTCCAATATAAAGAAAAAAACATGAACGAGCTTTCCCTAAATTGCAATAAATTTATGTTTATTATTAATATTGCATAATCTGTCTTATAAAAATTGCATAATCAGACTAAGAACAGATCCTCAGTGCATTTTTTATTGTTGTTTTGATTAAAATAATGAGCCAAAGAACGCTAAGGCACTCAGAGAAATAAATCTATGTATTATTTCTCACAAAATCATGTTGAGTAGTGGAGACTAAGCGCTAGATTTTTTTTTTGTCCTCAATCTCTCTATTAATTATGTCTATGTAGTTATAAGAATAACAAGCCAAAGAAATCTCAGGCTTCCAAAGAAATTAGTCTCTATGTGCAGAAATTAATGATTATTGTTGATTAAATGTTATACCATTTTAAATTGCTGAGCGAAATTAATCAGGCCATGATGTACCATTTGTCAGTATCCACTTTCTCATGTATGAAAGTTGATGTACCATTGAAATTTTAATAACTATAATAACTATATATATATATTTTTAAAATTTAATGATTAATAATAATTAAATTAAAATTCTTAAAAGACAAAATAAAAGCCTAATAATCACGAACTATTATGATAATTTAAAAATATAGAACTCAGGCTGAACAGAGTTACAAAGATACCAAGAAAATAAGAGTGCATGTGCATGATAACCTCTTTCTTGACAACCTATGAATGCAATTCTCAATGAAGACTCAAGACTCAACTGGATTGGATTGTGTATCAAAACAGTAGGAATGAATCAAAGTTCAATGAATGAATAACTTGATCGAGAAAATTTATAGGGAAAGGTAACTTGACTATAAATCTACTAAACCTCACTTCCATGATTAAAAAAACACCCCCACCTTCTCAGTGGTCCCATCATGGTCCACCTATTAAAAAACAAACAACAAATATTATTTTTTATATATTTTTGCATGGCCATTGGACAATGATTTACTATGGTTTTCTCATTAAATTCCAATGATTATTATCTTGCAACATTGAGAATTAGTTTAGGTCTCAAGGTATGAATAAGATTTTACCCATAATTATATATTACTCTCCATTGATGATTGCATATTTTTTAAGCCTACTTTTTCACGTGAGTTTCAGTTGATGCTAGATCTTTGCCTTCTATTTCTTTAGTGAAGCTAAGAGTTAACTTTGATCTTACATTAATAACTATACTTGCAAGAATATCCATGCTTTTATACTTCCCCACTGTGGTCAATGTTGATGTATGGCCTTGGCCCATTGATCTTACAATTAACTCACTATTCATATTCAATTTTCTCCAGTTCAGCCCAATAAAATAAGGAAAACAAAAAATGAAGCCTTGATTTTTCTTTCCAGTGCTCCTACATAATACAAATACTCTTAAAAACCAATTAATATATAAATTTTCATCATTCATGCTAAAATCAGTTTGAATTTTTTTAATGAATCTACTTACAATTAATAGATTACATTTCTCACAGAATAAGAGATAATTTAGAACTATGATTTCACAATAATAAATTACCCTAGCAGTTCAAACTTTGAACATATCTTATGAAATTAAAATATGGCAGTTTAATGAGCCAATCTAGTTTCCTCGGAGCCAATCTTGAGTTATGCCTAAGTCTGAATGCCTTGAGAGTGCGAGTGTAAGGAACTAGACGCCTAAAGCTTTTATTTTGTGCTTGTGTAATTCACTGTTTGACCATCAAGCCAAGCCACTAGCTATATTAACACTACTTCATGTTTGGGTAGATTGGCATTCTAATTTTTTAGTGCTATAGCCGTACTTTTTCACTACTTCACTAATCACAACCTTGGAAGTTTGCAGGGCAATGGGCTTTATTCTTTCTTTGGTGTTTTATGTAAAATAAAGGATTTGTGAACTTTCTGTAATAGGAAGGGGGAAAATAAATTGATTCTAATTTTAAAATATCAATAATGATAAGTGGTAATTTCTTTATTAAATTTTTAATTTTGAGTGAGCCAAAAAAGTAACTTTCCTTACTTTTTGAGTACAGCCTTGCAATTGCGAAGAGGACTAGTGTTGCAAAATTATTGGTAAGTGGAAATTAAAGGGCGTAAGAACGTTTTTGAAAAAAATTCAAACGTCAAAATTAAGTCTTCTATCCTTCCTAGCACCTCATGGAAAACGAGAATCCGCAAATTCTAGTCGTAAAATATGTGCAAAATGCCTTATGATGGGCAAAATAGAGGACTAGTCCTATGCTGCTACATGAGTTAGGGTTTCATGTGGCAACAGGGAACCTTGTATAGTTTTTCAAGGATAGGAAAGGAGAATATTGTCAGTTAATCATCACATGAAACTTCATCACCATTTGAAAATTGTGTCCTAATTTGGAACAATAAGACTACCCAACTATTTCATTATTTAATCTTATGGAAGATTGCACAAGAAATAATAGTGGTATGAGGCATCTCAAACATCATTCCCCATCCAGAAGGAAAGTGATCACCTAAACTAGGTGGGGCCCACACAGGTGATTTTTGTCGCAAAGTCTATTTTTAGACTATGTCTATTTTTAGACATGTCGATCATATTCTATGAGTTGCAGGATGCTATTTGTGGATGGTTGGTCAAGTTGGAAAAATATACGAACTTCTATTTTTAGACATATTGGGCGGAGTCTATTTTTAGATTGCCAGTCTAAAAATAGATATGTCGAATATTATTAGCTCTTAATAATATTTGGACTCTAAACATTATCTTATTCTCTTGGAGCACTTCAGTTAAGTGCACAGATGTGGCACAACAACTGATAGAAGGAATTACGCTATTCTTGAGGGTTTACTGGAGCTATTGCATGGAGACTTCAGTTAGAACTCATGTGACAGAGTTTGGTGGAGTTATTGAAGTAGTTGGTGGAGTTGTATTCAGTTTAACTCAGTTAGACACAATTGAGCTATTTGTATCTAGTCTAACTGATTGATACACTAGTGAGAGTGGTGTGAATTAATTAGTTAATTAATCCACCAAATAATAACTCATTAATCAGATAAAGAATACATCAATTAACTACAGTGCATGGTAGTTTCAGTGGAGACCAGTGGAGAGATAAGTGAAAGGGCAAGATAGACTATCTGTTGTGACTATTAGTGATGCATGAATTGCATCTACATATACATTGGAGTTTCCAATGATAATCACACATTCAATGAGAGTTGGATTACATTGAATTGGTCTTTGTAATCAGCTTGGATTGCGCAGTGGAGGTAGGCTAGTAGGTGGCAAATATCGATGCATGGATTTGCAAGATTGGGCCTGATTAGTGTATGAAGATTGTACTGTACTGAGAGCTTGTGATAAGATTTTTATGCTTTGTATGAGATTGTCATATGATCTCCATGTTACATAATAGATAGTTGGGGTTTTCAGCTTCAGGCTTTCCCGTTAAACAACTGTGTTATGTGTGTTTTTATTGCTTCATGTGTTTTGCAATTGTTGATTAAATTTTCGCAAGAATTATAGTGGAAGGATTCTGTATTTTGCAAGAAGATAAATATTGTGAGATCAGGAGAGTCCGGATATATACATGTTTAATGTATATAATTTCTACAAATTTTGATTGTGTAATACAAAAAAATATCCTAGATAACTTAAATAATGTAAGCACTTTTGCAAAAATTTAGTGGAGAGAACCTTCAATTACATTTATTTTGAAGTTCCACTCGCATTTTAAGCCATTTTAATTAGTCTTTCATGGCTATTCTAGTAAAAATTTCAACCTCTTGTAGAAATTTGTTTGTCACTTGTATTAGAAATGCAAAAATCAAATGTAAATAAAAATGATTTGAAATGCAAAAATCAAATGTGCGCTACATAAAAATATTTTTTTAAAAAACTACATTAACGTCTAATATCATGTGCACATTCACCCTCAGCTCTTGCAGAACAACATTCACCCTCAGCATTCGCCCTCAGCTCTTGCAAAACAACATTTTCCCTCAGCTCTTGCAAAATGGTAAGTTCTTACTGCAGGCCCTTCCTCCTATAGTAGGGTTGACCCTATTTTGGAGCCTCTGAGAATACAAAGGTTGTGATTGATTATGGGGCACTGCCTATATTTGTGGAACTTCTTACCTCTGGGAATGATAATGTTCGAGAACAGGTAGCACGTTTATTTTAGAGGCATAAAATTATTCTTCCCAACTATCTTTATATGTTTGTAATTTTGGAATTTGATTTAAAAAACTAGAACCCAACTTTGAGTTCAACTGGTGTTCATGTAAGGCTATTTGGGCTTTGGGAAATATTTCTGGAGACTCTGCAACATTTATGGATCTTGCCCTCAGTCATGGAGCTCTGAGACAGGTTCTTGCTAAGTTGAATGATACTACCAAAATTTTAATGATAAGAAATGCTACATGGGCTCTGTCAAATTTTTGCCATGGTAAACCCCAACCACTATTCGAACAGGTAAGCAGAATACATTTTCTGCCTCTTCTTCTTAGTTCACAGATACTGTGGATTTCTTTTATAGATCTTGGTGCTTGGTATATTTGGACGTAATATGGACCTAGGTGCTTTTTCATTACAATGACTCTGTCATCAGGTTTTAGAAAATGCTCAGAAATTTGGGTTTCATAAGGGGATTACCCTTGCTTGCAATTATCGATTATCAATCACATTCAAAAAAAGTCTTTCGTAGCATTGTTTGTGTTTTGTAGGTGGTGCTGCTGTAGGTAATGCACAATATCCTAATCCAAATTGTTCATCCTTTTCAACATTTCAGTCATACGAAGGAAAAACTGACACAAACAATCTAGGGCTAAATAAACAAACAAACCTCCTATTGTAATATGCCCACATCTACCTTCACATATATGGAATGACTACACCTCTTTTGTGAATAGGTACTGGATTTGAAGGTACTGTTTTCCATTAGGATCGTGGAATTCAACATCCAAAATAGTATCAAATTCCACTGCAATAGTATTCCCCAGCGAGGGCAACAGTTCATTGAGACCTATTGGACTCATCACCCCCCAAATAGCCTCCAAGGCTACCCAGAGTGTGATCATCTGGAGCAATAAAAAATTCTAATCCATCCCTAATTGAAACAAGAACAGGACCCACATTGGTTACAGAAAATGAGAAACACGTTTTGAAAGAAGAAGAAACTTTTGTATTAGGGTCCAGAAATCTAACTGGTCTATTGTACAATTCCCTACCTGAACTTCAAATTAGTACTCCCAACTCTGTGCTAAGGCTCACTGTGCCATTCTTCAGATGAGCATCTTAACCTGAAGTTTGATTCCAAAAAACCCAAGTCCCCTATTCTATTCCCAAGACCTCTGTTACAACGAGTAGAGTTCTGAGCGAAATACTTCATAATAGGAAGCAAAAGAAACATCGCAAAATTGCTCCGCTTTATACTGATAATTTTCTGTGTGAAATTCAACTGTGGACAGTAAAAACATAATATCAAACACAACCAATCCACAATGGAATTTGAACATGAGGATTTATAACCACAGAAAACCCTCTCCGGGTTAAAAGAATTCCAGAATGGCTTTAAGATTCTAGTAATGAGCGCTTACAACACCTTAGAAATTACTGTCACAATGAAATCTGCTGGAAGCAAAGCCCTTGTACAGTTTCTACATTTCCACAGTGGAAGCAAGAATCTTGCTATTTCTCATGATCTGGTTTTGTGGTCAAATATTTTGCTATGGTTGTCTTGTTCTGCTAAACGTGGATCTGTCTTAGCTTTGGCTCTAGTTCTCATTTAGGATCGTGGCTATCTGATCTTGCTGTGGCTTTGACTATACAAAATTTTTCAATAGGAAAATGTTGACTCTAATATATATAGGAGCTTCAATGGGCAGCTTTGTTTTGTCTCTGATTCAAGGTAGAACTATGTTGGCCTTGGTTTTTTAATCCTTGGAACTTAGTTCTCTCATATTTTCCATCCTATCCCCAGTTTTCTACTGAGAAAGACATAACTTCACGATATCAAAATTGACTATTTTTGGCCATTTATCTTCAGTAATGGTACAAATTTAATTTGGTGCATTTGTACAGTATCTGAAGAGCACTCTCAAGTTGTTATTCAGTATTTTAGCATAACCACTACGTTTAACTACCATGCTCTAATATTTATATCAACCATAAGCATTCTTAAGTCAGTTCCATGTTTGTGAGTCAGAAGGAATGCTTCTGACAGCTTCTTATCATAGTGGTATAATTCTGTTCGCAATTTATCTTTTATAAACCTCCAATTTTCCAAACGTAGTAGAGACTACAGTTTGCATCTCAAATTTTGGACAAATCTGTTCAATATTCTACAGAAAATGCATTAAGAATAAAAAAATCCCACATTTTATTAAAAATATAAACAATTTGTAAAAAGCCCACAATTTGTAAAAAGCCCACAATTTTGCAAAAAGCCCACATTTTGTAAAAAGATCACAATTTGTAAAATGCCCACTTTTACTTATTTTTGCTTATATATTGAGCTCCCATTGAGTTCAACAAGTCTTGGGTTTTCTACACCATTGAGAGAGATTTATTATTTTCTTTATAGGATAATTTTCATCAATGGAATAAAACATTGGAGGTGAAAAAAAAATTCAAAAGGGTGAAAGGGGTGATGGTAGAGTTTATTGCCCTTGTAAAAAATGTTGTATGAGAAATAATGTTAGAGTTTTAATAGCAACAACAACAATGCATTGTAGGAAATATGGGCACATTGATGGTGGATCGAATGAATATCGTCCCGTGGTAATTAATTATCTATCTTCATTTTGATTATATCGTAAAATTTTATATTATTTTAATATTTTTTATATGCGCACTAATGTTTAATTATTAATGTTTGTAATTTTCATAAAGGCACAGTTTCCCCCCAACTTTTTGTAGATGATCAACCAGCTTCCACAGCTAAATAGTAGTATATTAGATGATGTTGCACCAGTACAAGAGAATATTGCAACAAATATTAGTATTGGAAATGATGTTGTACAAGGTGGAGAACATGAAGCGAATGATGAAGGTAATTTTAATGATCCCATGGAGGTAGATCATGATGACAGTAATGAGACAAACATTAATGATGGGATAAATCAAATGCTCCAAGACTTGTATGGTGAGTCAGATGATGATGGTGGAGATAGTAGTGACGACATTTATGATGTACCTCTGATTTAAAGGTCAAGTGAACGCATTTTTGAACACTCAAATGCAACTCTTCTCTCTGCTACATTGTTGCTAGTGAACTTAAAGGTTATGAATAATTTGTCGAACAAATGTATGACACAACTCCTAAGGTATGCAATATGTATATATGATCACATATATGTAAATGTTGATTATTTTCCCTTTTTTTAGTTGTAATAAATGTGTAAAATAATATATATATATATATATAGCCTATTCTCACCTGTTTTGGCCAGTTAACCAGACCTAACCGGCCGGTTAGGTGCTCCTCCATGAGTTGAAAATTCCTCAGTGTCTCCTCCATGAGCTGCAAATTCCTCTATTATAATAGCAACAAACTTGTCTAATAACTCATACTCAACACCTTATAGTAGTAAAAATACACATGATGACTGATAAATACAAGGCTGGCTAGCATAAAATCCCTGGCAGCATGCAACTCATCAAGTGTACTTGATGACAATTTCTATTCTCAAAACAATCAGCAACAACCTTATTTCACACTCAGCTAGGAACTGTCAGACCCTCTCTCTCTGCTCACACATAGCAGCAGCATAAATACAAAACCTTTCACACAACATACAAGCAATTTGATCATGGCATCAAGACTAATGCAAATGGTCTGACGCCACTCAAGGGACAACAACATACAACCTAATGAAAATGTGACTGGCAATAATAAATTGACCACTAGAAAATTCCCGCTTGGAAATGCACTAAACTGGCCACTGAGTTTTTTGGGTTTTAATGAATCTTTTCAGTGATAAATTTCGTCAAACACATTGTGAGCAGACTGTTGAAGTTGTAATGCTCTCTCAACTTGTTACAAATAGCACTAATAGTGGGTTTCATAAACCAATTCAATACCTCTAAGTGTTGTAGATGTTTTTCTAGAAATTTATTGGCAAGAAAACATAGATAATGAAGAATACAAGATCTTCAAAATGCTGGTCTGATATATATATATATATATTGAACCCAAAATTGTCTTTAAGGCTGATACAATGAATTGACAACAGATCTGAGCAAGGACAGATTGTATATTATAATATTAACTCAGCAATAAAACACAATGAATAATATAAGAGAAACCTGATACATTACTTCAACAAGTTTGCTTATGTATTTTTCGATGATATGTATTGCATTTGGTGCCATTTTGATATATTCACCTTTGCATGGTATATAAATGAGCAAAATTTTCATATTTTGTCTCTATTGGCTTGGAATCATGGTTGCAAATCTTAAAAATAGTTTTTTTTTTTTCATTTTATTAAAAAATAATTATTTAATGTATTTTTTTCAAAACCGGTTCATTGAGATCTGACCGCTACCGGTTAGACCGGTTCCGGTTCGAAACCCGGTTCATTAGCTCCACCGATCCGGTCACCGGTTCCGGTTTTAATAACTATGATATATATATATATGTGTGTGTGTGTGTGTGTGTGTGTGTGTGTGTGTGTGTGTGTGTGTATATATATATATATATATATATATATGATTAATAATATTTACAAGACACTACTTTTTGTTTCTGTTGTAGATTGTTGGGTGAATATTTGTTACCATCGCCAAATACTTTACCTCGAACATATCGAGATCTACGTGCTATTATGAAACACTTTGGAATGGAATATAACACTATAGATGCATGTCCTAAAGATCATATTATATATTATGGATAACATGCGTTGAAAATAGAATGTCCGAAATGTGGTACTAGTAGATATCGAACAGATCAACTAACCAAAAAGGTGCCTCAAAAGGTTCTTCGTCATATTCCCATAATTCCACGTTTGCAGCGAATGTTTAGGTGTAACAGCATAGCACAGTTTATGGATTACCATTCAAAGAATATAAGTGGAGATGGTGTTCTTCGAATGCCTGCAGATGGTTCTGCATTTAGAGAAATCGAGGAAAAATATGTAGATTTTAAAAATGAACCTCGTAATGTCAGGCTTTCATTGGCAGCTGATGGTGTTAATCCATTCGGAGAGCTTAGATCTACTTACTTAGTGTGGCCTATTTTCATTATCAACAATAACATTCCTCCTTGGATGTCAATAAAGAGGGAGCACATAATGTTGACTATGATTATTCTAGGTATTTGATACATTATTTCTTTTAATGTAACATTTTCATTTCTCTAGTTGTTTGCATAAATATATATTTTATTTATTTACTTACTTATATATACATATATCATGGTAGTAATCATTATGTACCGTAATTTTGAACAATTAGGTAAGTACCAGGTCAAAGATATGAATGTATATATTGAGCCTCTTATCGATGAGCTAATACAGTTATGGCATGGCATCACTATGTATGACATCACTAAACCAAACAAGCAGAAGAGATTTCAATGTCGTGGAATGCTTGTATGGACAATTCATGATGCCCCAGGACTAACACATGTTTGTGGTATGTAATATTTCGTTCCACTTTAATATAATACATAATTATCTAAATTAGATATACCATATTGCATGTTTTAAAAATGATCTCATAGTATATTAATTGTTATTGATCCATCTATTGCAGGTCTTCAAACAAAGGGTAGATTTGCATGTCTAGTTTGTGGCCCTAAGATGAAATATCGTCATTCGCCAGACTTAAGAAAGATGGTGTTTGATGAGTTTAGGCACTTCCTCCCTAGGAACCATAAGTATCGTACTACTGAAAAACATCTTTTCAATGATAAAGAAGAAACTAGATTAAAACCACGAAGAATGACACCTTAGTTGTGGATGTTGGAATATAACAGAATTAATAATCGTCAAGCAACTGGTACGTAATTTGTGTATATATATATATTATTTGTTTATGTAATGTTTGGAATTTTTTTTTTAACTAATGAATTTATTTTATTGTATTTTATAGTTAATATTGCTCTGATTTATTTTATTCTTTGATATCAAGGTCATCGTCGCAGTGAAGGTACTAATATTGTACTTCCACCTGGAATGAAATGTTATCCTTCTCAATTCGCGAGGTTGCCCTACTACGAGGACCTAAAAATAGCTCATTTGTTTGATACAATTTATGTCGGGAAGAATGTGACAGAAATGTTATGGTGAACCATAGATGGTGCACATGATAGAGATAAAATTGACAAAATTTGTGCTGACATTGAGAAATCGAATCATGCAATGAAAAGTGTGATCGAAATATCAAATAAAAATGGAGGTCGAAATTATAATAATATTCCATGGTTATCAACATAACAACAAAGCAATGATGTAAAATAGGTCGTTAGAAGAATTAAATTTCCAATAGGTTTTGCTTCAAACATAAATAATATCTTAACGAAGAAAGGTGACTTCAGTGGGGTGAATGCACATGATTGGCATACCTTTGTTAAGGTAATTTTTTTGGTATACATTTTTGTATGTTATTGATTGAATACATATTTTAAATTGTCCTTTTTTCTGTTTAATTTGGAAACCAATAACGATTCATTTTTTATTGTTATAGTATTTTCTACCTATATCTCTCCCAAACGACTTCGACAACAATGTCAAACAAGTTATATATGGTCTTAGTAAATACATGAGGTAAGTAGTTTTGATTTATACACAAAATCTAATTGCTACAATTTCTTTTCGTACTTGATGAAATGATGTATTAATTTACTTGTAATGAAATATATATTATGTTTCATTGAAATAACCTTGCGTAATGATTTGCAGATGGTTGTCATTGAAAGAAATCCATCAAGATGAAATAAAGTATTGGAAGAAAGAAATTCCTCGGCTAATGTGTGAAATGCAAAAGTATCTACCTCCAACATTTTTCAATGCACAAGAACACTACTTGATACACCAAGTTGAGGAGATTGAAATGTGTGGACCAGTACACAAAAGGTTAATGTGGATGGTCGAGAGGCACTTGAAATCCTTGAAGGCTTTGGTTAGACAAAGAGCACGACCTGAGGGTTCTATGGTGGAGGGATATGTGGTATATCAATCCATGGTGTATATTAGTCATTATCTTCCTAAATTAGTTGTGCCAGCCATGAAGGTGGTGGATTTCATTTGGGATGTGAACTCCATCAAAAAATTTGAAGTGGAGCACCTGTTGGGAAAAGGTAGAATGAAGAAAGTGAGAGGCAAAAGATTTATTATGTATAATACATATAATGTTTCATTTTTTTACATCATGTATATGATCGTTATATTAATTTAGGTCTTATTCTTTCATAGTTTATTAATTAATATAATTTACCATGGTTATAAGTAATATTTATTAATATTGGTGAATTATTTTTTATTTATTTAGGTGCTCAAGATTATGAGGCACTACTTTTATACATTGCAAACAATCTTGAGTGGATGAGTGAATGGATTGAAACATGTAAAGCACGTAATGACGGTAGGTTATCATGGCAACTACTGTCTGAATTGATTAGAGAAGCGTATCGTAGTGGAGATGGGAATGTTATGGATAGGGAAATCGATTTAGCATATGGTTTGAAAGATAGAAAGGTAAGAAATTAATTCACCTATTTTATTCATTACTTATTTTATACTATATTTATAATGTGACAAGAAGTTTGATTCTTCAGTTAATTTTCATGCTGTGTAAATTATATGATTAATTATTAATTGAGAATGCATCTTTTTCATGTTTGGCATATTGCAGTTGAAACGCCACAAGGATATGTGGTGCAATGGTCATAAATTTCGCATTAAACAGTTGGATGATAATAGGAAAACTTCTGATAGTGGGATAACTGCAGTATTCCAGGTCACTAATGTTTCCTCCAGGAGTGACAGACATCCTCGAGAATTTGAAAATAGATATTATGGGTTCTTAGATGATATAGTTGAGTGTGAATTTAATTCCTTCAAAATAGTTTTGTTCGACGTCAAATGGTATAGGCTACGAATGAATGTACATGATGATGATAGAACACTTATTCAACATGACAATGGATTTCCAATGGTTAAAACATCACAGTTTGAAGCAAGAAAAGATCGCTATTTTTTTCCAAGCCAATGCAAACAAGTATTTTACTCAGAGGTTCCAGGTGAGAATGAATGGTCATTTGCTATTAGATATGATCCAAGAGGAAGGCCAGTAGAGTATACTGTAGAGGGAGAAGATGATATTGATAAAGAAGAAGATGATGCAGTGGTAGATGAGCAGGAATATGCATTGACAGACGAAGAAGATATCTTAGAAGATGAACCAGGCATAGGAGATGAGGCAACAATTATTGATGATGATGTCGATGAGGATATTATTGAAAATGACATAATTGATTATGATGATGACATGGTCGATCATTTCAACACCGTTTCTGAATCAGATGTTGATATAGATGTCGATCAGTTGGATGAAGATCAAGAAGATACATAAGAAGAATATTGATACAGATGTTATGTTCGAGTATGAGCTGGTATGTTATAACTTTATATTTTAATATGTAGGAATTATTGTCTTTAAATAATTTACTAATTATGTGGGTTTGTTGCATGTTGTTTATTATTTCAAACTAATAAATAATGGCCTTACTATTGTTTATTATTTCGCAGGATTCGCAGGATTCATTTGATTCTATGGTCAGGTCTCTGAAAAAACCAATTAAACACTTAAATAGTCAAGATCTGGAAGACAGGATTTACCCCCACCATAAATTGCTGAAAAACCGGCCTTCAGTTCAGCTTGTTGTGCTGAAGACGAGGGTGGATTTGCATGATCAGTTGAATGAAAATGAATCAGATATTCGGGATGTTTTTGAGGGCAGATCCATAAGCCCCATAGATGAAGATCCCATTGCTGCAGAATTTCTGTCTGCGTTGAAGCACAAGTATAGTGTTGTATCAGAATACAAATTAGAGGACAACTATACCAAGTCTAAATCAACTGAATCCAGTTCTAGTGCTCTTGAACTTACCGAAATAAAGCCAAAAGCAGGATTTACAATCTCTAATGGGAACGTGTATGGAAGTTCCAATATTGGATTGGATGTATGGAGCTCTGTAATAGGCACTGGACCTGATCGTAATGAACCCAAACTAATTCAATGTGATGAAAATATGGACTTTGATGATGATTAGGAAAACAAGCTAGAGAATTTTGGTAATATTGAAGAAACTGAAGAGGTTTCCTATGATCGATTGAATCAACTCAGCCATAAGACATCTACTGCAGGCTGGTTTGTATCAGAAGGAGAATCAGTTTTTCTTTCCCATGATGATGGATGCTTCTCTTTTAACGATATAGCGAATTCAGAGGTGTTGAGGTTTTAATTATTGTACTTAATTTTGGTGTTTATGGGTGTTATAATTTATACATTTTGGGATTTTCTATTAGAAATAGGGAAAATCCTAGGGGTTAGATTATTCTCATGGTTTAAATTTCTATATTTGAAATAAAATTTACCAATTTCTATTTTAAAAAATGATTTTCCTAAATATTTGATGTAGTTTAAATAGGATGTAGTTCATTTCAAAAAATGTTGAAATTTTCTAGAAACTATGATTGGGATTTCAAGAATATTTATGCACTCTTTAAATTTTCCCTTAACATAAAGGGTAGTTGATGTATGAGTAATACTCAGTATTGTTTTTTTCCAATCTCCAGGAGAAGGCTGAATATAAACCTCCATATGGGCTTATCCCAAACATGTGGGGTGATTGCTGGTTGATCAGAGCAGCTGGTTCAGATGGTCGCTTTGGTAAATATGTTGTGGCAACATCTGTAGGTTGTACATTGGACTCAAGTTTCTATTCATGGGAATTTATAATAAAGAAATTATGGCATTCCATACTGAATCAAAGGCCTTCACTTCAATGTCCAGTACCATCTCTCCAATTTTGGAAGAGAGGGATGTCTCGGGGAGAAATTTTGGCTTTGCAAATGTTGTGCCAGAGAATCAACATTGATGGTACAGGCCATGTGGGCCTCTTATGGTATCTACTTCCAGTGCCCAAAAGACAGTTAATATTTATGATATTTGTGATGGAGATCCTGTGATTTCAATGTGTTTGTTTTGAAACTTTAGGTTTCATAGTAAATCATCAATTGGCTATGAAATAAGGCACAGTGAAATCTTGGATACATGTTTCATGCCAAAATCAGTTGTATCTTCCATAAATACACAATCTTGGACCACTCTGTATAAATATGCTTCTCAGACAATATTACATCTCCCTCATTATAGAGGTGGTGTTCTTACATGCATAGCAAAGGCATTGTTTTGGCAATCATTTTATAAGTCACTAGATATTCTGGGTACAAGGATCTAGGGTCTCCACATGAAACTGTGTTGCCCGGAGACTCACTCTGCCTGTCCTTAAATTTGTAAACATAGTAGTATGCCAATGCTTATTTCATTTTGTATGCATAAGACGATTTTTTGTCAAATTCCATAATTTTTTTTAAGTTTTATCCATCCTAGTTTTGTTGTGAATGCACAGGTTTTTGGCTCAACACAGATCTGTTAGATCTGTGTACTTTTCCTTTACTAACTATTTGAAATTTCTAGTTATATTTAGAGATGTCTTTTAAGGGATGAGGGGAATTACTTGGATTTAGTGTTGCCCACTCTCAATAGAGGCTTACAGTAAACTATGACACATTGTGATGTATATCAGTGGTAGTTTGGGTAGCAACAAAATCAGTTTCATGCTTCAGTAGATTTATTCTTCTTGGAAAGCTTTCAGCTGACAAAAAAAAGGGAATGAAACATGCAACCAGTCCCCTTCCTTTTATTGGACCACCTGCTTTCTTTTTATGAGAGCATCTACAGGCTAAAGTTACTAGAAGTGGTCAAAAGTGAGTTTGGTTAGTTGGCAAAGTCCAACTATTCTTAGCCCTCAACAATGTTTAAATACTTCATAGGCATGTTAACCCCTCCTAGACTATGTTGCATAAGTGGGTTTTGCAAAATTTTATGCACTTAGGGTTAGACTCAAATTTTGAAATTTGATGTACTTAGGATTATATTCAAGTGCTGGCCAAATTGGTAAAATTGATACTCAGCCATAGCTAAAAGACAGTAATATGAAGTGGAGTCATTCTATTAAATGATTCAATTTGGCATGTGAATATCACATCTAAGGGCCATTAAATTCCCATGGATGGATACTGATCAGGATTCAACATTGTTGTTACTATTAGTGGAGTTTGGTATGGCACAAGTACAATAAAAATACTGGCAACAATAGTAACATCATAGATTCAGAATCTTAATCTCTATATTAAATGAGCATTATAATGTAACTTGATTTCAGTAAAATCTCTAACAGGTTTGTTCTAAATCAGACCTGAAATGCTCACTTGTAAAGATGTTTGAGGCTCGAGGTTGTATGACACTACAACAATTGACTTGTTGAGTACATGATGACATTAGGTCATTGTGAAACTGAATATATGCTACTTCGGTATGAAGATTGATTGCACAAACTATGTTTTCTAAATAATGTTTCCAATGAAACCTGAAATGGCTCTTGTTACGCTTAAAAAATCTATCATCTTTAATCTACTATCAATTTTAGTAACAAGGGTAGCTAAACCACATGAAAATGCTCCGAAGATGTTACAGATGCATGGAAGCTCTGGAAATTTAGCCCCTCACTATGTTATCTGATGTAAGGGCATTAGGCCCAAGACAAATTTTGTACATAAATAAATGTAAAGGGGGGTCTCATGTTTTATTTACCTATGAAATTATCCATAGTTGAGCTAATTTAGTTAATTTGTAGAGAAAATGTAACTGCCCGAATGATTAATGGGCACCTAAAGAGATAGTCAGTTTCAGAAGTTAAGCTAATTCTAGAAGTCCGTCTATGTCTGTCAAAGCGTTAGTCTCGGAGTTAGGAATTTGAAGAGTTTGTGAGTCATCGATAAATTTGAATCGATTCATTGTAATTGATATAAAAATAAACCTCCGTGATAGAGTCGATAGACCTGCACAGAAGACCTGCAAAAAGAACTGCATAGAGCTGCATAGGGAAGAGGAGGCCGTTGTATCGAAGATCTGGCCGAGGACCAGGAGACTGTAAGAAATTTCATTTATATAAGGAATTTGTTAGTATTATATGTGCATTGATTGAGTAAGTTTTCTATGTGTGAATATATGTACGCATCTTGGTGAAAGATAATTGAAATCCTATGGTAATTAAGAAACCCTGTGATGAGGTTATGTGCATATAGACTGGTTGAGTTCTCGGTGGAACACGAGCTAATGACTCAAGACTTATGAGAATTGGTGAATTCCACAGATAACTGTGTCAAATAGTTGGATAATTTCTCTATAATCAGTTGTGTGAATAGAGGGTGAATTAGGTTAATGACATTCCCATGCGCTTGTGGTAGAGCAAGGAGATACTGTGCTCGAACCTCTGTGAGCTAGGTAAAACCTCGTAGTGAGTGTTGTGAATGTGTAGGCGATTTAATGAACCAAGGACTGGTGTATCGATTTGCAGAGTCGATACTAACCTTGTCGGAACCATAAGACATAAACCGTGGCATATGTAATGCGTCATGTCTCCTTGAAATGGTCGTGCCCGAGTTCGTTTGGTATGGGCACACGAAGGATGAACAACAAGGTAGATTTCAATGGAATTAAGGCGTTGGTAAGCGGACAGAAACTAGAGTAAGAGTAGTCGGAACCTTGAGGACCGCACAGTAAAGACGGGTTTTTGGCATATCGCACCGTCTTTGTATGGTAAGTAGTATTCCCCATTTGGACGCGATCAATGTCATAGGCCGACACGTGGCCTTGAGCGGTTTTGAAAACCAACTCTCATCACGAGTTAACGATCGTGCAACTAACTCGCACGATATCCAGTTGGATCGTTGGATCGTCAAGGCTAGAGCGATGTATTATCCACCGTTGGATGTGGAAAGGCCACTAGTGCTGGGCCCCACACATATATACATCGACTATTGTTGTCCTAACTAAGGTTCAATAGAGGTATTAATATTTCAAGGTTGAATTATGTTCATAACAATTGGAATGCCCACAATTCATAACAAATATTGGAGATTTACTGTCCTGTTTTAAAGTTTCATTTTTTTTTTCTAAATTGAACCCGCCGTCGGTATACTGACTCTTTGTAAGCGTCGCTCTTCTGACGTTTTGAATGATTTCCATTTTCGTCGGTCTTGTGACGTCCGTCGATATTGTGAAAATTCTTCCTGGCATCGGTATTCCGACGCTTTTGGAAATCGTCGCTATTGCGACGCTTCTAGAAAGTGTCGGTCTTGCGACACTTTTGTAATGCATCGGTCTTGTGACAATTTTGTACGGAGTCAGAATTGCGACGGTTTAGAAACGTCAGAAGAGCGACAACATAAAGAAGTCAGAAGAGCGACGTTCAAAACTTCGGACCACATTTCGTCGTAATTGCGACAGTTATTCCTGGCGTCGGTATTGCGACACTTCTAGAAGGCATCGGTCTTGCGACACTTTTGCAATGCGTCGGTCTTGTGACACTTTTTTACGGCGTCGGAATTGCGATAGTTTAGAAACTTTGGAAGAGCGACAGTATAAATACGTCGGAAGAGCGACGTTCAAAACGTTGAACAATATTTCGTCGGAATGGCGACACTTTACAAACATCGGAAGAGTGACGGTTTGGGAAATGTCGGAAGAGCGACGATTGTTTGGAAGCGACGGAAAAAGTGTCGGTATTGCAACACTTTTTCAAGGCGTCGGAATTGTGACGTTATGGTAAACCACGTTTTTTCCTTCCTTGAACTGTCACTCTTGCGACGACCATGTGTCGGAATAGCGACGAAGTTGCCATCAGAAATTGGGCCAAATTTTCTAGTGATATATGGCGTATTATAGCCATTCAATACTACATCTAGGAAATCCACACCAAGAGACATGATGTAAGTCTCATTATTACCTTTCAAAATTCATATTTTTTCCAGCAAATATAGGATATTTTTTGGTGAATATTTCATCATGGTTGACCATGTCTTAGATGTACCTTCCAGTTGTTATATTGTTGTTGAAAGAACTTGCTCTGTGTAAGGTCCCACCTTACCTACCATAATTATTATAGAGAAATATTATATTAAATCAAAATGCGATATTTATTTTATTTTATTTCATGAGTCACTAAATGACATGCTTATGAATTATTTTCTTAAAAGGATAATTTAAATTATATAGAGTTGGCATCCCATAATTAGGAATTCATATGTGAGCTGATATTGCAACAAATTACTTATTGCAATTTTGACTTTTCAGCAAGACCCTTTAACTCAATGAGTTATTACACTAGAAATACCTTGATTGCAAATCTTAAATTAACTTAAGCCTTTTGTTTTATGGACGGTTCATAAACATAATTAGATGCAATCATTGAACATTATGAAAACCAATTTACAAGTATGGAATTTATAGCCATTGAAGCATTTTGTCAAACACTTACAACCATTATCTCTTTAAGGTGTTTTCACAACAATTAGCAAACATGAATCCAAAGTTACATGAATTCATTTTTTTTGTAAGTAGTGTCAATAATTGAACTTAAGATATTAGTAGAATATCAGCCATATTCATTGTTGAAGCTGTACCAATGAATATAATTATTTAGAAATTTCAAACATAGCTCACAATATTGTAAGGTACGGCCATTGAGGAATTTTGACAAATAGTTGGCAGTCGTAAAACAAGTTGCCATAAGGTTATTTAAATTTTCAAATTATTAACCATTTATACTTTAAAAACCATTTCCAAGTGGTTAGCCTATATCATATTCATCACTATAAATTATCAGGCAGTTCCAATATAAAAAGAACCAAACAGCAAAACAAAACAACAGGCGGTTCTACATGCAACAGAAAATCTGCAAAACAGAGCAGATTTGGTAATTGATGTCCGAAACCTTGATTTTTGAAATCAAAGTTGGGGTGAAATGGCCTATTGGTACGGATACCCCCTGAAGTGGAGCTGAATCGCAATAGGGACGCCCAGAAATGCGATTCTTTAAAACAACAAAATTTATAGCCTAAATGTTTCATTTATGACTTTTGTCAAACATATGGATTGAAAACTTACAGCTACACCTCTACATGAGGAAAAACAACCCAGAGTTATGCTACTAATATATGCTCATTGAAATCACACATTTCTAAATCCACCATATGAGTTCTTGAAACATTTTACCACCCACAAGCTAATTCATTTGACATGAGTGACAAGCTTTTTGCACCAATTGCTACAATTTAAAAACACATGGAAGCCCTGAATGCTACAACCATTAAGGCTTTCTATCAAAATTCTGATAGTACTATTACAACAACTTGAATAACAAAACATTGAAGAATATGAAACATAAGCCATAACTAAAATTTATCTCCAACTTACCTCAAGCAATTGATCTTCCAAACTATACTTTAGTTGCCATTATTTTTGCATTTTCTTTTAAGGGTTGATTCTGTAATTCCTCCAAGCATATTTTGGGTACATGTCCATTTTCTTACTTCTGCAAGTTAGCACTTATTCGTGCATAAATAAATTTATAACATTACTCATTCACAGATATTGTCAAACACTTTGCAAACTATCCTCAAACCATTTATAAAACATGCATCTATTGATTATTTGAAACAAAACCATAAATCATGAAATACTTACCCAAATCCTTTGGAATAAATTTATTGCGATTACCTTCAACAATATTTGGCTTTCCTTTTTCAAATGCTACAATACCAAGATTAGTACCATAAACTACACCAACAATAACTCCAATATTGAGATCTAAACCTCCATACATATAGATTGATCTAGTCTTCATTTTTAACTAATCAATAATATTTTAGATAACATAAGCCTAAACCAAAATTAGATGCTTACAACAATTTAAATGTCTACCTTTTATTTTATGCTAAATCTATACTATAATTTTAGGACAATGGAAATTATACCTGAAGTGATATTCAGCTCCAATCGTTGAGAATATGATCCACCTTCGATCCCTTAACCAACTCATTTGAACCATCCGGTTTTCCACCCAACCATATCCAGGGAGAACTCCTCCCCCTGGAACCCCCGAGCTGTAAAAGCTCACAACCAGTACCAAAATACAACAATAGAGAGAGAGATGCAAGGAAAACTCATGAAGATAGTTTTCACTTCCTCTAAATACCACTCATGTTCAACCTCAATAGATACTTAGTAGATTAGTAAGAAATTCAGATTTTTTTTTTTTGGAAGTAATTGAATACTCTCCATATCTCTCCCTTTCACAATATTCCTCAAGTCTCTTCCACTCTTGGCATTACCCCTTCTCCCCCCAAATGAGAATACATGAGACTCATATATAGGAGGAGAAACAAATTCATGTCATAAAGGAGGATTAATATGCATGCATTGTATTCCTTTTAGAGGAGTGTAACTTATGCCATTAACGAGAGGTATGCATGCCTTATTTAAGGAGAGTGTAACATATGCATTAAAGTGAGTGTAAGAGGAATATTTTATGACACATATTTAATGAGTGTAAGAATATTTTATGACATATATTTAATGAGTGTAAGAGGAATATGCCATTCCTTGATGAGTGCATAAAAGAGAGTGTAATGTAATATTTAAAATAGAGAGAGTTACATAGAGCCATAAGAGTCATGAAGGAGAGTGAAGTGATTGAGGAGATATAATTTCCTTTTAATAATAATATCATAGTCTCATAAAAGATAATAATAATATTAATAATATTGAGGATTAAGTCGAGATTGAGCTATTATAATTGATTAATCATAATTTAAGTGATTTTCCTTCAAGTATACTTGTTTACCCATTGATTGGAGGTGATTTACTATTTTTGGAAAGTCATACTTGAAATGGTAGACATGACTTTCAATTTTTAGAAAGTCACTCCAAAATTGTTAGGAATTAGATTATTAAGGAAATTCATCTACGAGTTGCCCATGAGTGGTATTTTTCTTCCGGATAATAGGGATTCCGCACCCCTATTGTATGCATCTTTGTGCCTTAGTAGATTGAGGACTCCGCGCCCTGATCTACTCTAAAGATCCAAGATTCCACACCTTGATCTTTTTTTTTTTTAAATATTCAGGACTCCGCGCCCCAAACATTTCATTATAGATTCAAGACTCCGCGTCTTTATATTTCATGGATTTAGGACTTCGCGTCCTAATCCTTTTATCATATATCCAAGACTCCACGTCTTTATATTTCATGGATTTAGGACTCCGCGCCCTCATTTCCATGGCTTCTCATCTATTCTGCTTTGAAACTCCGTGTTTCACCTTAAGGTATTGATTGTGAGCTTATACCCATCTGATGGTTCGTTGGTAAGGTCTTCTTCCAAGACCTGCACACATCACAATCTCAATGATCAAATCAATCAAATGAATTCCATAATTAACTTATTCAAATTTTACCAAATATTGTGCATGACTTCCACAGTCATTTTGGTTTTGGAGAAATGACTTCTGCAGTCATTTATAACTTGAGCATCCCTGTTGGCAATGACCAAGTCCCCTGCCACATCATGCTTAGTACGAGATTATGCACATATAATCATACAAATCATGTATCATCCATAAATCATAATTAACCATATTTTCCACATAACCATGATCATCCATGGATCTGTGTCTCAATTCTAAATCACCATTCACGTTGTACACCTATGTCCAAAATAGGATACCAAATGAGAAAACATCGCTAATATTCTCTTAACCAAAATCAATCCTTGTGCACGCAACCATAGATATTATCATAAGCACACAACAACCAAGTGACCCAAACCAGGTCATAGCATATAAGCATGTACATAATTCTTTCATACATAATATTATATCAACATCACCATCTCTAAGTATCATCAAAGCTATCTCACTAAGAAGGGACACTACATACTACCCCTCTTGGGCTAAACTTGGCCCGAAGTTTTTCCTACAGTTATAAGATACTTAGTTCTTTTAGATTCTCCTATCAATAGGTTGTTAACCTTATGTATTTGATATTTTTTTTTTTCTTCATGTCAATCCATAGTTTAATGTTTTCTAAATTGGAAGAAACTCCATGAAAATTGAACATACCATTCTTAATCAGGTAGAAAATGTATCCACGCCATATTAGACATGTGTCGATATAAAATACCAAATATTTCTATATCAAAACCAGCCATACAATTTATAGTACCATATAAAAATACTATTGTATGTAATTGATATGATATCTACTTAGTTTATCTGTAATAATTTGATATTCTACAGGTTCTTCTTTCTCATAGTCTATATGAATCCTACATGTGTCATTTTCTTGGTTCTGTAGGATGTTGAGCTTGCCCAGCTATAAATAGAACACACATTGGTTGTATACATAACAATGATGGTCCATACCATATCACAATCAAATTGGCATACAATAAGCATAAAATAATCCACATACAATTGTTAGTGAAATTACGTAACAAAACATGATGTTATATATAAGACCCACTCTTATGCAACAAAACATGACGTTATATCTAAAACACACTCTTACATCCCACTTTATTTATGTCTTCTCAATCCATTTTTCCTCTTTTCATTCCATAAGATATCCTTGCAATCGAAATATTTAGGATCTATCTTTAGTTTTTACTAAACGTTTACTCTTTAGGAAAAAAAATACAATTTGAGGTTCAAGGCACCATTTTTGTTTTTTGTTTTTTTTTAACTAACAACCTAAGGTTAAATACAATCCTCATTGACCCACTTATGTATTATAGATCATTCCTTTTTGTTTCCATAATCTTCATTATTAGTCACTTCTCTAACTTGAGAATCAATTATGAATGAATCTATTAGAAGATCTTCATCTGAAAGCAGATTAATGATATCTTTTTTGAAAATGACTTTTAATCAAGAACAAATCTCACAATTATGCAAATATGGTATCAATATTACTAAATCTACCTTGATAACTCTAAGTCAATTTGTTTTCCAACTATGAAATTGCTCATGATTTCTATTCAGTAATTAATCAATTCATTTGCTTTCATGTCTTATCCCTTACTATTAATACATACGCAACAACAAACTATGAAAACCATAAATTTCTCAAAATGTGATGAATCTTGTCAAATTTAAATGAGATTTAGACTATCACAAGGGAATTTCTAGCCTAAAGTTAAACCCTTTCGCTTTAAGGAGAATTACCACCCTCTCAAATTATTACAACATTCTGTAGGACTAATAAATACTCATACAACTATACATCCCAACACAAAATTCCTAAATCAATCAATCTCCCCCATTCCACATATAATACAATCATCATGCAATAATTCGAATCAATGAAAATGTGATCTCACTCTCCTTCAATTTATCCCTAAAAAAATATCACAAGCACATATTCTTGTAAAACAAGAACTCAACTAAGCTTTTAATTAATCACATGCGTTTTTTTTTTTTCATTAATTTCAAATAAAACAAGTTCTCACCACATAAAATATTTACCTTCTAAACATGTTATTCTCTTCACAATTTATAAATAATTTGAATTTTGACGTGATCGCCTAACTAACAATAGTTTAGAGAAATACATGAGTTCAATCCTCATAATTTCTCTAATTAATTTGGTTAAATAGAATGCAACCAATATTCAACTAATAAGATCATTAAAGAGACTATTATGGCTTTCCTAGACCTAATTTGTCTTAAGCCAATAGAAAAGTTATTTCATCAACTTATCACAATAATCTTTTTCTACATTTCAAGAATTTGAAAGACATTTTAGTTCTACCTAAATTCAATATATACAAAAGTATTACAATACTAGAGGATAGATATCTAGTTCACACTTCCATATATCAAGTCAATTATTCCAAACATTCTAAACCACCTAATGGTGTTTAGTATACCAATCTTAGTACCTTCATTTGTAATAATAAAAATAATGGATTTAAAGCTCAAGCAAATTTGTGTTACAAATCTCTATCCATTTAACTTTAATTACACATAATCATTCCTTAATCATGAATATCAGATTCCATCAAATATTCTAACTAGAAGAATTACTTAGCTCATAGATATATTTTACTTTGGATTCCACACCCATACCTTACCTCATTACTTATCTCATAGATATATACTAGTATGGATTCCACACCCATATATTTTCTCATAGATATATGCTAGTATGGTTTCCACACCCATACATTAGATCATAGATATATGTTAGTATGGATTCCACACCCATACATTTTCTCATAGATATATGCTAGTATGGATTCCACACCCATACATTAGCTTAAGGAAAACATAATATTCAAGTGTTCCTTAAAATGGCTTCCACAACCCATCATGCACCAATCATTTAAGCCTCTTGTTTATTAGGAAGTTCATACCTCAACCTAGTATTTGAGTAATTTAAAGTTATTTGATGCCCAATGTCAACCCAAAATACACAAAATCATGTCAAATAAATCAAAGAAATTTCATTCTTACTCATTAAGAATGTATTCCCAAATCATATTTTAACACATCTAATTAATACACATACATTACTCTTGAATCTACATTCACAGTTAAAAGTGACATCCTTCAAGGTAGATTTTAGTTAAGTTTCTTTTAGTGTAGGTATGAAAAGATTCAAGATTATCATGATGAACTCAATCATCAAGCTAATGGAATCTCAACCTTACACTTGTTACTCATTCCCAAAACATACACACCAAGGTCATCATACTATAGTCCAAATTAAGCCAATATTCTTCTTGGTAGATATGATTTCAGCTAGTAAAGATGGCTACTAAGCCCATATCACATTGAAAATGATGCATTAAAAATATATGAAACCATGCATGCACTCCACCTATCTCACTCATTGATTGAAAATCAATTCATTCAGATACTTGGGTTTAACCCAAACTTTCTCAAGCACATCCTTTCCCAGCATGTATTTAAGCATTTTAACATATTGTTGATAATATGTCTTAACAAAAATATAAAGGAATATCAGAAATATATATATATATATATATATATATATATATATATATATTTCATGAGTTTCTAAATGACATAATGATAATAATATCCTCTATGCAACCAATATGCTTCCAAGTCAATATATACAACAACTCAACATGCATGCAAAATCAACATTCATACATCATCAACCTACAAGTAAGCATGTTGGCCCACTAGGCCCTAGCATTGTAACTCGCTCCGATACCATATGTAAGGTCCCACCTTACCTACCATAATTATTATAGAGAAATATTATATTAAATCAAAATGCGATATTTATTTTATTTTATTTCATGAGTCACTAAATGACATGCTTATGAATTATTTTCTTAAAAGGATAATTTAAATTATATAGAGTTGGCATCCCATAATTAGGAATTCATATGTGAGTTGATATTGCAACAAATTACTTACTGCAATTTTGACTTTCAGCAAGACCCTTTAACTCAATGAGTTATTACACTAGAAATACCTTGATTGCAAATCTTAAATTAACTTAAGCCTTTTGTTTTATGGATGGTTCATAAACATAATTAGATGAAATCATTGAACATTATGAAAACCAATTTACAAGTATGGAATGTACAGCCATTGAGGCATTTTGTCAAACACTTACAACCATTATCTCTTTAAGGTGTTTTCACAACAATTAGCTAACATGAATCCAAAGTTACATGAATTCATTTTTTTTGTAAGTAGTGTCAATAATTGAACTTAAGATATTAGTAGACTATCAGCCATATTCATTTTTGAAGCTGTACCAATGAATATAAGTATTTAGAAATTTCAAACATAGCTCACAATATTGTAAGGTACAGCCATTGAGGAATTTTGACAAATAGTTGGCAGTCGTAAAACAAGTTGCCGTAAGGTTATTTAAATTTTCAAATTATTAACCATTTATACTTTAAAAACCATTTCCAAGTGATTAGCCTATATCATATTCATCACTATAAATTATCAGGCAGTTCCAATATAAAAAGAACCAAACAGCAAAATAAAACAACAGGCGGTTCTACATGCAACAGAAAATCTGCAAAACAGAGCAGATTTGGTAATTGATGTCCGAAACCTTGATTTTTGAAATCAAAGTTGGGGTGAAATGGTCTATTGGTACGGATACCCCCTGAAGTGGAGCTGAATCGCAACAGGGACGCCCATAAATGTGATTCTTTAAAACAACAAAATTTATAGCCTAAATGTTTCATTTATGACTTTTGTCAAACATATGGAATGAAAACTTACAGCTACACCTCTACATGAGGAAAAACAACCCAGAGTTATGCTACTAATATATGCTCATTGAAATCACACTTTCTAAATCCACCATATGAGTTCTTGAAACACTTTACCACCCACAAGCTAATTCATTTGACATGAGTGACAAGCTTTTTGCACCAATTGCTACAATTTAAAAACACATGGAAGCCCTGAACGCTACAGCCATTAAGGCTTTCTATCAAAATTCTGATAGTACTATTACAACAACTTGAATAACAAAACATTGAAGAATATGAAACATAAGCCATAACTAAAATTTATCTCCAACTTACCTCAAGCATTTGATCTTCCAAACTATACTTTAGTTGCCATTATTTTTGCATTTTCTTTTAAGGGTTAATTCTGTAATTCCTCCAAGCATATTTTGGGTACATGTCCATTTTCTTACTTCTGCAAGTTAGCACTTATTTGTGCATAAATAAATTTATAACATTACTCATTCACAGATATTGTCAAACACTTTGCAAACTATCCTCAAACCATTTATAAAACATGCATCTATTGATTATTTGAAACGAAACCATAAATCATGAAATACTTACCCAAGTCCTTTGGAATAAATTTATTGCAATTACCTTCAACAATATTTGGCTTTCCTTTTTCAAATGCTACAATACCAATATTAGTACCATAAACTACACCAATAATAACTCCAATATTGAGATCTAAACCTCCATACATATAGATTGATCTAGTCTTCATTTTTAACTAATCAATAATATTTTAGATAACATAAGCCTAAACCAAAATTAGATGCTTACAACAATTTAAATGTCTACCTTTTTATTTTATGCTAAATCTATACTATAATTTTAGGACAATGGAAATTATACCTGAAGAGATATTCAGCTCCAATCGTTGAGAATATGATCCACCTTCGATCCCTTAACCAACTCATTTGAACCATCAGGTTTTCCACCCAACCATATCCAGGGAGAACTCCTCCCCCTGGAACCCCCGAGCTGTAAAAGCTCACAACCAGTACCAAAATACAGCAATAGAGAGAGAGATGCAAGGAAAACTCATGAAGATAATTTTCACTTCCTCTAAATACCACTCATGTTCAACCTCAATAGATACTTAGTAGATTAGTAATAAATTCAGATTTTGTTTTTTTGGAAGTAATTGGATACTCTCCATATCTCTCCCTTTCACAATATTCCTCAAGTCTCTTCCACTCTTGGCATTACCCCCTCTCCCCCCAAATGAGAATACATGAGACTCATAAATAGGAGGAGCAACAAATTCATGTCATAAAGGAGGATTAATATGCATGCATTGTATTCCTTTTAGAGGAGTGTAACTTATGCCATTAAGGAGAGGTATGCATGCCTTATTTTTATTTTTCTAAGTAAAATTATCTATTAACAAGCGGTAAAATTACATCTGGACCGTAGTCAGAAACTGCTGCTCATGAGGCAGAAAATCAGAAAAAATAGTGTTAAAAAACTGTCGATGCCCACGCAGGGGACCATAACCACGGTGTTCTGTATCATACTTTGAACCCAGAGATACAAAGAAGGGCCATAAACATAGCAAAAACTTCCAGAGCAGAAAAAACCCGTAGGTTGGAGAAACAGAGACATTGGGATGACCAGACAACAAACCATTAATATTCCGGGGGCACCTCTTCGATTCTGCACCATCCGGAGGCGTGCGGGCCTGAAGCAGGTTCGTTCGGAGCAGCCGGAGCAGCTTGAGAGACATTCTCGGCAGAAAGCATTTCTTCATCAACGACAGGATCAACATGGCGAGACGGAGGCGGAGTATGAGGATTGCGCCCATCGAGATTAAAGGCAGAGAATTGAGTATCCGGAGCAAAGACAGTCGCAGCCGGAGCCGAAGGAAGCGAGTCATCCCCAGGAACCAAATCTTCAAGGAAAACCACTGAAAGGATGGCGGTAATGCGAGGGCGGTTGAGATTGCTGTTGAAGGTGAATCTGGTCGTGCCGGTGGTTGGGGCATAGGAAGCAGGAGGCCTGTGCGTGTGAGGACCCCAGAACAGACGGTGGCCATGAGAGCTCCCTCGACCAGAACGAGTGCGAGGATAATGACTTGAGCCTTCCCCAAAGGAAGAAGAGTCAGGAGAGGGACTGGCAGGAGAAGGGCGGCTCCTCGAGCTACCCCGACTGCTTCTCATTCGATGGCGAAGTCTGGGCATGTTGAAGGGGAGCGGAAGCCTGAGAGTCTTCCAAACCGCAGAGCAAACCCTCGCGAGGTTGTCCTGGAAGCACACCAAATGCAGCACTTGATCAACCTTCCACCCAGCGCAGAGCAAACCACGAGCCTCACTTCCACTAAAATGCTGCAAGCACTGGTCTACACCATACTTTCGGTGAATTCTGCAAATGTTGACAACAGAATGATACATGGTGGGAGCCGAGAGCAGGTTTAAAACATGAATGCCACCCACAGCGCGCCGAATCCCCACAGGCTCCCAAGCCGTCCTTCCCATGCGAATCCAATCTGCAAGCGTGATAGCCATCATCCTGAGTATCCCTCTCAAGCATGCGGAGGGAGGCTTCACCACATCCGGAGACGGGCGAGAGCCAGAATTTGCAGGGCGAGCAGCGTTGGAATGGGGGAAGCATAAATGGTTAATTGCGTTGGCCAGAATGCCATTTAACACGTTGTACTCATCAGGCAGATGGCGGCAGAGAGGAGCAGCCCGCCAGCTCATCAAATTAATACGCATTTGTGACACCCGCATCCGGGGTATGCATGCCTTATTTAAGGAGAGTGTAACATATGCATTAAAGTGAGTGTAAGAGGAATATTTTATGACACATATTTAATGAGTGTAGGAATATTTTATGACATATATTTAAGAGTGTAAGAGGAATATGCCATTCCTTGATGAGTGCATAAAAGAGAGTGTAATGTAATATTTAAAATAGAGAGAGTTACATAGAGCCATGAGAGTCATGAAGGAGAGTGAAGTGATTGAGGAGATATAATTTCCTTTTAATAATAATATCATAGTCTCATAAAAGATAATAATAATATTAATAATATCAATAATATTTAGGATTAAGTCGAGATTGAACTATTATAATTGATTAATCATAATTTAAGTGATTTTCCTTCAAGTATACTTGTTTACCCATTGATTGGAGGTGATTTACTATTTTTTGAAAGTCATACTTGAAATGGTAGACATGACTTTCTATTTTTAGAAAGTCACTCCAAAATTGTTAGGAATTAGATTATTAAGGAAATTCATCTACGAGTTGCCCATGAGTGGTATTTTTCTTCCGGATAATAGGGATTCCGCACCCCTATTGTATGCATCTTTGTGCCTTAGTAGATTGAGGACTCTGCGCCCTGATCTACTCTAAAGATCCAAGATTCCACACCTTGACCTTTTTTTTTTAAATATTCAGGACTCCGTGCCCCAAACATTTCATTATAGATTCAAGACTCCGCGTCTTTATATTTCATGGATTTAGGACTCCGCGTCCTAATCCTTTTATCATATATCCAAGACTCCACGTCTTTATATTTCATGGATTTAGGACTTCGCGCCCTAATTTCCATGGCTTCTCATCTATTCTGCTTTGAAACTCCGCGTTTCACCTTAAGGTACTGATTGTGAGCTTATACCCATCTGATGGTTCGTTGGTAAGGTCTTCTTCCAAGACCTGCGCACATCACAATCTCAATGATCAAATCAATCAAATGAATTTCATAATTAACTTATTCAAATTTTACCAAATATTGTGCATGACTTCCACAGTCATTTTGGTTTTGGAGAAATGACTTCCGCAGTCATTTATAACTTGAGCATCCATGTTGGCAATGACCAAGTCCCCTGCCACATCATGCTTAGTACGAGATTATGCACATATAATCATACAAATCATGTATCATCCATAAATCATAATTAACCATATGTTCCACATAACCATGATCGTCCATGGATCTATGTCTCAATTCTAAATCACCATTCACATCATACACCTATGTCCAAAATAGGATACCAAAAGAGAAAACATCGCTAATATTCTCTTAACCAAAATCAATCCTTGTGCACGCAACCATAGATATTATCATAAGCACACAACAACCAAGTGACCCAAACCAGGTCATAGCATATAAGCATGTACATAAGTCTTTCATACATAATACTATATCAACATCACCATCTCTAAGTATCATCAAAGCTATCTCACTAAGAAGGGACACTACACTCTGATACCAATTGTTCAAAACTAATAAAATACTAAGAGAGGTGGTAAATCACTATTTTATAATTTTAAATAATTATTCATTGAAATTAACATACTCACCAATACCATAATACACCAATTTCATGAAGGTTGAACACAAGTTGTTTATGTGGAAACCCATATGGGGTAAAACCGCAAATATTGTTTTCATTATGAAGTAAATGCTAGAACCAAATTTTTGTTACATCAAATTGTGTAGGAACCAACCTACATGAGACTCCAATCCTTTGTTCTTTGCACAAACCCACTTTTTGGAAGCACCAAGTCCCATTATTTATAGGAAAAAACCCTGTGATATTTACAAGGACCAACCTGAAGGATACTTCAATCCCTTGATCTTTTCAAGAACCAATTTTCTCCTCTTATCATATCCATTTTAAAAAAAAATCAAACTCGGATTTGAGTCTCTTTTATCAAAATATTACACTCACACAAAGGTTAATTCCCAAATATGCTTATCCTTACACTGTTGTGATGTTTCTTTCTCTGATTCTTTGATAACCATAAGCAATCATTGTTTTTTCCTCTCTTATCTACTCTCAATTAAATTTATTTTCAAAACATTAATTCTCAACACTTCATATCTACTTTTCTCGAACTTGCAGAAAATCCATATCTTAATTGATCGGCACATTCAGCCTTCGCATAAAATTTGTCTTTAGCTCTTCCTCAAAACCTGAGTTTGACAAGCTATGCTTTTGAACAGTTACTTGCTGACAAAATTCCTTCAAATATAGGCTACTCAACAAATGACCAAGTCATCAGAAGCTTAGCACATTGTTAATAGAAACAACCAAGACACCAATAACAACATATGCATCATGCATGAAAACTCAACAATCTCCCCTTGAATTTGATATCACTTGACATCGACTTGACATCAATGACAACAACTGCCAACATATTTAATAAAATGAGGTTATTTTCTAAAAAATATTTTACCTATGGTTCCATTTTTTGTACTAAGTATGTTGGTATGCTTTTTTTTTTTTCATTTTAACATACTTTGATTGTTATTTTTACAATTTTTTGAGTAGTTAGTGATAAAGAGTCATTTTAGGATATTTTTAACTCCAATTCTAGTGAAATATGAAAATAAAATTGAGAAAATCATTATGATTGTAGAGGAAAAGTTAGAAATCTTTGTTGAAGACATATTTTACAAATTTCAATGAGTTATTTGTTTTATGTTTATATGAATTCAAGATTAAGTATTTATCAAATTAATGCAAAGGTACAAGTTATTGAGGGGTTATAATGCCTTGTAATTTGTAATTAGGCATGTAGTTTAGGTTACTATAGGATTAAACCTATTAATAGTGATGGGTTTGGGTATTATAATGTGAAACATAATTGGTCTATATAATCTAGGTAAAATTCCATCATGCATTAATTCAAGGTAACCTGTGTAAAAATCCATCAACATAATTTGTTTGGAGTGATCTAGTTAAAACTACCTCCATGCATTGATTCAAGTTGACCTAATGAATATTGTTATCACCAAATTGAGTCATGTTGGGCTGCTTCAATGATCTACTTGGAGTAACTATTTCAAACCACTTGCAACTGGAAATTAGCCTTTCCAGTCTGAGAGGGCTCTCTCAAAAGGATAAATGATATTCAATGAATAAAGTAAAAGTAGATGGCTAACTCTGAATTGGATTGAATGTGTTTTTGTGTAGGTGAAATATGTAAACAAATAAATACCATTGGGCTTATGGAGTCAATATGAAAACTAAGTCACAATTCAACGTATATCATGGAAGCTGAGGCAATTGTATTATTATTAAACCACACGTGAAGGACAAAAAAACAAGCTATATGTATACAGGAATTTGGAGGATGTCACCATGAATTCCAAGTGATTATACATAAGCAAACTAATAAAAAATGTCAAAACAACAGCCTAGGTGTATACAAGAAGTTGGAGCATGTAATCATGAATTCCACATGATTATACAACCAGAACACTGGAGAGAAATTCAAAGACCGATATAACAAAATTACATAAGAATACAAATAATAATCTCAGGTCTGAAATAGGCATGCTACAATTGTATATTTCTGATTAAAAGTTACAACAGTGGTAGTGTCAATTAGTCATACCCCAACCATTTATAACTCTAAAATATCTCATTTATAGAGTGAGGACTCATAAAAATGAATTGAAACCTTGCTAGCTTCAAATTCCCATCTCAGGGACCTATTTCAAACATGATTTCATCACTTCGATACTTCCTAGGGTTATTTATGTTATGCAGAGTTTGAATACAAAAAGGACTCTTCTTTCATTAATAGTTCAACAAATCCATTTAATAGCCATTATCAACTGCAACCAACTAATTTTCTAAGTGTACTGGATTTCTGATGTGTCATTATGCCACGTGGATGTTGAGCTGGACATCCTCTGGGTCGAATTTTACAAATTTTTCATAAATTTCGTTATTGAAAATTCTGAAAAATAGGCTTCAAAGATGAGTGTATAATTTACAAACCCTGATGGATTTGCAGAAAATTAGAGATGTTTCTATATATGGGCCTATGCTAATGAGAAACCTCTTTCATATTTCCAAAATCATTTTTCATTTGTTCAAAAATCAAACTTTAAGTTTACTGCTAAAAAATTCATGTACAAAAAATTTCGTAGTGCTCATTTCATAGCAAACTCCAAAATCCACCTTTTTCATAACCTTTGACCTTTATGACTGTTGGAGGATCTTCCTTGAGGCTTTTTATCACAAAATCAGAACTGATAGGCTACTCATCAAACCAATCTTGTGTAACTATTTCAAACCAATATTTTGGTTGAGGCTTAGCCTCCTCAACTTGAGAGGGCTCTCTCAAGGGTTTATGATTTTTTGATAAATATGTAGATGGCTAACTATATATGAGATAAAAATAGATAAATGATGTAAACTGGTTGTAAATCACATTAGCAAGTGCATATTAGGCTTATGGAGTCATGATAGCTTCAACAAAACCAATATAATCTACCTAGCATGGAAGTCATGGCATATCAGAGTTCAAGTAAAGGAATAAGTATTTAGAACAGTGAAACACATAGTCAGTTTGTCTATGAAGGAAGTCAGAGCATCATTGATGAATTCTGAGTAACATAAGAAAACATCACTGCAATAGAATATTGAAAAGATGCCATCATAATAAGAACATGCAAGAACTCCTTATGAATCTTGAGTTTTCTAAGTAGAAATTCTATATTAGGCTGAAAATAGTCACTTATATAAAACATATTATTTTTTCTAACAAATGTCCAACCTGTTGGATTTCGACCTTATGCTCTTTATAGAAAATTTACAAGATATGATCCCTTCTTCTCCACTAGATACATCTAACTAAAAGAGTTTGACACATTTCCTAATCTAAGACATGCTATTTATTACAAATTGACAGCTATAATGCTTATGAAAAGTACTAATTATAATAGTACTAAAGCTCTTAAATATCCTTCTAACAACCTTATCTAATATTTATTACATCTTTTTATACCTGCAATCCCATGAATTCGAATTTGGATGCTGACCTTTTACTTGAAGTGACCCTCCCGTTAATGATAATGTCCTCCTAAAATATAGGAAACATGTTTTCCTATTTTTTAGCCTCTTTGATTTCTTTATCTGTTTTGAGTAATTTTATCATTAATATATCAGGTCTACATGTGTCTTGTTGCCAAAAATTCACCATATATCTTTAATCCTCCAGTTGTGCAGAAACTATAATTTGAATGGTGCAAAAAGACAAAGGATAAACCTGTGCTACGAAAGCAGCTCAGTTTCGTAGCACTTTTCATAGCGCAGTGTTTAGCTCCTTTTTTCAATCAACTTTTGACCTACCTTCTTCAAGTAAACCTTCATATGCTATTTTTACACTTCCACCAGTCATTTCAAGTCAAAATCCACCAAAATTACCCTAAAATTTGATATTAAAATGTGCTAGAAGATTGCTTTAGCAGTTTCATAGCGCATTTCAACAGATTTGCACTATCTGTGCTACGAAACTGCTGTGTAAGCAGTTTTTTCAAAACTGTCTTCAAAATTTGTACCTTGGAGATGTTTAAACTTTAAAGGTGTTGGTATTATTTCAAAAACACAGCAATCTGACCCCAAAAACATAATCTTCATCAAATTTTTCCTTCATCTTGATCAGAGATTGACTTATGGATTTATCACTTTGTTTTACTGCCCAATCACTCTGTTTCACTGCCCTTTTAAATTTTCTTGAGACTTTGTCAACTGTATCTCGAGATATTTAACTTGTCTTCTTAACCTTCTGTTGCTAGCTCACAAATGAGTGTTTATGACTCTTAAAAACTTTACTTCCTTGATGGATAGGACTGTCCATGTGAAGAACTGTTCCTCACTGCTTGGTATTTATGATTTTGAAACTTTTTCACCTTCCCAAACAACTTTCATCCTATTAAAATTTGTTTTCTCAATGACATGTTTTATAGCTCTTTTCTTCAACTTGGAAATTTCAAGATTTGTTGATCTTAACCTCTCTTCCATACTTTTATACTTGGTCATTTCCTCCTTTGATGTAGATACTCTGTTTTTTTCATGTTTTGTTACAGGTGAGGAAAGATCAACTATCTCCTTATGAACAGTAACTGCTTCATTTGTTTCCTCAACTTCTGCATTAAGTTCTTTTAGCCTTTTAGAATGCCTAGTTACAAGCCTCCTAGCTTGGAAAACAAATGTTGCATCTTCATCCTTAAACTCCAACTTCTTTGATGATTTCATCACTTTCTGTTTGCTTTCTTTAATCCCTATCAAATCAACTTGCACTATAGGATATTTTTGTATGTCTATTGCATGTAATATATCATCTAAGTTTCCTTTCAAACCTAGGCTGTCATTTGATCCTGAAACCATTGTCTTTCCTTTTGATGTTGTAATTTGACTCCTTATGATTCTCTAAACTATTTTCTTACCAGTTGTTTGTTTCTGTTTAGCTTCCTTGGTACTTTGTAACCCTTTTTTTGCAGGTGGAGGGGTTTCTACAACAATCACTTGTGTCCTTTCTACTTTACCTTTCACTTGTTTCCTTGGCTTTAATTTGACAAACCTCTTGGTCCTTACAGCTACATGTTGACTGGGTTCTACTGGTGAGGATGGATTTTCCTTTGCCTTAGGGTTTTTAGCTGGAGTTTGAGCTTCCATTTCAAATCCACTTATAAATAGAAAAGAGGACCAATCCCTACTAATCTTCTGGAGCTCATTCAAAACCAATGATTTAATTAAGCCATGGTGAAACAGAGATGTTTCACACTCATCGGATTTCACTTGGACCTTATCAGCAATGCTTCTATATAGGAAAAATGGTAAATCCGATGATATCATACCTGTGAAGTGCAATAGGAGTTTGAAATGATAGGTGTAAACTTTGTGGTACCTGAGTATGTCCACCCTGCAGCTTTTCACAGAACTTTAAACAACCTGATTTACTGAAAGCATCCATGACTATTTGGTCTTGAACTAAAACTCTTGTGCTTTTAGGTTCAAACCTCAAACAATGTCCTGATCTATGGTTCTTTTTCTCCTCAGCCATACTTGTTTCAGAAAAACCCTATTGGCTTTCTTTAGAATTTGATAATCAGCCTCTCTTGCAAACAACCTCTCTTGATTTGATTTTGCAGCCTCGCTTGATAATGTATGAAATATCCTTGGTATAGAACAACCATAAGCTTGAGCTCGAAACAAGGATGTTTCACAGTTTAGTATGATAAAATGAAAACTGGAATGACAAAAATAGACAAGACCTTTTGAATTCAAAATTTATTTTCTCAATATGAAACCCCTGCCATAGTAATGATGGATATGGATGGTTGAGCAATTCGAATATGACCCTTAACTGACTCACCATGGCGTTACCCTATCATAACCTAACGGATTTTTGACAATTTCTGGGCTTTGACATGACCTTTTAAGAATCCGCGCTTTTGTAGCGCACATAGTGCATTTTTTGTACTTTGCGCTACGAAAGTAGCAGCGCTTTCATAGCGTAAAACTCAATTTTTGAACCGACTATGCTATGAAACTGTGGTTTTGTGGCTAATTGCAGGGGTTTCATCTGAAAGTTGACGACATGATTTTTAAGTGAATGATGAGACTTTTCAACCATGGGATGAGACCTAAAGACTTTATTTGAAATTGAAAATTGACTTTTTAAGACTTCTAACCTATAACCTACCCTTTATCAAGACTAAAGTAACTCAAGACCTATTTGACATTATGACTAAAACAGTGTAAACTTACAGAGTTTAGAAAACATGTTAAGGGTGATAAAAAGGCTAATGAGCTAAATACAAGTATTTTACCTCCTTGGATCTCCATCAAAATGATTTTTTAAGCAAAAGACATCCTACAGAAATTTCGTAGCACATTTTGAGCTTTAAGCCTAGAAGGCGCTGCTAAAACACCTAGTTTGACAACAGATTTTGAAATTTTCAATTTCCACCTCCAATAATTTCCATGGCTATGTGATATGATAAGATGAAGCATGATAAGCAAAAAATGGTTTCAAAATACCTCTTTGAATCTCCAAATTGGTAGCAGTTGTGAAGAAACTGAGAGAGGTTATTGTTCCTTGTTCTGAGTAAGATTCAACTACCATTGGGCTTATGGAGTTAGTAAAAGGAAATCAATGACAAGCATTCCTACTTATGAAATTTGAGGCTTTTTTTTTCAATGATAGAACAACATTAACACATGGGAATAATCAGTGACTCAATGCTAAAAGGAAGCCAGAGCATATATAATATGAATTCTAAGTAATTTAGCATCAATACTACTAGAAGCAAGATATAAAAAAGACATATAAATCCATTGAAACACATCAATAATCTCAGGTAAAGCAAGAAAATACATTTTATGTTTATTATTGATATCAAAAATTACAATAGTAGTTGTGTCAAAAGCATTCTCCAACTGTAATCACATACACTTAAACACTCACAGAGTTAGCCATATGTTTTAAGACCTAATTGAGTACATCCTTTGATAAGTTGAGAGATCCCTCTCAGACTAAAGAAGTTAATCTTCAGTCAAAAGCTGGTTTGAAATAGTTACTCCAAGTTGACCATTGAAGCAACCCAACAGGACAAAATTTGGTGATAATAAATACCTTTATCAACACTAACCTAAAATGTAGTGGCAGTGCAACATTTGAGAATAAGTGGGTTGGAAGGGAAGCGAAAGCTTTGGAGATCATGGATAGTGGTCAATTTTAAGGCCCTAATAACCATTATTATTAGTCAATTTTCCATATTAGTAAGTCAACTAGAAATTTTCTTTGTACTATTTTATTATAATTGTACCGATTGTCTCAATTAAGAGATGAAATTTGACCTATCGGAGCTTGCACCAGGCCAACTACCATGACCTAGGGTTTAGAGGTTTCCGTGCAGGCTGCCCCATGCATACCTCCCCCCCAGACCGTTAGGCCGCGATCGCTCTCCCGGTCAGCCTTGATGCTCACCTAAGACAAAAACTAGTGGGGGGACCCCTGCTCCTCCCATCACACGCCAGCCTCCCATAGGGGCGGCAGCAGGGGCTAACATCGACAATCAGCAAAAATCTGGCTTGTCTCATGACATTTCAGGGGCGACTCCCACAACGGAGCAGACAATTACATTAGTAGTAGAAGAAGCGAACACCAAGTCAGCAACATGCATTACGAAGAATACCAAAAGAATAATGATCGAGCTCCCTGCGCATCGCATCAACGAAAGAATCCAGTTCATGAAGGATCATGCGTTGATAGGCAAGTTCATGGGTTTCTGACCCACTAAAAAATCCCTCCAAGGATGGATAGCTTCCAAATGGAAACCCAAGGGCCATATTGACCTTCAGTTGTATGCTAAAGGCTTCTTCAATGTGATATTTACCTGCATTGAAGACAAAAATAGGATCATGGATGGGGGACCCTATTTCTTCAACTCTGCAGGCTTGTACCTCTGACACTGGATGAAGTGATTCAACCTTGAAAAACAAGATCTTACATGGGCCTCAACTTGGATTCGGCTCTACTCCCTCCCCTGGGATTAGTGGGATGAGCTGACCCTCAAGAATATAGGAAATGCCCTAGGGGAATTCGTCAAGACAGCAAAGGAAACAAATATCAACTGCTACGCAGCATATGCATTAATCTGCGTCTACATGAACATATCGGAGTCACTACCAGGCGAGGTAAGTTTGTTTCACAAATAATTTGAATGGATACAAACTGTATATTATGAGCATGTTTGTTTTAGATGCCGGAGGTGTCACCAACATTGGAATCTATTCAGAGATTGCCATATAAAAAAAAGCGGTGGCTGAAAATGAATCAAACAATCAAGAAATAGAAGGATTCATGAAGGTAGCAAGCAAGAAAAGGCATAACAAGAGAACTAATTCTCACCAAAATAAAAAAGGACCTACAACTAGCAATAGCTTTGCAACCCTAAATCAGCATAATGAGAATGAGAATTAACCAACCAACAAAGTTGAGCGCACCTCGACGAAGTATCCCCAAACCTCCAAAAAACAACAGAGCAACATCCAACTAGAGACCTTTCTGAAACTCCAAACCCCTAGCTTCGCAAGGGACAACCCAACGTCGAAGGGTAAAGAACTGGTGTTGGATGTGATCCCAGAAGCCATGTAGGAAGAGCTAGAGAGAATTGACCTTGAGGTCCTGGACCTCATAGGGTTAGAGGATGCATGAAATAAGAAGGAATTTCACTTAAAATTCAAGCAGCGGGTCCAAAATCTAGAATAAATCCTCACCCGAGCACAACAACTCCCCTCTCTGGGCATTTAGGGGGGTACGCTGATAAATACAAAATACTTCATGAAAGAGTCCCGTAAAAGAGGAAGGAAAAAATGTTGCAAAGAAAAATATAAATGGGCAAGGAAATGGTGGACTCTGGGAGATTCTGCAAGTTAAAAATATTCTATGCCTACACTACCAACCCCCCCCCCCCCTCCCCCCATGAAGATCATCTCATGGAATATTAGAGGGCTCAATAGCCCCACCAAGCACAGGATAATAAATAAAATAATCACTGTGGAACAACTTGCAATTTTCTACATGCAAGAAACCAAATGTTCCAGCTCCACTATGGAAACAATCTTCAAAAACATATGGAAAGGATGCAATACAATAGCGGTAGATTCCAATGGAGGGTCTTGAGGACTAGAAATCATCTGGAACCCCAAAATCATCTCCCTAGAGAAATATCATGCCAATAGGCATTTCTTCCATGCCAAATTTCACCTAATTGGAATGGACATCCATGGCCTGCTAACAAATGTCTACTTTCCCCATAATCTTCACTAGAAAACAAAGCTTTTGGAAAACATAGTTGATCTCAATAAACAGATATCTCTACCACTCTGGCTGTTGGGAGGATATTTCAATATGATAACAAACCTACAGGAAATAAAGGGAGGAAGGATGCATCTTGACTTGGACAACAACTTCATCCAAGAAAACCATCTCATTGATATCCAAACTTCCAATGGTGTCTTCACCTGGAATAATAAAAGAGGAAGCACCCACCAAATAGCCTCCAGACTGGGTAGCTTCCTCATCATGAAAGATTTCATCCATCTAGGGGTGATATTGTAGCTACCATCGTCCCTGCTACAGGTTCTGATCACTGGCCAATACAGCTTCAATGGTTAATACCAGGTATGCATGCTCCCAAACCATTCTGCTTTGAACACTGCTAGCTCAGACACCCAGGGTTCAAGGAAATGGTCTCTACTTGGTGGTCCTCCCTATCACCACCGCAAGGAACGAAAATTCTCCAGTTCTAGACAAAGCTAAAAATTCTCAAAGGTAAACTGAAGGTATGGAACAAATCCACCTTTGGAAATATCTTCAAAGGTCAAAGGGAGATGGAATAAAAAATGAAGAAGATTCAACAAATGATCATCAAGGAAGGACAATCAACCAACTCAGAGAACCAAGAGAATATATTATCAACTCATATGGAATAAAGAAGGAGCCAGGAAGAAATCCTATGGAGACAAAAATCGAGGATCTGTTGGCTCAAATAGGGAGAACAAAACACGAAATTTTTCCACCGCTCCACCATTCAACATAGGATGCATAATAGAATAATTGTCCTCAAAAACCAAATGGAGAGCATCTGGAAAAGCAAGAGGTCATTACAGAGGAGCTGCACAACCACTTTAGGAACATTTTGCAAGAACCTGATCATCAAAGGCATGGGGCTATAGGAAAAATCACTCAATACATTCCTAAGCTGGTTACGGAAGAACACAATCGGATGTTGCTCAAAGCCACCACTCTTGCTGAGGTGGAACAAGAAGTATTCCAACTGAAGGCCAGAAAATATCTAGGCCTTGATGGATTTACCACCAAATTATTCCACTTATTCTGAGAAACCATCAAAGATGAAGTCTAGGATGTAGTGGAGGAATTTTGTACCACTCACTGGATACTTCCGATGCTTAATGCCAGCTTCATCACTCTTGATCCAAAAGAAGACAACGCAGCCATGCCAAGTAAGTACAATCCCATAGCACTCTGCAATGTCATTTATAAGATAATCTCCAAATTTATTGCTAACAGGTTAAATTAGATCCTCCCCTTGATCATCTCCCCAGAGCAAACGGGCTATGTTGAAGGTCATCAAATCCTTGATGGCATCATCTTAACCCAAGAGGTCATAAATTCTCTCAAATATTCCAATAAACCAGTTATGCTCCTCAAAATCGATCTATCCAAGGCTTTTGACAAACTCAGCTGGGACTATATCAAATATTTCATTATGGCCTTCGGCTTCAGCCACACCTGGGTACGCTGGATCATGAACCTCATAACCTCTTCGTTGCTTTCCATCTTGGTCAATGGTATACCCTCTGCAGCTTTCAACCCCTCAATGGGAATCAGACAAGGGGACCCCCTCTCACCCTTCATCTTCATCATTATGGCTGAAGGGTTGGGGCACCTCCTCAAAAGCTCCATCCACTTGGGTTCTCTGCAGGGTATACCCCTCCACAACCTTCCTCCCTCCTCCCATCAATAATTTGTGGATGAAAACATGATCATGGGATACCCCTTGGTCCAGGAAGCCCGTACCCTCAAATATCTTCTAGATTCCTTCTCTGAAACCTCTAGTACTGATGTCAACCCTAAAAAATCACAAATCGTTTTCTTCCACACCCCCCCTCTATCTCAACACAACATTGTCTACATCCTAGGATTCTCCATAGCATCTTTACCCTAAAAATTACCTTGGAGCCCCTCTCACTGACACAGCCATTAATCAATCCTCTTGGCAAGCTCTACTAGAAAAAATGGAAACTAGACTATCCAACTGGACCCATCATACTCTCAATATAGTAGGTCGTTTGGTTCTCATCAAAGTAGTTCTGCAGTCCCTCCCCATTTTCCTCTTCTCGGTACTTGCAACCCCCAAATGGGTCCTCAAGGCCATGTGCAAACTGTAAGGAAATTTTTTGTGGGGTGGTACCAAAGAGAAAAAAAATGGGCTTTAGTCAACTCGAAAGAAGTATGTAAACTAAAAAGTCATGGAAGGCTAGGGCTATGCGATCCTGAGCATAGCAACAGCATCGTGGGGGCTAGTATCTAGTGGAAATGGGTCTTAAAGCCCCACACTTCATAGGCTAACCTGTGGGAAGCCAAATATTCTCATTCATGGCCCAAGGAGGACCTTATCAGATTCAACATAGAGCCGGGAGGATCAAAAATCTGGAAAGAAGCAAGCATCCAGAAGCAGATGATATAGACCCACAAATTCTGGGAGCTGCACAGCGAAAGTCAAGATATATTATGGGAGGACTCTTGGTAGCAACTACCAAGACTCTCCTCCATCTTCCCCAGACCATTGTGGAGTGAAGCTTTATAGGCAAGGCAAAGGAAGAGTGTACAAGATTTCTGGACCGATTACACAACTCAAGGATATAGGAACTGGCTACATAAGGACATATGGCAAGATGAGTGGAACAATGAGATTCACATAGACATCTAGGAGGAACTAAGTACTAAAATAAAAATTAGAGACCAGCCAAGACCTAACATGCTTCATTGGGGTCACATGCCAAGTGGAAAATACTCCACCAAGGAAGATTACAACCTCCTACATTAGCAGAACCTAGATCTAACCAATCTCATCTATAAAAAGATATGGTCAGCCAAACTCTGGCCCAAAGTAGCCACCTTTTTATGGCTGCTCAGTAAACGATGCATCCTCACATGGGAGAATATTTTGAAGAGAGGTTTTGTAGGACCCTCCAGATGCCCTCTATGCCAGGAAAACTTGGAAACCATCAACCACCTATTGGACCAATGCCCTACCTCTAATTCCCTGTGGGAAAGAATAACAGTACTATGCAGACGTACCAATAGAGAAAGGGGAAACATCATCAACACCATCAGTAGTTGGACGGAAAATCCTTACTCCAACAACCTTCTGAACAAACTCTGGCAGATAATACTGGGCATACTTATTTGGAACATATGGAAAGAAAGGAACAGTTGAATCTTTAAAGACAAAGTATCCACCTTAGAGCAACTTTGGGAAAGGATACATAGCAACCTCACTAAAACAATGGCCCTAGATGCCTAGAGCCAAGAGGATCGCCCCACCTCTACTTTGGAGTGTAACATATGGAAAAACTAGCACATGAGCATAAATACCACCCTGGAAATCAACCCAAGGAGCGTTGGTAGAACGCCTGCTCCTGAAAAATGGAAGCCTCCCCCAAATGGCTTCTTCAAATGTAATTTCGATGGCACGTCCAAAGGCAACTCTGGAAATGAAGGATTCAGAGGTATTCTCAAAAACTCTTAGGGTGAGATTCATATCTACTATGGTAATATGGGGTGGGATAGAAACAACTTTGCAGAGCTTGAGGGGCTCATCCAGGGTATCTACGTAGAAATTGAGTTTCACTATTTCCCCCTGGAAATGGAGGGAGACTCGCAAATCATCACTATGGTGGCCACAAGAATTTTTTATGGCACAGCTTCCACAAAGGCATCTACCATCTAGAGGCTATCCCATAGGCTCAATCTTCTGGAACAACTGATACATGATCACAGAGCTATTTCTTTTCACCATGTGCACAGGAAAGCAAACTCAGTTGTAGACCTCCTCACGAACAAGGGGGTGGAAAGCCACAGAGATCTGTATCATTCCAACCTTACCCAGGCCAAGGATGATTATTTAAGAAGATAATGCCATAATCTCACTCAAAAGGGTCTACTCTCCCAGGATACGAGTGACAACAGGGGTACGAATGACAAGCGCCTCTCCCATGCCCATGAGGACGAAGATCTGTAATGTAGGTCCTCACCCAATGTGGAACCTGAAGCTAGTAATCATCTACACGAGATGAAGGAGATAAGGTATTATGAATACGTGCTTGGACAGCGTCACCCCCTCCAGGGTACCTCTCTGCAGCAATCGTTCTAAATGATTACCTGGATTGACAAGCCGATCAGCCATAACTCTTCACTTGAGCCCACTCATGAAAATGGTTATGGCACATAGCTGTGTGCAAGGAACAATCATGTTCTACCCTTTCACATGTGTAATAAGCCTTTTAAAAGGAATTCCCCTCAACACAAAGAGACACATAGCCAGCTCCTTCAATTTAATTTTTTGTTATTTTTCTCTCCCTCCTATGTGCCTAGTCCGCTATGTAGCCCTCCTACTAGAGCTGCACGGTGCAGAAAACCCTGGGATGTGATTCCTCCAGCCTGTGCATCTAACCCATCTCCATTTTTCCTGCTAGTCTCATATGTTTGTGCACACCCATTATCCTGCACCCCTTAACGCACTTTCCCCCTCAACGTTCCCCCCTGTCCTCTTGCGTTCCTCCCCTGCTGAACACCTCCCCCCCTGCTGAGCATTCCCCTAGCTCTGTCACTCCTCTACCTCAGCAGACCATGGCACCTAGGCTGTGCCAAACAGCCATCCGTGGAGGTTAGAGAGGGGCTCTCCCCAGTCATTACCACCATGGGACGGATAATCTCCTGGAATCTATTGAAGGCTCCTCCTCAGGTAGTTACGCTAGACAGAGCCCCAAACCTAATCAAGAGGAGGAGACCTCTGTGCAAGCTTCACAAAGAGGCATAATTGGACCTTGGAAGTCCACCATTGCGCACCAGGCGCACCTCCCACCTCACAAGACCGAGCCTCTTCTGGCTCAGGAAGATGAGGGTGATGATACAGATATTTAGATTATGGATTCTGAAGGTATTGGACGCGCGTCCCTGATGCACAATACCCAATGGATCCCATCCTCTGTGCACTAGTCCGCAAGCCTTCACGTCCACCCACTGATACAGAGGAAGCGGCTTTGCAGGTGTATGCCTGCCCCATAATGGAGGAAGAGCCAGACATCGATGATGAAGCCAAATACTAAGGACTACAAAGTTGCTCAGTTCTTCCTTGTTTTTTTCATGCTTTCTATCACCATGAAATTTCTAGTTATACTTATGCTTTTTCATATTTTGTAATTTCTAGTTACACCAGCGTTTCTATGCATTTTGTAATTTCCTATTTCAAGTATTTTCCGTGCTGGTTTCCTCCACGGAGGTAGCCCCTTATCCGCACAACAAAGGCTGGGATTTGTTAAGTGCAGCTTACCAACCCAGCTTGTAGCATATGTACTATTTCTATTTTCGAATTAATATAGATTAGCCTCATTTACCAAAAAAAAATTTGTACCGATTGTCTCATATATATATAAGAAAGGGACATAGTATTAGGATCATCATATTTTATCTCATCGATTGGAGTAATTGTAAAAGGATATCCCCTCGAACTAGTTGTTATTCTTGTTGTTTTATCATTTTCAGTGAATTTTAATTGTAACATTTGGTATAAGAGTATATAATCCTAGGTTTTTTTCTTCAAGCAATACACCCTAGCATTTTTGCTATAATTTTTTTTCTAGAAATTTTTAGACAACAAAATGTTAAGAATATTGATTTAAAATAGTGAAGTACATGTTAGGTATGTGTTATATTATTTCCATGACTAATCATGCGCGGGGGGGTAAGAGGGGGGGTGATAGCCCCTCCTTTGCACTGGGCGTAATGAGGGGGTCATAGGGGGGGCAGTATCCCCCCCTGTTAGGGTCTGGGGTGGTGCCCGGACAAAAAATTTTGGTCCTTAATTTCTGGTGGGCAGTCTGCACCCATGGTTTTGTGCACGGTTTTGCACATGGTTTTGGGGTACGATGGTTTTCGGCCCCTGGTATTTTGTAGATCCAGTCAAGGGAACTCTGGTTATGATCTAATCTAGGGTTAATGGATTAGGGTTTATCTATGCTTTTGCATCTATATATATGTGTTGTAACACTAAAAGGAATATAATGAAATATCAAGCTGGTCATCCCGATTTGGGATCCAGGGGAAAATCTCTATGTTTACCTGTTTTATGTTTTATGCTCTTGCTACTGTTTATTTTCTATTATAATATTTGTGTGTAGATAATTTTTGTTCAGGGTTAAAACCTACATTTGGTATCAGAGTTGTTTCATCTTCAAGGGGATGCCTTTGCTGCTGAGGGTTTTTTGCTCGAGCTTGAGGTAGACCCTGTTCAGTGAGAGATCTGCGGGATCGATTCTTGCGGTGAAAGAAGATGGCGAGCGGCAGAAAGATAAAGATCGAGAAATTTAATGGTCAGAGTTTTGAGTTGTGGAAGCTCAAGATGGAGGATCTGCCGGTGGATTAAGATCAGTGGATCACGGTAGATCCAGGTACTAAACCAACGACAATGTTAGATGGAGACTAGAAGAAACTAGATCGGAAGGCTAAGAGAAAAATGCGGTTATGTGTCTCAGATTCAGTATTGTTGAATGTATATGGGGAAGCTACAGTGAATAATTTGTGGGAAAAACTTGTGAATTTGTACCAATCTAAGTCTTTGGTGAATAAGTTGTTCCTGTGGAAAAAGCTGTATAACCTAAGGATGAAGGATGGAGACTCGGTGACAGAGCATCTAAATGCCTTCAATACTGTGGTAAGTCAGCTATCATCTTTTGATATTAAAATATCATATGAAGATAAGTGCATCATTTTGTTGTGTTATCTACCAGACTCGTGGGGCAGTCTGGTTATTGCAATAGGTAGCAATACAACTATCTTGAATTTTGATGACATTGTCTCAGCCTTGTTGTTGGAGGAAATGAGAAGGAGAAATATGGAGGGATAGAATGGAGATGCCTTATCTGTACGAGGAAGGTCCCAAAACATAAATAAGAATAAGGTTTCGAGTGAGAGGTCCAAATCTAGAGGGAGATCTAAATCTTCTAGAAAGTTTGTAAAGGTATGCTGGAAATGCAGAAAGGAAGGGCACTACAAAAGGGAGTGCAGATCTAAAGCTCCTGAGAAAGGAAAGGGATCTGATGATGCTCATTTTTCAGAGGCAAAAAAACCTTGGATGAAGGTGGGGATGTGTATTTGGCTTCTTCTTCAAATACACATGTAGATCATGAGTCATGGTTGATTCACTCAGGTGCATCCTTTCACTTCACTCCCCATCGGGAGTGGTTCTGCGAGTATGAGAAATATGATGGTGGTGATTTCTTCCTAGGGGATGATAGGAAGGCCAAAATAGTTGGACGTGGAAAGTTGAACCTGAAGCTGCAAGGTGGAAGGATTAGAACACTTCCTGGTGTTCTGCATATTCCTGCATTAGCCAGAAATCTGATTTCTGTAAGCAAGATGGATGATGCAGGTGTAAAAAAAGTGTTCGAGAAAGATGCCTGCAAGATGGTTCGGGGAGCACTGGTATTAGTGCGGGGAGTTCGGACTAGAACTCTATACAAGCTACAAGGTAGCACTGTTATTGATGGGTGTAACAGTTCTGTGGTTCGTGAAAGTGGAACGGAAAGCCTAGCTGTCTCTGGATAAAAGACCATGCTATGGCATCAAAGGCTTGGACATATTGGAGATAAAGGCCTTTAGATACTGCATAGAAATGGTATGGTAGAAGGTATGTCTAATTTCTCTCTGGATTTCGATTTCTGTGAACATTGTGTATATGGGAAGCAGAATCGGGTGAGTTTTCCTTCTAGTGCTAAGAGAGCGAACAAGATATTAGAACTTGTGCACAGTGATTTTTTTGGACCTGTATCAGTTCCATCACTAGGAAAGTCTGTGTACTATGTTTTATTCATAGATGAATTCTCAAGGAATACATGGATATATTTCTTGAGGAAGAAATCTGAAGCTTTTGACATATTTAAATAATTTAAGGATATGGTGGAAAACCAGACAGAGAAGAAGATAAAGACGTTGAGGACATATAATGGTGGGGAGTTCTGCAAGAAGAAATTTGAAGAGTTCTGTAAGAAGTGTGGTATAGCACAGCAGAAGACTACTCCATACACACCTCAGCAAAATGGAGTTACAGAAAGAATGAACAGAACATTGATGGAAAAGGCAAGAAGCATGCTCAGTGGTACCAGGTTAGGACAAGAATTTTGGGCAAAGGCAGTGAAGACTGCATGCTATCTGGTTAACAGATCACCTTCATCAGTGTTGGAGGATAAGACTCCACATGAGGTATGGATTGGTAAAAAACCCTCTCTTTCACATATAAGGGTATTTGGATGTGATGCATATTTACATGTTCCAAAGCAGAAAAGGACCAAGTTGGATAATAAATCTAAAAGGTGCATATTTATTGGGTATAAGGATGGTTTAAAGGGTTACAAGCTTTGGAACCCAAAAACAAGGAAGGTTGTGTACAACCGAGATTTGGTGTTTAGAGAAGTGAAATATGTTGTTAAACATGAAGTCCTACCAAAGGAACGTGAGAAGATAGAGTTTGAGCTAAAGGAGGATGAATCAGACTCTACAACAGAAGAAGACTCAAAAGATGAAGAGCCACAAACTCTAGCTATTAGAAGATCAGTTTGGGAAAGAAGGCAACCAGAAAGGTATAGTCCATCTTCTTTCTGTTCAGGTTTTTCCTTAACTATAACTGATGATGATCCCAGAACTGTCAAGGACACAATAGATTCAGAGGATGGAAAACTCTGGAAGGAGGCCATGGTTGAAGAAATGGCATCCTTGCACAAAAATGAGGTATGGGATATGGTGGAGTTGCTGGCTAGAAGGAAGCCCATTGGGAGAAAATGGGTGTTTAAGAAGAAGATGAATGTAGAAGGCAAGGTGGAGAAATACAAAGCTCGGTTGATAGCAAAAGGTTATTCCCAGGTGTTACACCATTTTTTGGTCATCTAACTTATTATCATTAGATGGACCCAAGTACACCATGTAAGACCAGTTTTACCCTAAGTAAAACCACTTTCACTATGTTAAAACAGGAAACCCCAAAAGGAAATATTAAACAAACCTATATTTGTTTGATTTTCCTCATGGAATAATTAATTAAACCATAATTTAATTGTTATTCCTAGTCATGTTTAACCCAAAACAAAGAAATTAATTAGATAAACCTTTATTTATCTTATTATTTTCTAGGAATAATTATTTAAATCTTATTTAGATAATATTCCTTGTTAAATATGACCAAATCACCTACAAATAATTAAATAAATCATTATTTATTTGATTATCTTCCAACCACTTCCTTAAAAATATAAATAAATCATTTATTTATTTATTTTTGACTAATCAAGGGATTTGACCCAAGTCAAAGACCCTTTCCCTCCAACAAATATAATAAAGTATTCCATAAAAGGTGGATCTAGATTTGGTTAACATCATGCACCAAGATCTAGAATGACCCAATATTTTGTTATAAATAGGAGGGTTTTCCCCATCATTCTTCACCTTTTGTTGCCTATTAGATCACTCTGGATCTATACACTTGGTCTCATTTTTCATCATTTGCTCCCATTGAGCTTCATTTTTGCATTGGGTTTTCTACACCTACTAGAGAAAGAAAGCTTAGATCTAAAGTGCTGAGGACTACAAAGAACCCATCCCATTGAGGAGAGCTGGATACACCTTCTTGTTTTCCTCCCAGGTGCCCTGTAATATAAAAATTCTTTCAAAAAATTGTGTTCTTGTCTTGTCTGTTGGATGCATGGAGCAAACCCTTTTATTTTACTGCTTAATGTCTTTCCACACATAGATCTGGTGTTTTGCAGCTATTTTCTTGTCTAACTAATCGCATATCTGAAGATATTGGCAGCCACTTTTGTTGTTAGGGCTATTAGTTATGCGTAGCTAAAGTGGTCCTTTTTCGTACACTTCGACAAAGGATTCATACTAACACCAGGTGTTGGGAATTGATTTTGGTGATATTTTTTCTCCTATCGCCAAAGTTACTTCTATTAGATTACTTTTATCTGTTGTTGTTGCATTTGATTTTGAGATAGAATAGATGGATGTGAAGACAAAATTTCTTCACGGGGATCTAGAAGAGGAGATCTACATGAAACAACCTGAAGGCTTTATGGTGAAGGGTAAGAAAGAACTGGTATGTAGGTTGAAGTAGTCTTTGCATGGGTTAAAACAGTCACCAAGGATGTGGTATCAGAAATTTGATACCTATATACGGGGACTTGGCTTCACCAAAAGCAAAGAGGATCATTGTGTTTATTTTAAATTAATTGGTGACCATGTTATTTATTTGGTCTTGTATGTGGATGATATGTTGTTGATTGGAAATGACAAAGAAATTATCCAAGATTTGAAGACCCAACTGTTTTCCAAATTCGACATGAAGGATCTTGGTGCTGCAAACTATATTTTGGGCATGGAAATTAAGAGAGATTGGGCAAAGAGGAAGCTCTGGTTAAACCAGAGGAAGTATGTCGAGACTATATTGTAGAGGTTCAATATGCAGGATAGTAAACCAGTGAATGTTCCTATTCCTATAGATGTAAATTTGTCTATTGAAAAGTGTCCCAAGACACAAGAAGAAGAGGAGGATATGTCCCGTGTTCCATATGCAAGTGTAGTGGGTAGCTTGATGTATGCAATGGTCTGTACTAGACCAAACATTGCACATGTAGTGGGAGTATTGAGCAGGTTTATGTCAAACCCAGGGAAGGAGCATTGGACAGCAGTGAAGCGGGTTTTCAGATATTTACATGGCACTAGTGATTATGGCTTGAGCTACCAGGGAAGACCAGGATTGGAAAGAATGTTGGACATTCGTGTTTTTGTTGATGCAGACTGAGCTGGAGATCCGGACCAAAGAAGATCTACAAGTGGGTATGTGTTTAGCCTATTTGGAGGTGCAGTCATTTGGATGAGTAAAATACAGTCTGTAGTGGCTCTTTCAACTACAGAGGCAGAATACATGGTAGCCACTCACGCAAGTAAGGAGGCAGTTTGGTTGTAGAGATTGTGTTCAAGTATGGGGTTGGTACAACAAGCTATAAGGATAAACTATGATAGCCAAAGTGCAGTTTTCTTGGCTGAGAACCCTGCTTATCATTCAAAGAAAAAGCACATTGATGTTCAATATCACTTTATTAGAGATATGGTTGAGGCTAAAAGGGTGTTGCTGGTAAAGGTGGACACTTTGAAGAATATTGCAGATGCATTGACGAAGTCTGTGAGCACTCAGAAGTTCTCTTGGTGTAGAGAAATAATGGGTGTTGAAGAATTGGGCCGATGACTAAGCTCTCCTGTGGCCCCCTGCGGAAAGAAAACAAGAAGTGGGAGAATGTTGGGCATGTGTTATATTCTTTCCACGACTAATCACGCGCGGGGGGGTAAGAGGGGGGGACTGATAGGCCCCCCTTTGCGCTGGGCGCAATGGGGGGGTCACAGGGGGGCAGTATCCCCCCCTGTCGAGGTTTGGGGCAGCGCCCCAGTGAAAAATGTTGATCCTGTTGAAGTCTAGAAGATCTCTGCTTCAAACATTGGGGAAGACCACTTGGTCGGGACCTTAGGACAACTCCTTATCCGTTTGGTATGGTGGCTCCGACTGGATTGAAAGGACTATTTTCCTTATGACTAATGGGTTGGTAATGGGTTGATTTAGATGGATGAAAAATGGGACTAAACGACTGAAATAAAACTATCTAATCTAGTTTAATACTAATAAGGAAATTCTATAACTAACCCAGGTATCTTATGTGAATACAACTTAAAATTATTTCAACTTAACGATAACCATAAAAATGTATTAAAGTTTGATTGAAATGAGCAGCAACAAATAAAGATAACTCTGTTTAAGAATTTAAACAGAGTTATATTAGCATATCGTATTCATCATTGTATATCATTTACATACACTTATGAAATATGAATATTTCTAATATACTAAAAAATGATATATAAAGAAATATTGTGAAAATGAAATATGTATGAATGATAACAAATTTAAAAGAGAATATGACATAACCAAAAATATTAACAATGAATAGATAAAAATACCTTATCCATCGTGAAACTTTCAAATGAAATCCGATACTCTAATCCAGTAATTCCAATGTAAAATCAAATCCAAGATACAGAAATGCAACTCTTTAAAAATAATTTCGCACAAAATCACCAAATGTGGTCCTTTATAAAATATAAGAGTCAATGGAGTACAGAAATGTAATCTCCAAGTCCAAAAATATTACAACTCCGGACCCCTTCTCCAATGCATGAGAGGGGTTTAAATATCACATTACATGAAAACATAATCCTACTACTACTGCTATAATCTATTAACTTTTAAAAACAGATATTCTATCTTTTGTGGAACTGATTCATTGCTTTTTCTTCTCATTCAATGTAGCCAGGTGGCAAATTTTCAGCATTTCCTGGACCTCCGATGGATGACTCATCTTGGAATGTAACTGTCCAGCGTATGTGGCATCGGAGAATTCTGGAATCAAACAATCAACAACATTTGATAGGAATTTAATAGCTAATTGTTGATTGTGTGGCTTAATTAGATAAGTCCACATATTGTCCCAAGATATTGTTTGAAGCTTGTTGATCTATTGAATTTTATTCATTATTTCTTCTTTCCATCTGCAATCGGCTTCTTTAACTTTGAGTAAACTTCCTGGAACAAAATCTGAAATGAGATTAATTGCATACAAGCTGTCATTGATAAATTGTGTTATATTACCCATCATGCTTCTAGCTCTTGATATAGCTCTCTCGGCTTTCATTAACTGTTGTTCCCACTCTGTAAACATGATCTCTTTATGTCTTTCTTCTATCCTAGGAAGATTAGCTTTTCTTCCTTTTTCTGTATCTTGCCAAGTAAGAAATTCAGAAATCCTTTCATCGGCGTCATCAATTTCTTGCCTAAGAGTAATTATGTCCTAGATCAAGGATGATGTGATATCACAAAATGGTTCTGCTTGTGTTAATTTTGTACAAAATTCATTTAACTACCGAGACAACAGTTTATTGACTTCAAGAGCCTCCGATTTGAATTCATTTAATTTAGGGAAATCGTTGAACTTATCTAAAGCTGCTTGAAATTATTTTTCTTGCACAATCTTCGTATTCTTCTCATTTTGTAACAAATTTTGTAGCTTTGAAATGTCTTGATTCAACTGTTGTTGTTTACTTAAAGCCTATTCATCAAATTTCTTCTTTTCTGTGGGAAGCTTCTCTTCTAGCTCTTTAGATCTGAGCTCTTGATCTTGTAATTGTTGTTCCAATTGAGCCATCTTCTGCTGATTTTCATTAGCTTGTTCTTCAGGTAAAGATATATGTAGATATTTTTGGGTCATTAACTGAGAAACCTCCGCAGCTTTATCTATCGTTGTAGCACTGTATGCTCCTGCATATTGGGACAACTTAGTGAGATCCTTAGATGGATTCACTTCAACATTCTTATAAACAATATTCATGAACTCCTCCTGTGAAGCAGAAAACGTGTCTTGATCGATTTTTCTTCTCTTTCTCTATTTTTTCACAACAACTTTATGTTTAGGACTGTAGAATATATCCAGGGGAAGAATTTCCTCAATATTCAATATAATTTTCCCTATAGGATGTTCAGGAATGATTTCAACATCCTGATATTCTGGCTCTTTCTTTTTGGGATCATCCTGCAGTCCTAATTGCTGAGCAAATTGATTATATTGTTTCAAAAATTGTGAGGAAACATTAGGATCAACAGAGTCTACTATTTTCTCAGTAGTTTTGTTTCCTCCAAGTTGTGTATCTGATTTCTCTGTATTTGTTTCTTGTTCATTAGTTTTGCTATCTGATCCTTCTTTTTGACTATGCACATTAGTATCAGTACTTGTGCATTCTTTCTATGTTTGTTGTGGACTGCTGATCAGTATTTACATCGAGTTTTCCATCAGTATTCTCTTTCTGAACATTAGGTTTGCCATAAGTTCT